>PPLE02000009.1:0-82108 GCA_003707735.2 [Candida] freyschussii | reverse complement strand
GTACAACTGATTAAGAATACGCCATATTGTGATAATAACAAGTTCGTCTATTAATATCAATCATGGAATGACAAAATTAAAAAAACGAAAACTAAAAGGCGTCGTCCATAATGCAAGAGAATTGAAAGCTGGATAATTTGCAATGTACAACGTACGGAATAACAAAAGACAAAACCTGTATAAAGATGGAAAGCTCCTCCTTGATGGTCATTGAAACCACCTGAAAGAACTTGATCACTCCTTCAAACCATCAAACCAAGGGTCCTGCAGTGCCTTTTCTGCACTTATTCTCTTATTCGGATTAAATAACAAGAACGACTCCAGAAAATTGAGGATATGTATATCGTTGGAATTGTTCAAATTCTTAAAGATCCTTGACAGGGGGATCTTTTTGATGATGGGGAATTTGTGATCAATATAGTTATTATTCATAGCCACAATGTCCTCCGTTGTTGGTGTTCCTAAAATCTTAATAATCTCAACCAGTTGATCGATTCCAGATTCACCGGGGAACAACGGCTGGCCTATGAGTAATTCTGCAAATACACACCCTGTTGACCATATATCAATCTTTGTAGTATAATTAGTTGCACCGAAAATCAACTCAGGAGCTCTATAGTATCGTGAACAGATATATGAAACATTCTGCTCAGAGGGGGAAAGTATCTTTGCAGAACCGAAATCACAAATCTTGGCAATACCTTGTTGATGATCAACAAGAATATTTTGTGGTTTGATATCACGATGACATATCGAGAGAGAATGAAGATACTTCAATGCACTGAGAATATGATAAACATAGATCCGCACTTCAGAGAGAGGCATATTCATTTTCTTGATGGTGAAGAATTGATTTCTCTTATACAGCGTTGTAGGTACGTACTCCATGATTAAGTTCAAGTAAAGATTGTTGTTTGAGTTCGTGGACGGGTCATTCTCATATGAGTAGTAGAACAGTTTAGTGATGTGAGGATGGTCCAAAGTTTTCATTATTTGAAGTTCTCGATTCTTGAACCTTTTATCTTGCAACACTTTTTTGATGGCAATTGCACGTTGTAGTGGGGACACTTGTTGACATTTTGACACAGTGCCAAAGGATCCATGGCCAATATTCAAAGGGTTTTCATAAGTGATTTGTACTTCATGATCGTTGGTATCGTTGACAGTAGTCGTGACAAGACTCGTGTTATCTTTGGTTTCCGTCATTCTTGTCTTTATAGTATCATCTGTGTATTTGTTATGATAGTGGTTGCGTGATAAAATAACCAGAGACGGGGGTTGCAGAAAGAAGAATCGAACCGACACTAAGTGAATTGGATCAATTTCCGATCGTGAATGGTAACAAGATCAAGCTGGTATTCGCTTTGGTTTTCCCCTGTCGTTTCAGCACAAGTTTTGGTGATGTGTGAGGGGGAAAAAACCAGTTAGTCGAGGTTTTGCTGTTTCCGGGTTTTCGTTTCGGAGACTTTTGAGACGCGAAAGGGGGGACTACAGGGGACTACAGAGACTACAGGGACTAGGATTTATGGACGTCCGGAAGCCTTCAGGCCTGAGATCAAAAGAGATTGAAAGACGACTAGAACAGAGACAAGTCACAGGTCCGTTGCCGCCTCCTAGTTTCCAGGTCCAGTACTACGATGATAGCTATCCTTTTGTTTCCTCAACAGCCGTGCCAACAGCAAATCCCTGGGCTGCGAAATCGCGAGTGACCATGTGGAGCGCAAGGCTGTCACGACTCTCCTGAGCGTGGGGTTCAGACTAAAGAGACTTGAGAGACTACAACTGGATGAAACATATGGAGGGTTTAAGTAATCAACAACACTTTACAACTTGGCCTTGAGAGTGTTGACAAAGGCAACGCCCTTGGCGATGTTCTTCTGCAATGTGTTGACAGCAATCTCGAATAAACGCACCTCTGTAGAATCGAGTTGATCCAATATGCCACTCTCAACGGATTCAACACCACCACGTCCTAGTCTTATAGGCAAAGACAAATAGTCAACCTTGTTGCCCGTCTTGTTCAAAACTTGTGGCACGCCTTCAATGGATCTCTCCAAATAAATGAACGAATCCTCCACTATATTTTGCTCACCTTTCAAAGCCTTCAACAACGCCTCAGCAAACTTATAGCCCGAATAAGCCATACTCAAAGTGGCAGATCCGGCACCATCCTTAGCCTTCACAACTTCATCTCCACCGAATTGAACACGCTTCACAAGCTTCTCCTTCTGTGAACCTGACAATTTGTTGAAAATCTCCTTACCCTTTGCAATGGAGAAAACAGGAACAATCGTTTCACCAGAATGTCCGCCAATGACGTCGACTCTAATGTTTTCCACTCCATCCAATGAGGAATCATACTCCTTAAGAAAAGTGTTAGCTCTAACGATATCCAATGTTGTAACACCAAACAATCTCTTTGGGTTGAAAACACCAAATTTTTTGAAAGTTTCAGCAACAATAGGCACCGTGGAGTTGACAGGGTTTGATATAACAAGAACAAATGCATTTGGGGCAGTCTGAGCTATAGCTGTAGCCAGGGATTTGATGATTCCGGCATTAATGTTGAACAAGTCGTCCCTAGTCATTCCAGGTTTTCTTGGAACACCAGCTGGGATAATGACAACGTCAGTGCCGTTCAGTGCCCTTTTAAGTGCTTCTTGATCGTCTTTAGAGCTAGGCTCGTAGCCTGACACCTTCACACTGGAATTGATATGTGAGAGATCTGTAGCAACACCGTGAGCGAGTCTTATATCGTAGAGGGCAAGCTCATCAACGTGAGGCGACAGCTTGAGAAGAAGCGACAGAGGCTGGCCAATGCCACCAGCAGCACCCAAAACGGTTACTTTTGTCATCGTTGTGAGATTGAAGCTGTGGTTGAAGGAATTTGGCTGAAAGTTGGGGTATTTATATAGAAAGAGGGCGCTCGTGGAAAACCGGATGAGATGCCAGGCTCCAATTTATTCCGGGATTCCTAAACCATTATACAGACACACTTTCAGCTATTTATTTGAATTTGTCAACTAGCGAGTTTAGATATAGGTAGGAAGTTGTGTGACCGAGGGAGACTTGCTGTGCTCAAGGATCTCCAGCTTACAATTGTAGAGCGTCTCTTCCCACTTCCAAAGCATTTGGGCTCCCGTCTATCCGGATTGCGTAGCTCAAGGTGCTACATCTATATTAACAGAAGGTGGCTGTGAGCAGCTGGGGCTTGTAAGGAAATCAGGTTGGAGGCTCATCTTTTCAATAACCACTCTGGGGCCAGTTCCGGATCCACACTTATAGTCTTTGTATCAAAAGCCTATAATCCAATATTAGTCAACTGCAACTAACAGTAAAGAGAAAAAGACACAAAAACACAAATACTAACCTCTATCAATAATTCAACCAGTATACGACCTCCTCGTGAGCCCGTAAATCGTCTATATTCCTCCGAAACACTGGCTAGATTCCAGCCTTGTAATCTTCTTAAGCAACCTATTACAGTCCCGGTGCGATGGCGTCCCATACCGCAACATACCAATAAGGGATAGTTATTCTTATTAACAATGATGTTCAATGCTTGAATGATGCTGTTCTCGGTCAACCCGTCCCATGGATTGTTATCACCACCATCAGGATTGATTCCGGCAAAATACAGATGTATCTCTTCCTGATCCACAAACTCAATGAATTCATCTATTGGATCCTCAGAGGCTAGCCACACTATAGTCTTCAATCTTAGCTCCTTGAGGAACTCGAAATTGATCTTGGAAGGTTGTCCACTGCGGTACAACTGTCGTTCCACTGGACAGAAATTCAAAGGAGGCACAATCCTCATCTTTGGAGGGTTCTGGATCGTTATCTCTTGGTTCATCTCCTTGGGCTTAGGCTCCTTGGGCTTAGGCTGCTTAGGCTTAGGCTGCTTAGGCTTAGGCTGCTTAGGCTGCTCAGTAAGCTTATAAAGGCTTCAACGCTTAATAACAACCATCCAGACACCATCATATAAAGAACACCTCAATCGATTAATTTCTCTAAGCTTTTTCCCCTTTTGACCAGCAGATTATCCTTTAACTTCATTATCATGGCCAAACCAAAGACTTCGAAGCTAGCCAAAGCTCAACCACACGAGTCTACAATCCAAGAATTCTGGAAATCGCTGGTCTCCTCATACAATTCATACATATCGACACTTACACCGAGATTGAAACTCATTGATACTTTCCTCGTTTTCTTAGTACTTGTTGCCTTGGTACAATTCGTCTTTGTCATTCTTGTTGGTAACTTCCCCTTCAATGCATTCCTTGGTGGGTTCATCTCCACGGTGGCACAGTTTGTATTAACGGTGTCATTAAGATTACAAACCGTTCCTCAAAACAAGGAAATATTCAAGACAATTTCGCCGGAAAGGGCCATTGGAGACTTTATATTCGCTAGTTTAGTGCTACACTTCATTGTCTATCATTTCATCAATTGAAGACAAGAAATAGACGACAGATGTTTTTTTTTTTTTTTTTAATTCTTATCTTTTTAAGGTAGACATTAAACAATGATACAACACCCACCAGATTCTTTACTCTCTGATGTCTTTGACACATTCTGTTGTCTGGCCTGTGCACCTGTAGAAGCCTTTGCGTCGGTAGCGTTTGAACCATTGACACCAGCGGTATTAGCAGTAGCAGTAGCAGCAGAGGTGTTGTTATCACCACTTTTCACTTGATTTTCCCTATTACTAGCTTGTTTTGCACTGATAGTGCTTGAGATGGATTCATTCTTGGCTCTTATTTTTCTAACCAGATCGTGGAATGCCTGATCAACATTAATTCCCTGTTTAGCACTTGTCTCCAAGAATTCACAATTAAACTGTTTAGCCAATTTCTCACCTTCTTCATAACTAACAGCACGCTCTTCAGCTAAGTCGCTCTTGTTACCAACAAGCAAGATAGGAACCTCATCCGTGTCTTTAACCCTTAGAATCTGCTGGTAAAAAGTACTCAACTCGTTGAACGATTCGCGTTCAGTAACGGAGTACACGAGTAGAAACCCTTCACCTGTTCTCATATATTGCTCTCTCATGGCACTATACTCCTCTTGCCCAGCGGTGTCCAAGATATCCAGCAATGCGACTTCGTTGTCTATAGCCACTTGCTTTCTATAAGAGTCTTCAATCGTGGGATCATATTCATCAATGAAATGGGATTGGATGAATTGGATGGTGAGAGCTGACTTACCAACACCACCGCCGCCAACAACGACAAGCTTATACTCCTTCACTGTGTGATTCTATCAAAAGATTAGTAAAAGATAAAAAAAAAGAAATGAAAGAGAAGAGAAAACAAGCATTTCAAACGATACAGTCTCAACGATATGGAATGCTTGAATACCATTCTGGAAACTTTGGCCTCCCCAACCCCTGACTATAACTCACTTTAGACATTACAATGATATTACAAAAACGCTCTAAAATTAAACCAAAATCTCGCTTAGAGATATAATTATGTCCGCCTCCCGGGCAAAGGTCAAAGAAAAAACATAAAAATAAAACATGTAGAATTACGAGAAATACACAAATGAGGAAATCCACCGCTTTAGTCATAAATCCCCCAGAATTTCTCAACACCATATGATCCATCAGCTTTCCAATAATCGTTGTGTGTCGTGAATAAGATAACGTCATCGCCAATGGTGTCGACAATAGACTTGAGTGCGATCAATTGGTTATCCTTGGAGGGCTTCCCCTTTTCACCGAAATCTTGTCCCCTAGTGGGCCATCCAGTTTCACAAATTATCACTGGCTTCTTCGAGCCACAAACTTCTTGAAGCAACTTCATCTGTTGTTTTAACCAAGGTCCCGCATCTTGTGGAGAGACGTACCCATCCCAATACGGATGGGAATTTACACTGATGTAATCAGAGACATCACAAAGCTCTCTATGGTTCATAACGGCAACAAGTGTATCTGTGGACACAACATATCCCTCATAACCCTTTTGCCTCAAGAGGTCTCTAGCCCTTTCCACGGCAAGAGAGATCTCAACAGGCGTTGCCTTTCCAAAATTCACCAACTCATTCCCCACTGAGACTGTGTGCACTTTGGACCAATTCCCACCACTTAGATATACAGCTTGTGATATTATCTCCACGGAGGTATCGATACGATCCAAGTAATAAATACCAGCAAACACCTGTTGGTGAGGCTTTAACAGCTTCATGACGTTAAGCAACCCTTCACAATCGGTATCGTAAACCCTAATGATCTTGAAGTTACCAAGACTTGAGATATCATCTTGAATCTCTTGGGGAGATTTGCACCCTCCATTTGGCTGATAAAAGGAATACGTCATACCCCATGCGTGTTTAACAAGATTCTCCACACCGAAATCCTTCAATGCTTGGACATATTCGGAAGAATAAACATTGTCTGGAAATGAATCCGTATGAGTGGGGCTTAATGTCATCGTTGATCGAGTCTGTGTCATACTTTTCGTCGTGGTAAACTCGTCATCAAACCATTCGTCTTTTTCAAAATTTATCTCATCCGTTTCATCAGCAAAGTAAACACCATCCTGTGGATTCAATAAGTACTGTTCTGGTTCCCTAATCCCATTCGACCATGTCTCCACCGCGTCATGGAAACTGCTATCCCATAAATCACCAGTAACCCCAACGCAAAAGGCACATACAATCACAGCTAATCTTGGAACCATTATGATCCTGAAATACAACTTCATATGTATATACACCACAATCTCTGATAGTCAAATGTTTTGATTTTTTTTTTTCTCCCCAATTTTTCCTTGTACACAAACAATATGCCACAAAAGCACCACAGCAACCAACAAGATTGCTCAATTCTTCTTTGCCTTCTTGATTTTCTGGCTACAGTCATCACAGTACCATTTACCTCTTGGTAGAGTCGCCAGTCCAGTACAAGGCAAATGGAACCATTCTCTTTTACAATCATCCCCATCACAACCAACCATTTCACCATAGGACACTTGATTACAATAACAGTAGACAGGTTCACCTTGAGCATTCCGCTTTTGGCCATCACTGTCAATATAGAACTCATCTTCTTGTTTCTTCTTTGTAGCTTGGCGCCTCTTAGTACCGGATGGGGTGGAAGGACGAGAAGGTGGATCATCATTTTTAGAGGATTGCGATGGGGCAATTGGGACTTGAAGTTGAGTATGAACAGGCGCTGTTGAGGTAGGATGATTGTTAGACATGAATGAGTTCATGTTGGTATTTACAGGGTTGTTTGAATACATCCCGTTGTTATTGTTGCTGCTGTTGTTCGTAGCTGTTGTGGTCTTGCGTTTCTTTGTCGTTGTAGAGGGTGTGATCTCCTTTTCTCTTCTTGTCTTGGCTCTTCCAGTTGATCTTATCCCTTCATCGTTATCCGTATCATTTGCAGCCTTCTTCGCAGCCAACGCCTCCCTTCTACTCTCACTTCTCTGTGACTGAGCGCTTTTGCTCTCTGGAACTTTAGGGTCATTGATAATTGCCGGATGGTTCAATTGGCCATATTTCACAGAATCAGGGATTTCACTCTTCACGATGAGTTCGAAATCATCGTTGATTCTATCGAGATATTTCACAGTTCTATCAGCAGCGATGCTAGCAACGTGCATTTTTTCCTCCATGGATGGTAAAATCTCGCTCAATAGAGAGGAAACTTGTTTGATCAATTCAACACGCTTTGTTTTGTTCTCTTCTTTGGTAGCTTTGAAGAGCTTAATCTTATGATGTAATACAGGGATCTGCGTGATGTATTTGGCATCAATCTCTTTATAAAGGGTGAAGTATTTGACAATCTCCAAAGGGAAGGCTTCCAGAGCGTCGGTGATGTCATTGAGACCTGGGTAAATCTCACTCATCTTTGAAGATTGAGATCGAGTCGAGTATCTGTTGTTTCTGGCACTGAGTCTTTGAGACTTTGGACGTAGAGGGAGGTTGGACATTGCTACTTTGTAAGTTGATGTTTAGTGTCTCTTCAAGCCGTGTTTTTTCAATTTTTTTTCCCTTTTTATGTGGATTTCGCATCTTCTATCAAAACGAGAATAGCTTTTTAAACTTATGAACATGAAATAGATTTCTTATATAACAATTAGCCGCCCAACTTCTTCTCATTAGCCGCTGAACTTTCTAACCGCCCAATTCAATTCCTTTTCCCAACGTTCCATGACATTCCACAACATTCCACAGCAAAATGCCGTCAATGATGTGAACAACTACAACTCGAATAAAAGTTGTCATCATCGCTGCAATCGTCGCTCTCAGCTGAACAAGCGGATTGCTTATTGTATTGGAATCCCAGATGTATCACACCGTCTTGTTCCAACTCTTCAATCGGCTCACCATTGAGCACGGTGTCCTTCCATGGATGCAACAGTTGTATTTCCTCTTTGGGCACCTTTAAATCATTAGCCACTCTCATATGGACTTGTTCCAGTATTCCCCTTTTACCGTACTTGATCATATAGCAAAGCCCATTGGATATCTTCAGTTTCTTGTACTTGTCTTCGTTCTCTTCGATATAAGGCTGGATATCTGAGAATATCGTCACCTGTTTCAACTCGGCAATCTCCTTCTCAAGCTGGCCAATCCTCTCGTGTAACGCTTGAGCCATACCTAGTTATATATCTTTATCTATATTTATTACAGCAAGACTTAACAAATCTGTTCATTTTTCAAGTTTTTTTTTTTTTGCCTACCGAAGGCCTTTCTGAAGATACTCTCAGAGCCACACTTATAGAGCTACGCAGCGCTACTGGACTGGCAACTATCCAATGATAATCGATTTTGATCAAAGAAAAACAGCTAAATAGAAAAAACAATCACAATCTCAAATTGTACGATACAAAAACTTTTGAAAGTGGGAAAAAGAAACAAATACACACACAGAGATCTCTTTACAACAAAAAGGCAACCAATCCAGCAGCAAGGGCAACGAAACCGGCGTTTGTGGCAACAACCGCACCAGCAGCATTTGATGAAGTTCCATTTGAGGAATTGGACCCGTTAGATTCAATCTTCAGCTCAGGGATGACCTCTGGTACTTGTACTGCAATCTCCTCGGATTCAACTGGAGCATTGGCACCGAAAAGGGAGGATGAGGCAAGGAATGAAGCGACAACTTGTTGGATTTGCATAGCGAACGGTGATTAAAAATTGGATAATTGATATAACTGATAAGGAGAGAGAGAGTTTAGTGTCAAAATTGAAAAAAAGTTTATGGGATTTCGTGAAATGGAATTTTTCTCACTTAAATTTTGCCGGGTTACTTACTCATAAAGGAAAAAAGAAACCAATAAAAGCACTAAACATTTCTATAAGCAGAGTTTCTCGATTTGGCCTTCATTTTCTCAATTCTAGCCTTCAATTGAGAGGTCACTTCCGCTGCTCTTCTCCAACTCTCATCGTTCGTATCCAGAATAGTTTTATGTAATCCACCGTTTTCCTTTTGTTCAGCATCGATCGTCAAATTACCAACCCTTTGATCAAGCCCTTCCAACGGTGATTTACTAGCCGTAGTAGATCGAAGCGCATTAGATTCTTGTAATGGAGAATAAGTCTTGAGCCTATCCCCATCAAATACTGATCCCAGACCGTCCCCAAAGTTTGAAAATGTACTCAAACTTGAAATTTTTTGTCTTTGTATCAATTCAATTTCATTCTCTAGTTGTGAAATCTTTAAATGTGCAATCTCCAAATCTGACTGTACCCTTTGTAATTGCGTTTCTTTGGATTTTATTGTCATGATATCAGTTGTGTGTTGTTCAGTCAGCTTTTCCAGCTTGCTAGAAATATTCTGTATATCCTTCATTAATCTTGAGCTTTCGTTAGACGATTCTTGTATCTGCCAGTTCAACTTCTCTTTCTCTTGGATCCATTCCTGTTTCTCCCTTCTCAAAGTTTCCAGTTCACTTCGTTCAGCTTCATTTAAGCCATGGTCCTTAACGGTATTGACTGTGTTGGGATGACTCGAGATCGACCCAGTAGTTGGTTGTAGTGATCTTCCAGTTAACCCACGATTCCCAAAAGTTCCAATTCTAGACGATGACGCATCACTCTTGAGTGGTGAAGTTGGCCCTCTTTTAGACGGTATAGTGGATGAAGCTTTTTTCTTCAGTGACGTGGTACTAGAAATGGATGTTGCGCCACCGTTGGGTTTGCCGATTATGGATTTTCTCTTCGTTGACATTTTAAGCGATGAGTTATTTGTAGCAGGAGCTGGTGCGGTCTTTGGTTTTGGGCTGGTAGCTTTGGTTTTGACTTCTGCCTTCTCGTAAAATTCTTTAATCTTTTTCAATTTAATGTCATCGACAGATTCGAGATAATGGTTCAGCTCTCGTTCTCCTGTTATTTTCATGAGCGTACCAACAGCTTCAAACGCACAGCTTCTAACATCAGGTAAGGTATCGCCAACTAATTTGATCGAAGTTGTTATTATATTCTCAATCTCATATTTTGTTGGCGGAGTTGTGGTTTCTTTCATGCATCTGATCAAATATTGACATGCTACCAGTCTAACTTGTGGTGTCTTGTGCTTCATAGCATCCAATGTATCTTGTAGTATATCGGAGAATGAAGTACTTTGGAAAAGAGCATCTAAGGCCCCATTCAAAGCATCCAATACACTTGGCTTTTTCTCTTTACATCTCTCAAGAAGTGGATCAAGTACGAGCTGGTAATACTTGTGGAACCTTTTTCTCAACCCTTTAGCCATCAACTCAATACACTTTGCTGCCAACGATACAACCTGGATATTAGCGTCTTTGAGAGATTTTGATAAAGTTCTAACAAGGTCCAAATAATCATCATCCGCGTATTTCATGACATCCATAACCTTTTCCAATTCTGTGAGTACTTCTACTCTTTCTTTCCATTTCGTAGCGTTAACCCTTGTTGATAAATCACCGGGAATTTTACTTAGCACTTTTACCGATTCCACCATATCGTAGGGATCCATCGATTCCGCCTCGTCTTCAGGATTTCCCATGATTACATCACTGTCATCACCTTGAGATAGCTTAGGGTTCTTCTGTTCAGACTCCATTGCCTCTCTTTGTGATTTCAAATACCTTTTTTGAATCGGCTTCTCACCTTTAACCTTCTCAAATGCAGCAGTGAGGTCCTTCTGTTGCACAGGCTTTAGTTCAGGAAACAAAATCTGCTCTAATGCAGGCCCCATCCATTTGTGCAATTCAACCACCAAGTTTGAAGTTTCGGCTCTAACATTCCTATCAGCATGAGAGAATAGCTTTGGTAAACTAGGTAAAACCAATTTGGGACTGACAGTTTGAGCACCATAGTTGAAATAGATTTCGTAAAAAGCCTTTACAGTTCCGGCAACGAGCTTGGGAAGTTTTGCAGAGAAAAAGGGAATCATTTGTTCGCACACAGGGTCCGGTGAATCTAACTCAATAAACCATAAAAGAGCTTCAGTAGTTTTTTGCTTTGTTCCAGCTCTTGTTGACGATAAACCCTTTTCACAAAGACCACCGACCACGTGGTTTCTTAATTTGAGACAGCAAGGTGTACCCCCATACTCCAAAAATGCAACCAATGCTGTGATACCAGCCTCTTGGGCCACAACGTTGTTATCGGTCACGATTTTTTTGAAAAGTTCAGGATTAGCAAGAAACGGTTTGAAAACTTCGTCGTGCTCATTAGGACTTTTCTGGAACTGGTTTGTAATCTCTTGATACGCTTCAAGACGCGCTTTCCAAACCTATTGAAGTTCGCGTTAGTCTTGTTCTGTCATGTAAACATTCCCTCACGAAGATCAAAACAACATACTTTGTGTACCAACCGCTCCTCCAATGGGAGTTGGGAGTAGTCTACCTCCTCTGTTGACATCTTTGTGGTTGGGGTTTTCTCGAAGTTGCCGTTCCTCAGCAGTTCCCCAAGGTTATTAGCAGTGCTCTTTGATTGTAGATATTGTTTACAACAAGAGAGCCCAAAAAAAAAAAAACAACAAAAAACAACATAAAACCCCGTATAGGGGATCAAAAATTGGTTGTCCCGGAAACAGCTCGTCTGTACCAAAGAGGAAATGTTCCGCTTCACATAGAATGTTTTCGCGGTGAGAGTCACGAGTTCGCGAATCCCAGCTTTGAGATCAGCTGGAACTTGGGGCTTGGCTTTGGGCGGCAAGACCATATGGCCTTTTGGAAACACTGGCGATATATTACGCAAAAGATGGCTGACGAGAAAGACCGATGCTGGATCTGTTTGGGGAATGAGGGTGATTTGCCCCCATTGGCGTCTCCGAACGAGTCGAGGAGTCTCATACAGACCTGTGATTGCTCATTGAGGGCGCATAGAAGGTGTCTTCTTGATTGGGCATCTGATGTTGATTTTAGACACAGAACTAATTCACAAGACACTAATAGTGGACTCTTGATGGAGAGCAACCGCTCTTTTGTGGTTTTGGAAAGACCCGAAGGTACCACTGTGGTTGGCTTGTATCCAACCGGAGGGAAAAAACTCTTCTCTAGCGATGAGGTGAGGTGTCCACAATGCAAGAAGCTAATTTTGATAACGATGAAGCCGAGCGTGCTATTGCGAATAGATAGCCTTATAAGGTCTGCTGGCAAACAATTGACGGGGTATATTCTTACTGCTGTGGTTGGGTCCACGATCACCGTGAGTGTAGCGGTTAGCATCTTCAGTCTCTTTGTTAGCGCTGGATACCGGATGTGGACCGCATTGGCACCGGAGAGCGTATTAATGAAGCTACTAGACATCAAACAGAGGAGCTTTGAAGCCTCACTGAGGGCAAACTCGGTGCGGTTGAGGCATCTATGCTTACTAGGTGGATTCCCTTTGTTCCTTCATAGTCTAAGAACAGAGTCTGGATCACTCAATAGGCTTGAAGTACTCTACCCCTTGTTTTTTTTCAGCTTGTATAAAAGAGAAAAATGGGGGCCTAAGCCGTTTCTACTAGCTCTCGAGTGGGCTAAGCATTTGTATGGCATATTTTATTGCTTGACTTTCAACAGACTGTTCTATCGCTGGTCACAAGTGGTCAAGCCTTGGTTTCTTGCTGATAGGATGCCACTTGAGGAACTCTCAATTATCGAAAAGGAAGATGCTACCATGCAAGAAATCGAAGCAACCAGAACCGAGAGTTTTGCCAAGCTATCTTGGTTTAAACGACTATATCACTGGGGTTTCCCAAATTATACACCCCAAGAGCGCGAGATCATTCGCCATAGACGAAGCAGGGAATTTGAAGCTATTTGGAGAAGAGACTACTCAGGGCTTTTCGTAAAGGAGACTATGCCCTTCAAAATAATGACAACATTTCTTTGGCCGTTTGCAGGGTCCTTCATTGGTGATCTTTTAAGAAAGTTCACTTCACTTGACAAGCACTTGAGTGGGTACGTGAGTACCCCAGATGAAGGCACATACGCCCGGAATTTAATAGGTATGTGTCTTGTCACTTTATTAAATGATCTCTTGAAATTATTCCTAGCATGGAAAAGGGTTCAGCATTTCAACAATCTTGACATTGTGGACAACAAATTCACAGGTCTTAAAGCTGAAATCTTACAGGATGGTGTTTCACCTGGGGTGGGGCAGGAAGCAACCGCTGACCGCGATTTAGACGGACAATTTGGGTTTGATGAAGTACGCAGGGCTTATATGGAGGAAAGGGAAGCTGCTATGCAAGTTCCGGGCAACCTAGTAATGCCCAACCTTGATGCTCTTGAACAAGCTGTCAGAGCCCACATGCAACGTGTGAATCAGTTTTGAACACGGGAGACAAAAATTATCCAAGAGTCAATTCCTTTCAGGTTTTGTTGTTTGATGTTTGCCAATTGCGAGGCTCGATAAGGTTTTTGAGCACTCTTTTTCTCTAATCAGATGCGCTAATGATTTTATTGAGAAAAAAAAAAAATTAACCAGTGACTATCTACTCGAATGACTCATGATTCATGGATATTTCCCTATAAGGTAATTTTAGAGAGTCACATATGTCTTCAACAACTTTCTTATTCATTGTTGAATTCTTCGATCTTGCCCCTTTATGGATACACTTGTCGAGCTGTACTGTTTTCTGTACGATACCTGAGCTTCATCATGTCTCTTAAAACTCCATTCAGAAGCTCGCTGAGGCTCCTTCACACTTCGAAACCACTAGCCAATCCACCACCAGCAGCTGGTGCTATCGCATTTGAGGATATCGAATTCAACGGGCTTTTTACACAAGAGAAGCCTACCTTTCAAAAGGGGGCGAGTTCCAATGTCCTCTCACTTGCACTTTCCGTTCAATCCCCAATCAGCACTTGGAAGAAAGAACAAGTAAAGGAGATTTTTCAAACCCCATTGTTGGAACTCATGTACTCTGCACAGATCCAACATAGAAGATTCCATGATCCAACAAAGGTCCAATTGTGTACTTTGATGAACATCAAGACGGGTGGATGTACTGAAGATTGTAAGTACTGTGCCCAATCGAACCGTTATGACACGGGAGTAGAAGCTGAACGGATGGTTAAAGTTGAGGATGTTGTTGAGGCTGCTCAAGAGGCCAAGAAGAATGGTTCTACAAGATTCTGCATGGGAGCAGCATGGCGAGATATGCAGGGAAGAAAGAGCGGATTGAAGAAGATCAAGCAGATGGTGGAAGCCGTTCATGATATGGGTATGGAAAGCTGCGTTACTCTAGGGATGATAAACGAACAACAGGCTCAAGAATTGAAAGATGCTGGATTAACGGCGTACAATCATAACATTGACACTTCAAGAGAGCATTACCCAAAAGTTATTTCAACTAGAAGCTATGAAGAAAGACTCCGTACTATCAAAAACGTGCAAAAATCAGGTTTAAAGGCATGTACCGGTGGTATTCTTGGATTAGGAGAGACAGAAGAAGATCATATTTCGTTTTTACACACTTTGGCTACTATGGAGAAACATCCTGAATCTTTACCTATTAATAGACTTGTTCCTATCAAGGGGACCCCTATGTATGAGGAAGTGAAGGATAAGAAGCTCGGTATCGATGAGATTTTAAGAACCGTGGCCACAGCGAGATTGATTATGCCTACGGCAATCATTAGACTAGCAGCAGGTAGATATACGATGAAAGAGACGGAGCAATTCATGTGCTTCATGGCTGGTTGTAATGCTATTTTCACGGGTAAGAAGATGTTGACAACGATGTGTAACGGTTGGGATGAAGACAAGGCAATGTTGTCCAAATGGGGGTTAAAACCTATGGAGAGCTTTAAATATGAGGCTAAATCAAAGGTTTCTTGTTCTTGGTCTGCTTAAGGTTATTGTGGGGAGGTTTAGGATATAACATCATACTGTAGCGTGACAAGGAATATTAAAGCGTATAATATCACAATTTCAAACACATTAAAAACTCGTAAGACAAAATTAAAGAAAAACACACTATATAATGAACTAAAGGATGGAATAGCAAGCAGAGCATTAAACAAAAAAAAAAAAGAAATCTTGAAAAAGAGAGTACACTGAAAAGTCGAACGAGATGAAACCCCCCGCCTCCCCACCAAAAAAAAACACACACACAGAACATTATCGAGATCATCACGTCATGCACCAGGTGTTCTCTTTAACTGGTCATCAAGGCCAATTTTTTTAAGAATATCTGGTAAAGTATTGTACAACCAAGCAATAGATCTTTTTGTGTTATCGTCTGTAACTCTCAAACTATCAAAAAATTGAAAGCTTTCCGATAAAGAACAACCTCTTAGTTCCCGATACCTATCAATTCTCACAGCAAGGGCTTTAATTTTCTGATATTTTCTGATTTTCCTAATCTTGTACGCCTTTTGTACTCTTTCCACTTGAGGTTTTAATGAGTTATAATACTCATAATAAATATCCTCCACTTTGTTAAAATCGTTATGAATAATCAAATCATAATTCTCAGCCTCGTATTCACCTTGTCTCGTTGTTGATTTTTGAAGCCTACTACCTGTAGTTGGAGGAGTCAGTTGAGTGATAGGGGAATTTCCAACATCGTCTTGATTGGTATCAGGGTAATTTGAAGAGCTTGCCCTATGATGTCTCGATCTTGTAGCACTTGGATCCATGAATACAAAATCTATTCTTGAGTTTGCAGCGTTGGAACCAGCAGCTTGACCATTCAAGTTATGGTCATCATCAACGTATTGATTGTTGATGAACCTCAAGATCCCATTATTCGCTGAAGGTTCAAGACTAGCATCAAGGACTCCATTTTGCTGAGAATGCTGATGTTGAGACTGCTGCTGATGGAGTTGTTGAGATCGTTGGGATCGTTGATGTTGATTATTTTGTTGAGATCTTTGATCAGAGTGACCATTATTGGAAGATTGAGAAATGCCATTATTTTGCAAGAAACTTTCATTCAAGGGGAGTGTTATCGGATTGTGTGAATTATTGGCAATTTGTGCATTATTATCTGATTGAGCATTTTGACTTCTTTGAGGGTAAGGAGTGACAGGTTGAATAATAAATCTCTGATTGGCCAAGATCGATTTAAGTTCTTGGTTTTCTTTCACCAGTAGTTCAAGAACGGAGTTGAATTGGCCCAATTTAGCATTTGTTCTCTCTATAAAATCATTCACTTTTTTATTCAGGTTTTCATGATTTGTGTACGTGATGCCCTTGTGTTCTTGCAAAGAGGCTTTAATTTTTTCAATCTCATCTTTGATGACGGCAGGATTCACCTTGAGGAAAAGTTAGTACATGTTATTTGTTGTTGTTGCAACTAAGAGAATCACTCACGTTCATTGCGTATCGTGTAAGGTGGGGTCAGTTTTATCTAGTGTCTGGCGTATTGTTCAGCAGAGTTGTAAGCGCAGACTTTCACGCTCCCAGGAGGAAAGAGTGCAGAATCAAGAGTGAAGACCGATAAGATTCAGCTTTCTGGAATATCCCGAGCACCACCAAAATGCAATCCACTGAAAACGCGTCTTGTGAAGATATTCAAACTAAAGTGCTTGTTTATGTCGAAAATTGGCGGAATCCTTTTCCACCTTCCGCCAAAAAAATTCGGAAAAGGCAACGGAAATTTTGCGCAAAAAATGGAGCTTAGCAAAGAGCTTGATTATGTAATAAATATTTAAACAAAAAAAAACACACACCCAGACACCACAAAAAACCAAAGGGAAGAGATGCATAACCATTCCCGATTGGGCAGTCTACTGCATCGGGCATTTATGAAACCCCGCAAAGAGGCAGAAGAAGGCAGAAGAAGGCGGAAGGCGGAAGGCGGGAAGGCTCGGCATTTGTGGAGGGGCCGACCCCCCCGGGGGGTGGGCCTTAATACTCACACATGGACTGATCCTTGTGACGATCTCTGATGATTTTTCAGAGTGGAGGAGCCCCTGTATGGGGATGGCTAGATTCCTGAAGTGGCACAAAGTGGAGACCGGAAGCAATTGATCAGCTCATGGTTTTCGAACTCCGGTAGAATTGTATGATAACTCGTATCTATTTAAAGAGGTGTCAATTTCATAAAGCATGTAGATCATCCGATCCAGCTGTTTGTTATATAAATCCAATAAAAATTTCCCAGACCCGCTTTTTGCTCAACTATGCTGCGTCAATTTGCAAGAAGGTTAAGCACCATGTCGTCTATGAAAGCACTTGTGTACGGTGGACCTGGCAAGAAGGCCCTTCAACAGGTTCCAATTCCTAAACTCAACACCCCAACGGATGCAATTGTGAGATTAACGGGGACCACGATTTGTGGGACAGATTTGCACATTATTGGGGGTGATGTCCCAGAGACTACAGAAGGCACCATTCTCGGTCATGAAGGTGTCGGTATCGTTGACCAAGTTGGTGAAGATGTCAAGAACTTCAAAAAGGGCGATAAAGTGTTGATTTCTTGTGTTACGGCCTGTAACAGTTGTGTTTATTGCAAGAAGAACCTTCAATCCCATTGTGTTGATGGTGGATGGATTCTTGGCCATTTGATCAATGGGACACAAGCTGAATATGTCAGAATTCCGCATGCAGATCACTCTTTATACGATATCAAAAAATTCGAAGGTACAAACATCAAGGATGAATCTTTGTTAATGCTTTCTGATATCTTACCAACAGGTAACGAGATTGGGGCAATCAGTGCTCGTATCGAAGAAGGTGATATTGTGGCTATCGTTGGTGGTGGATCTGTTGGTATCTCTGCCTTGGTGTCGGCAAAGACTTTCAAGCCGTCCTTGACTATTGTTATCGATTTCAATGAGGAAAGACTTCGCGTTGCTAAAGAGAAGTTTGGTGCTGATATTGGGCTGAACCCAGGGAAAGTTAACGTTAAAGAGGAGATTTTGAACTTAACTAAGAAGCATAATGTTGGTATCCGTTCCCAATTGGATGCTGGTGTAGATGTTGCCATCGAATGTGTTGGTATCCCACAAACGTTCAAAACTTGTCAGGACATCATTGCTCCAGGTGGTAGAATTGCCAATGTTGGTGTCCATGGGACCAAAGTGGATCTGGAACTGCAAGACTTGTGGATCAAGAATATCAACATCTCCACGGGGCTAGTCAATGCCAATTCTACTCCGGATCTGTTGAAGAAGATTGAAGGTGGAGCGCTGGACCCTTCAAGTTTAGTTACTCACCATTTCAAGTTCTCCGAGATCGAAAAGGCCTACGACGTGTTCAAACAAGCTGATAAGGAGAAATGCATCAAAGTCTACTTGGAGTTTGATCAATGAGTTTACATAGCTGCCCGTGACTAAATGATACTCGATATGTTGCAGAAAAGTAGTAAGTCCATTAACCGCGTCTTGCCGCGGTCACAGCTTGATTTCCCCATCAAGACGCTGTAAACACCCCCCAAAAGCTGACAGGAATCAGCCCATCTTCCAGACAGGGATAAACTTATATAACCAGAGGTACCGCATCTTTTATTTCCTGTAAGCTCCACTTCAACCGCGCAGCCTACACCGATGTCCATGAAAGCACTTGTGTACAAAGGGCCAGGCGAGATCGCTCTTGAGCAAGTGCCTAAACCTGAGCTCAGCGCTCCAACGGACGCCATTGTCAAGCTGGTAGGGAACACTATCTGTGGCAGTGATTTACACATCATCGGTGGAGATTTATCCATAGTGACACCTGGCGTGATCCTCGGTCATGAAGGTATTGGGATCGTTGATGAAGTTGGTGGGAATGTCCAGAATTTTACAAAGGGTGATAAAGTGCTGATCTCTTGCGTTTCAGCTTGTAAAGATTGTGTCTATTGTAAGAGAGGACTACCTTCCCATTGTGCTAATGGAGGCGTTATCCTAGGTGCTGTTATCAACGGGACACAAGCTGAATATGTTAGGATCCCTCATGCGGATAATTCGTTATTTGACATCAGAAAGTTTGAAGGCACAAACATCAAAGACGAGTCGTTGTTAATGCTTTCTGATATCTTACCCACCGGTCATGAGGTTGGTGCTATTAGTGGTCGAATTGAAGAAGGTGATATTGTGGCTATTGTGGGCTGTGGACCAGTCGGGATCTCTGCATTGATCTCAGCAAGGACTTTTAAGCCGTCATTGACTATTGTTATCGACTTCAATGAGGAAAGGCTTCGTGTTGCTAAAGAGGTGTTCGGTGCTGACATTGGTCTGAACCCAGCGAAAGTGAATATTAAAGAGGAAATTCTTCATCTATCCAAGACAAAGAACGTTGGTATCCGCTCACAGTTGGAAGCTGGTGTGGACGTTGCCATTGAATGCGTTGGTATCCCACAAACATTCAAAACTTGCCAGGACATCATTGCCCCAGGTGGTAGAATTGCCAACGTCGGTGTCCACGGAGCCAAAGTGGATCTGGAACTTCAAGACTTGTGGATTAAGAATATCAGCATCTCCACAGGGCTAGTCAATGGCACCACGATTCCTGAGTTGATGAGAAAGATTGAAACTGGAACACTAGACCCCTCCAGTCTGGTTACTCATCACTTCAAATTCTCTGAAATTGAAAAGGCCTATAAGGTGTTTAAGAATGCAGAGAAGGAGAAATGCATCAAGGTGTACTTGGAGTTCTGAAAAGACAGTATCACGGTGTATATATATATATATATGTTACAAAGGCCTTGGTGAACAGCTATGTGTCAAAGTATGACGTCATAGAGAAGATCAAGCCAACTTATAGTCAGGAAGAAGAAGAAGATGGTAAGGGATCGTTATATGAGTCTACTTGTGTTATTCGTAATAAATAAGCTGATTAATTAACCCAAATGACTCGTTACAACGATTTCGTAGACGTTACTCAGCATAGCCTTTAAAGCCTAAGCTTTGGCACAGCCCACTTGAATTTGAAGCCCAGGAGCAAGCTGCCACGCCAAAAGAAATCCAAAAAAAGACAAGACTCACACAAAATCGGTGGCAAAGGTCACGTTCCTTACAGAGTTTAGTCTACATGGCCCGGAATACAACTACTAGCCACTTCATTTAAGCAAACTGGCATAACCTTTCTGAAAAAAAAAAATTCTAAATTTACATTATATAAAACACCTCAAATCTGGCTAAAAAAAGACCCGACTCGTTACGAAATTCCCGAAGACGACGTGAATTTTAAAGTGATTGATTTTAGAACTCATCTCCGCTAACAAAATTGACGCTGGACCATCACGATGAGATTGACAAACGTATTGGTGTGTGGTCTGATAGAAACAGCAGTCGCTAAGAACGTTTCTCCCGGGTTTCATTCGCTGCATTTCGACGTGTCTCGTGGTTCATCATTCCTTGACAGTTCCAAAAATGCTAAACCACGGTTACGCGTAAGGGACACCCCTGATGGTTCAATCCTCACTGAGATTGAGAACCAGAGTAGTTTCTACTCGGTGGATCTCAAAATTGGAAGTTCAGAGCAAGAAGTTGTGGTGCTGATCGATACAGGTTCTTCGGACCTGTGGGTGACTGGCTCCAATAACATTTACTGTGCAAGTGGCAGTTCTAGTAGCAGCAGTGCCAGAAGTTCAGGAACTTCATCCAAAGAGAGACTATTAGACGATGCTGATTTCAAAGAGGCGTTAGGGTTTGGTCATTATAGAAACTTAGAAGATGCTGATGCTAAAGATGAGATCTTGGATACGGTGCAAGCACCATCGGGCTCCGTTAACAAGGCTGTCTCTACTCCATCCACCTCGGGAGTCCGAGCCACCATCGACTGTTCACAATATGGAACTTTTGATATCTCATCTTCAAATACTTTTCATTCTAACGATACAGAATTTTTCATTGTGTATGGAGATAAAACATATGCTTACGGTACATGGGGTTATGATGATGTTTACGTTGGAGGCACTAAAGTGGAGAAACTGTCATTTGCTGTTGCTAATCAAACAAATTCTAGTGTGGGAGTCCTTGGAATCGGCCTTGAGGGACTCGAAACAACATACTCAGGTACAGCCTCCACGGGAGTAACGTCTTTTACATATGCGAATTTGCCGAGCAAAATGGTTCAAGATGGGCTAATCAACAAGAGAGCTTATTCGTTGTATTTGAATTCCGGGGAAGCTACCGATGGTTATGTCCTGTTTGGTGGTGTTGATCACGCAAAATATGAAGGGACTTTGACCACTATACCTGTGATTAACGACTCTGGTTATCCAGAACCTATCAAACTTGAAGTTACTCTCTCAGGCATCTCTTATAGTGGTGAAGATATTCTTTCCTCGGCAATCCCGGCGCTGCTTGACTCTGGTACCACCTTGACATATTTGCCATCTGATGCCATCGCATCGATTGCATCTCAACTCAATGCTCAATATTCATCGAAATATGGATACTATTTATTAGATTGTCCATCCGATTCTGTTGATACTAATATCACGTACTCCTTCCAAGGTGCCGATATTAATGTACCTTTGGATAATATCATCTTGGAGGCTGACACCTCGGGAACCGTTTGTGTTTTGTCACTGATAGATTCCGGTGACGAGTCTGCTATTTTGGGTGACTCCTTCCTCAGATCTGCATACGTTGTTTATGACCTTGACGAATTTGAAGTCTCCTTGGCGCAGGCAAAGTACACAGATGATGAAAACATCGAGGTCATTTCCAGCTCCATTCCATCAGCAACCAGAGCTTCAGATTATTCATCAACTGTGGGTGCCGGCTCTGCCACTGCCACTTCTGAGGACAACTTGGTTGGGAACATTGGTGGGATTAGTACTGGCACTACTACTATCACGGAAGATCTGCAACCCTCATCTGCTAGATCTACTATCACCAGATCAGCCTCGAAAGCTTCAGCTACTGCGTCGGCTACTGCGTCAGCTACTGCATCATCCACTTCATCTTCCTCCGCTGACAAGAAGTCTGGTGCCCAGGGATTGAGATTCTCGCTCGCTGGATTGGCCACGAGTATGTTGCTGGGTGTTTGTATAGTGTAGACATCCTGACACCACCTATATTTATATGTTAACAACAATAAACAAGTTAGGCGGCTATAGAATTTTTCCTTTCTGTTATTGTAACAATTCCATAAAAGAAATGACAAAGGGCCTGCTGATCCGTGCCGCTGGGCTTCGTTTGAGCAAACGCGTCAGCGTCGATGCGTCAATGCGGTCGTTTTCCACGTCGCTGATCAGGGCTGTTGCTTCCAGAAGGGTGAAATATAAAAGGGTGAACGATATCAGCCTCGCCGTTGCGAGCGGAGTGCTCTTCGTGGCCTCGTACCTCTCTTTGCAGACCCACTATCTTAGTGACTCTGGGGACTTCAGACAGTTCAGCTCTACGCAGAGCGCAACACAGGAGAAGTCTCAAAACATATTGCTCTTGAGTGATGAACAAATCACAAAGAGATTGAGAAGCTTGGAGGAGTCCTATTTCGTCTATCGTGGGAAAGGTGTTGTCAGATACGATATAAGTCAATTGCCCTCGAACAACCCGATTGAAGATGATAGATCTGAAGCAGTGGTGACTGTCCCAACGAAAGAGGGGGATGCCGATTTCTACTTTTGGGGCATATACGATGGTCATTCAGGTTACTATACTTCTTTGAAACTGCGAGACGAATTGATCAATCACGTTGTACAGGAGTTGGGCTCGGTGTATGTTCCTGACCCTACGAACTCTAATGTTCGACTCATACCATCTCAAGAGGTGATTGACGATGCCATCAAAAAGGGGTTTTTAAAATTGGATACGGAAATTGTGCAACAGGGACTTTCCAAACTATTTGCCGATCCTAACAACAAAGAGGCTGCCATTGAAGCATTGCCTGCTGCCAGTGGTAGTTGTGGGTTATTGGCTCTTTATGATTCAAGCTCACAATTGTTTAAAGTGGCATTGGCCGGAGATTCAAGAGCAGTTTTAGGGTCATTGAACGAAGAGAATGAATGGACTGCCAAATCGTTGAGTATTGATCAAACAGGAGATAATCCAGAGGAGGTTGAACGGATTTTGAAAGAGCATCCAGGTGAACAATGTGTAAGAAACGGGAGGGTTCTTGGCTCGTTGCAACCAACAAGAGCCTTTGGTGATTTTAGATATAAAATCAAAGATATCAAGGGGAAAGCCATTGACTCATTACCTGAGCATTTGAGAGTTTATTTCAGAGCACCACCTAAAAATTCATTAACTCCACCTTATGTCACTGCAGAACCTGTCGTAACGACAGCTAAAATTACCCCTTCAAAAAATGATTTCGTGGTTATAGGTTCGGATGGATTGTATGAATTATTGTCCAATGAGGAGATTGTTGGCTTGGTGGTCAAATGGTTGGAGAAGCACAAGACTGAGGAGACAAAATCCACATGGAATCTTTTTTCAAGCGATGAGAAAAAATTACCAAGAGTTATTGACGTTTCAGATCCTAAATATAGAGACATGCAAAGACCTGCATTTAGAAACAAGAAAACCGCTCAACAACACGAATACTTGATGGAGGATGAGAACGTTGCAACACATTTGATACGAAATGCCCTGAGTCTCGGTGGATCCAAAGAGTACGTATCTACACTAGTATCCATTCCAAGTCCAACTTCAAGAAAGTATAGAGACGACTTGACCGTCACCGTTGTATTCTTCGGTGAAGGCGAGCCTAACGAGTCAGGCAAACTCGAGGTGAACGTACCAGCCACGAGGAATGGACTCACAGCAGAGTCAAAGCTGTGATTAAATTGTATATTTCATAAATATTGTCATCGTTATCATCTATCATCACCAGCAAACATCCAAACACCATTTAAAAGGCACTTCCTATCTCTAATCCAAAGCCCCCTGCGCTCGCCCCTTTTATCAAACACCAAACCAAATTTTGCCGTTGTACCTAACAAATGTCGAATCCCGTGATACCGGTAAAGCTCGTGCTCTTAGGTGAAGCTGCTGTGGGCAAATCATCGCTCGTTTTGCGGTTTGTGAGCAATGAGTTTCAAGAGAACAAGGAGCCAACGATTGGAGCCGCTTTCTTAACACAGAGATGCGCTATTGGAGACAAAACGATCAAGTTTGAGATATGGGATACTGCTGGACAAGAACGATTTGCATCACTAGCCCCAATGTATTACAGAAATGCTCAATGTGCCATCATTGTGTACGACGTTACGAAACCGGCTTCATTCATCAAGGCACGCCACTGGGTTAAAGAGCTTCATGAACAAGCTGTGGCTAATATCGCTATTGCTCTTGTAGGCAACAAGAGTGATCTAGCGGAGGAGGATGGCGCAAGGAAAGTTGCATATGAGGAGGGTGAACAATTGGCACATGATGAGGGGCTGCTCTTCTTTGAGACGAGTGCAAAGACAGGGTTCAACGTGAAAGAAGTATTTATGGCATTAGGAGAGCGTGTTCCTACTGAGGAACCAACTGTGGAACAGCCTCGTGTTGAGTTGAGTGTGAAATCAGATAGCGTTGATAATGGATGCAGTTGTTGAGTATATGAGGTTTGAGATGTTCCTTTTTTTTTTTTCTTTCTCTTGGTATGGGGTTTGTAATACAAAGAATGGAAATCACTACATTCTTGGCGTGACTGGTAGTAGGCAAGCTCTGGGGGTTTATGGTTGTTTGACCCTTGACAGGGTTTGCGCTGTTTGAGAGTGTTGATGAAACCTCTCATAGAAATGAGACCTTTTTGAACAGAAAGCTCTAGCTAATAAATTATAACTAAAAGGACTCAAACATAACTTGAACTTTTCTCTCTCTTTCCGTTCTCTCCCTTCTCCTCATTCTTGCTAACGCCAAGATCAATGGTTCGAAGCAGCTATTCTCTCGATGAAAATGATGTGCGTAATGTTAGGTTCAGCGAATGGTACCACCACTCCATTGAAACGAACCTCTGGCTTCACTTGATTTGCCCGGTCCTGGATGATAAGGATGATTTCGCCTGGTGGTTCTCAGATGTTAACCTTTTGTTCTCAGACTACTCTGCTACATGCCTGCTCGAGACTTTTTTCTATTTCACCACATGTGTTGATGTCCTGCATCTGCTATCACCATCAGAAGCATTGGAATGCATCCCTGACTACTTCTCAAGGGAAGATAACGATCTCCTGAATTCAATAATCATGGAATGCGTGGCTATCCCAGATCTTAAGGTTGAGCTAGAACACGCAAATTTGGCAGTGGAGAAATTGATCATGATTGGGAAATACATTGCACCTAATGGATACACGTTGGAGTTCTTCGCTGATAATCTGACCGCCAAATCGTTGACAGATGACAACTTCTCCCTTAGTGCCATGGAAGAATTGGTTCAAACTTACCTTATTGAATGGAACAACATGAAGGTGTTCCATCTAGTGGCTTTACCTCCAGAGATTGAGGAGATTATGTTGATGTGCCTCGCAAAGAGTGTCACTGCAACGCAAATGATGCCATATTTGGAACGTTTTATTCGGACGTGGATGTGTGCGAATTATTATGGGACTTTTAGGCAAGAGGAGAACATGGTGATCCTATTTTTGACAAAGCTGGGATCGGGCGCCAGAAATGGACTCTTTACGTGGTTGGGAGACTCTGATAATGATCAGCAAGTTGCCGAGGAGGATGTTGAGCTCATAGGTGATAGTTCTGATATTCATGCTTGACGAGAATTAGAACGATTAGTTAGAGTATGAGATGCTAGAGGGATGCAAGCCTCAATTCCTCGGTATATAGTGTATTCACTTGGTGGGGTTTTTCACAGATCCGTTCATTGGCCCGCCAAATTCAGTCACGACAGTTGTTTCAACTCTTCCAGGTGTCTGGTATCATTCGTATCAAAGGTTCCACTCAGCCTCAGGAAACGGAAACCAGATATACCACGCTTAACGGCAGACTTCGTTGACAAGTTGATGTATTGGAGATCCGAGCATCCTGATCACTGGGATCTGGCAACAGAGAGTCATTGGACCTTGGCTTCTTGTCATTGGGCCATTTGCTTGATGTGTTTTTAGTTTTTTAGTCGCGGAATTGGAATTCCGTTCTTTTTGACCTTCCCCCATCAAAGATGGAGGACAGTAGTGAGCTCAATGCGATTATAGACGTTCTGTGGGTATGACTTGACAGTTTGGCTCAAACAAGTCTAACTAACTTTCTAGAAACGCCTTTTTCCACTATGAAGAATTCGCTAGACAAGAGATATTATCCCCAAAGCATCTCAAGTATCAATCTTTAACGTTGGAGGAACAATCTTTGATTCCTTGGTTCCCTGATCATTTGGCGACTCTTGAGCATTGTATCCGTATGAACGGTGAGCTGTGTCGAAATCTAGCGCTGGAAGTGGCTCCTCAATGGGGAGTTACGACGAGTCCAGCAGAATGGGGGGTCCCTAGATTTCAAAACTATGATAAAGTGAAATACGTTATGAAGCAAATACTGAGAGAGTGGACGAGTGAAAGCACAGAAGAGAGACAAGTCAGCTTCTCTAGGATCTTTGCGTACTTGGAGAAGGAATACCCTGATTTGACAAACAGGCCTAATGTCAAAGTGCTTGTCCCAGGTGCTGGACTTGGAAGAATGAACTATGAGTTTGTGAAAAGAGGGTTTTGCTGTCAGGGGAATGAGTTTAGTTATCACATGCTACTCGCATCGAATTTCATATTGAACCATTCCTATTCAAAGAATGGGCACTCGATGTTCCCGTTTATACATAATGGTAGTAACCAAAGAGATCGAAAGTTTCAAACTAGACCAGTTTTCTTCCCAGATGAGCATAGTGGCTCCGAACTGAGTGCCTTGCAACAAGAGTATCCATCTATCAATTTCGGAGAATTGATGTCTATTGCGAGTGGATCGTTCCCTGACCTGTACGGTCCTGATAATCTGAGCATATCGAATCATTACTCCAACGAGGAGACTGCAAGAGAGTTCCGAAAGGCTAACAGGGGAGCTTTCGATGTCATTGTCACTAATTTCTTCATCGATACGTCTCCTAATATCATAGAGTACCTGCAAACGTTGGACCATTGTTTGAAAGAAGGAGGGCTATGGATCAACTTCGGGCCTTTGCTATGGCATTTTGAAGACGCAGATGATGTAGAGGAGATCATAAGGCCCGATGGAACAGCGTGTTCAGCTCCTGTGAAAGGTTTAGAGATGAGCTTGGATGATGTTCTGAAGCTATCGGAGAACTGGTTTGACCTAATTTCGAGAGAGTCAGAGATAGAGACAGGCTATAGCTCCGACGTCAAGGGGATGGGAGGGTGGAAATACAAGTGTGAATTCTGGGTTGCCAGAAAGAAGACTCAGACTCTATAGATTTAACGTTTCGAGCATTGCATATAGCGAGACATATTCCAAAGAGGTATAAATTGTAGTTGACGGGTACTAAGATAGTTCACTTAGACATAAAGACAGGACTCACGGCCATTGCAAACGCTTCAGAAAGCTCAAATCTGCCCTGGCATCAAGGGTCCTAGTTTCAAATGCAGCGAAATTCCATCTTCATGCAAGTGAGTAAACACAACGCAAAAACTTTTCTCTTGATCCGCTTTCCCTCTCCAAAGGATCCCCAAGACCCCTGAGGATGGCTGATAACCTTCTCCCTCTGACAGAGGATGAGCTCTCCTCTTTTATCCCACCTTCGTCCCGACAGGTTCTCAGAATTTGTCTGAACTTGAAGTATCTTATCGACGAGATCATTCCTATCCAGTTCGATCCTGCCCAGATTCTTTCCCCTGAGTCCAAAATCATCAACCAGAGAGCTGTGAACTTGGCTCTGGAGGCTGCTGGTGGTGCTGGTGATGGCAAACCGGGGACCTCGTCTCGCAAATATCGTGCTGTGCTCGTCTTTGCCTTGCTAAAAGTTACAGGCTGGTATTGGGAACTAGCAGCCACGGAGCTTCATGATTCAGAGTTGTACGTCCTGAGAGCATCCGGTGCTCAACAACTGGCCAAGCTGATCATTGAAGGTGAAGCTGATGACAAGTACCTCTTCATTCAAATGCTGTGTCGTCGATATGTTGTTAATTTGAACACCGAGGATTCAGATCCTGCGAATGCCTTGGAATTGGCTGTTGATATGCATTCCACTATTGTGATTGGATCATCGGGGTATCAGAGATGTCTCAAATGGATATGGCGTGGATGGATAGTTCAAAGTGCAAATGACCCTTCTTCTTACATCCTCTATAAAGATGTTAATAAGGCAAATGTCATGGCACATTTTGATCCTGATCGAATCAAAACCCCCAAGTATCAAAACGTGTTAGAGATTTGGTTTTCTTTCTTATACTTAATCCTTTATACTTTTGTTGTGAATAAGGATGACAGGGGAGTTGTACCTATGAATGGGGCTGAATACTTGCTATACATATCCACGTTTGCATACATTCACGACGAAGTCACTAAGCTTTATCACGTGGGTTGGAACTATTTATCCTTTTGGTCCATTTTGAACGATTGTTTGTATTCGCTTGTCACAGGTGCCTTCATCCTTAGAGTACTATCCCTGTCTAAAAATTGGTCGTCTCCAGCTGCTATTGCCCTAGACCAAGCTTCATTTCGTGTCTTGTCTCTGGCATCTCCGTTGATGTATGGACGTCTATTATTGTTTCTAGATGCCCAGAAATTTGTTGGTGCTATGATTGTTGTGATCAAAGTGATGATGAAGGAATCCTTAATCTTCTTCATCCTGTTGATGGTTGTTATCCTAGGGTTCTTACAAGGTTTCCTAGGTTTAGATTCTGCAGACGGTAAAAGAGATGCTACAATACTCATCATTGAAAATTTGGGACAGACAGTTCTTGGTGGTGGTGATTTTGGTGCATTTGAAAGGTTTGCTCCCCCATATGCTGGCATTCTCTATTACTTTTACTCTTTTCTAGTTTCCGTCATCTTGCTCAACATCCTTATTGCTCTTTATTCTTCTGCCTATCAAAAGATTTACGATAATGCCATTGATGAATACATGGCTCTTGTGGCTTCAAAGACATTGAGGTATATAAGGGCACCAGACTCTTGCGTTTTCGTTCCACCTTTGAATCTTATCGAGCTGGTGATTGCCCCATTGTCACTCTTCATCTCTCATAAATCCTTCCATTCTTTGAGTTATAGGATTATGCTCGTTATCTATTCTCCAATCTTGTGTTATATTGCCATAAAGGAGACAAGAGACGCAAGGAGGGTTCAATATAACAGAATCAAGCACTTGAGTGATGATTCCAACGAAGTTGATCGTGAATGGGATTTGACAGATGGATATGAGGATTCATTTGAAGGTTTGTTTAGCCAAGATGGCACTGAGGTGAGCGTTGATAGAAACAACGATGATTTGAGGGCTCAAGCTGCTGCTGAAAGGGCCGATCCTAACTTCAGAGTTGGCAAAGAGTGGTATCTTAAAGTGAAGAGATTGGCTCCGCCTATCGATCTTGGAGTCGATACCGGTGTTGGATGGGAACAGTATCCCTTGTATGAGAAAATTGAATCCCTGACCAAACTCGTCGAGGCCATCGCTGAGGAGAACAAAGAGCTCAAGAAGAGACTAGAGAAGCAGTAAATAAACGTCTTTGGTCTTCTAAGTGTGTATATATATAATGTTATGAGCCCTGGTTCCAATTTAAGTATACCGATTTGTCATAAAGTTTAATACCCACTTGAGGTAAGTCTCAAGACTGGCTTTTGAAGGTATAATCTCTGCTATGACCGAGGATAAACCAGAGTTTGGGCCATCAGGTCGTAGAATCGTATACGATAAAGACGGGAAACCGTAAGTGCTCCCTTTCCAAGCATTTCAAACAACTCCCTCCACGAGAAGATGCACTAACGCACATACATCACAAGATGCCGGGCCTGTAACACGTTACTTGACTTCAAATCAGCTATGGGTGTATCTGTTCAAGGCAAATCATCATCTTCCTCGAGCCCCATGGCCGCTATGGCCGGATTAGCCTCTGCGACGGCGACCGAGCAAGTGACACCACAAGGTTATTCGAAGGATTGTCCTCCTGATGTCGAGCAACTAGGACGCTCGACATGGACTTTCTTACATTCTTTAGCGGCTACGTATCCTGAGCGTGCTGATCCAGAGAGACAGCAAGAGATGACCACGTTCATGGGGTTGTTTGCCAAATTATACCCATGTTGGTTCTGTGCAAAAGATTTCGAAAAGTATATACAGAAGGAAAAACCAAAAGTCCAGACCCAGGATGAATTTGGGAAATGGCTTTGTGATGCACATAATGAAGTCAATAGAAAGCTTGGGAAGAAGGAGTTTAATTGTGATTTATGGAAACAAAGATGGAAAGATGGATGGGGTGATGATAGATGTTAGAGCCTATTTTCAACTGTTCATATAAAAGAAACTCGTGTATATAAAGTAAATAGTCATTCAGTCCGCAAAAAATCATCAAATCAAATCTATAACATCATGTAAAGAGTGACAAATTGAGTGGAACGGAACTTCCCCTCCCACTAGGATACAATTTCTGCTTCCCTTGGAATACTCTAGGTTTGGGTAAATCATGCTGATTGACGAATCTGAACCTTGAATCGTCAATCTCCACTTTGGCACTCCCACCACCATTGTTGGAAATAGTATATGCACTAGGGTCTAGCTTCGAGGTCGGTGCTGTAGGGGTTTCATTCGAGGTCTCTGTGGTTTTTGAAAAAAGACGATGCTTGAAAGCAGATGATCCTGATGGAGGAGCAGGTGCAGGCTTCGAAGTCACTGGAGGTGCTGGTGGTGTGGCTTTTGTAATCGGAGCAGTCGGTTCCAGCATAGATGGTTGCGAAGGTGGTGGTGGTGGTGCGGACACCGTTGGAAGAGAAGGCGGTGTTGGTGCACTGGCCATTGGTGGTGCCGGAGGTGATGGTGTAGAAGGTTTTGGAATCGTTGACGGTGGGGGTACTGGAGGAGCTGGGGGAGCAGATGACTTTGGTAGAGACGGAGCTGTTGCTGGAGGAGGTGGTGGTGCTGATGGCGAAGGTGCTGAAGAAGAACTTGGCCGTTCATCAGCTTTATCAACGACAAATCTATCATCTCTTCTGGCGTTAATCTCTTGTAAAAATGCCAGCCCACCAGCTGCTGATGGTGTAGATTTTGAAGCTGCAGGTGTCGAAGAAGATGGAGCTGGTGCTTCAGGAATTGGCGGTGCTTTTGAGGATGTAGGCGGTGCCGGTGCTGGTGGAATAGGTGGTGCAGAAGCACTAGGAACACTTGGAGCAGAGCTTTGAGGTAATGGAGGTGGAGCAGAAGATGGAGTTGACGGTTTGCTGATCTGTGGTAATGGAGGGGCCACTGAAGATGGAGTTGACGGTTTGCTGATCTGTGGTAATGGAGGGGCCACAGGAGACGGTGCTGGTTTTTTCTGAGCAAATCTGGCAGCAAGAGCATCTGCCAACGGATTTCCTGTCGGGGCAGGAGGAGTTGGAGCCGATGGAGCAGAAGCGGTCTTTGTTGGTGTCTTCACCGTTTGATCCTCTACTTGTTGAGCAGGCGAAAAGTTTGCAGGGACAGAGTCAACGACATGAGTGTCATCTCTCTTCTTCTGAATATCAGCAAGAAAAGCCAGTGTTCCGCCTGGTGGTGCTGATGCCTTAGCTGGAGTTGATGCAGCTGTCATATTGGATGACGCCTTGGATGATGCAGATGGTAATGGAGGAGGTGGAGGAGCACTGGATGATGCAGATGGTAATGGAGGAGGTGGAGGCGCACTGGATGTTGGTAATGGCGGAGGTGGAGGCGCACTAGAAGCTGGAACTGGTGGAGGTGTAGGCACATTGTTGGTTGGAAGTGGAGGTGGAGGTGGAGGTGCACTTGTCTGTGGAATCATGCTGGATACCGATGGTTTAGGGGCCTCTGGCGCAGCAGAAGTTTGTGGTGGATTCAATTTTGGTAATGCAGGAGCAGATGAAGAGGGCACAGGTGGTGGTGCCGAGGACATTGGAAGAGGAGGGGGTGCTGGGGCAGCATTAACACTCTTGCGCTGTGGCCTGGAGGTTGGAATTGAAGGAGCGGACCCTGTTGGCAATGGAGGTGCAGAGCCAGGTAGTGGAGGGGGATTCGATTCGGAACCAAAGGCGTTCAGTGATGAAGTTGAGCTTTGTTTGACATGAGTACTCTTTGTTGGGATGGATGGAGGAACTTTGAGGGCATTGGTCTTTGGCAATGGCGGTGCACTTGATGGAATTGGTGGAGCACCTGCTGAAGGGACGGGTGGAGCCACAGGCGTGCTATTTGTCTTCGGTCTTGAGGGGATAACCGGTGTAGAAGCAGAGGTATTGCTGTTTTGAGTTGAAGGACCACCACGGTGTTTCAATGTTGGAATTCCATTAGCAAAGATATCACCAAGTTGAGGAGCAGACGGTGCCGAGGGTACTGAGGGCGCTGAAGGAGCGTTTCCCGAAGGCCTTGAGGTTGGTATTTGTGGAGCCAGCCCCATCGAAGGAGCTGAAGACGAGCTGCCACCGATTATTGGTTTTGATCTATCGTTGGTTTCCACTTTCTTAAGTGGCTTTCCCTTTCTAATGTCACCGAGCAATGCGTCAAGGCCAACGGCGGGCGGAGCCTTGGGAGCAGAATTCGAGCCCGCTGGCGGAGGACCACCCATTGGCGGAGGCGGAGGCGGTGGGGGAGCAGGGGCCATTGTGTGGATTTCGTTTATCTTTTATAGATGTTGCGTTGAGAAGAAGAGAGCGTAGCATATATATAAGTGTGTATATAGGGATATGAGCCAAGCAGGAAACTACATCCAAACACCACACTATATATATCGAGGAAAACGGCCAATTTTTTGTGAAACTCCTCCATCTTTTCCACCGTCCAGAAAGACACAGAGAGGTCTCTGTCGTAGCGTTGAGAGGACATCGCTATGTAACGATGGCACCTTCGAAGATCCTCAATTCTATAAATTGCTTCTGTGGTTTGAGGATTCAAAGCGGTGCCTACAGAAGGAGAAGGATTGATTTCCTCTCGATTCCCACACGTTGAGCATCTGCTCTTTTTTGTAGGGGCTGCCGTCCATCGTGGCAGCCTCGTTGCAACTGTGGGTGGACATTCCACGTAATACAACAGATTTCTAAAGCCATTTTTGTAGTATTATCGCCTGAATTTGTTTCGTTAGTTAGTTTTGAGGCGGATCTCGAAAAAGCTCCAAAAGGGGAATTTGTTTTTCTATAAGCCCTTGAATTGTTATAGCTATGAAGCAATTCCCTTAATGTTGGTAGCCAAACAACCTGCTCTGTCTGGTGTTGGAGATGGAGGAGTGAAGGGCTACGAGTTGTTGACTTGAGAATTGATTGTCGCTATTTGGAAATGGATATACGCTGATCTAAAAAGAGCTCTATGATGAGAGCGTTATAGGGAGCACCCCATTCGTGCTGAACTGAGAAAGGCAGAGCTTCGGAGTATATTGACAGGTTGACTTTGGAACGAGACTGTGAGCTCCCTTGCAGCTTTCCTGGTTTGCAAAAGCTTGGTACATGTCGAGATCAACTTTTGACTCCCACCCAATACCGTGTCAGATTTTGATATCCCAAGAGGAAGATGCCACGTGAGGATTGAGAATGAGAAGATTTGGAGGAACTGAGTGCTTTAATTTATAAAGCGCTCAGCTGTCAGTTTCGTTATCTCATTAAATGGGTCTTCGATAACAATGGGAAAGACAAGGGCCACTGGTCTTCTTTTTGAAACGAGGTCAAATTACAAATTCTTGTCAGTAAAGCTCAGCTATCCATCTTCCCAAAGGGCCAAGAGGCTCTTCTCTCTCTGATCATCCCTCTGCACATGAGATGAAAAAAAAAAAGGTTGATCACCCATCGAGCACTTTTAACTATAGTGATCGGCCACGAGACAATAGTGTCCCTCAAACCATGGGGCCTGCTGAAGCTTTAATCTACAAATGATAATTTTTTGAATCTTTTCTTCCTTTGTCATATCTTCATTTCTTTTTACATCTCAGTTAACGATCTTGGTGGGTTTCAACTTGAACCTAACGCTTGAAATTAAATTCTGAGGACATCCGCCTATTTCAGTTGCTGAACAAGGTTTACGCCAACTTTCCTATTTCAAGTAAAATCTGGCAGATAAGACAGGAAGCCTACCTGCATCTTCAGCGCACACTAAAGAGGCTAGACCCAAGCAAAAAGCGTTCCGTCCATTTCGAAGAACCAAAAGCAAAAAAAAAAGCCATTTGAAACGCTTAGCCGTGATGGAGAATCAGTTTGACACTGCTAATGTACGGTATGTCTTTGTTTTCGCATTCTTTTTGATACTATATCTCTGTTTTCGCTATTGTTGCTTCTAAGATTTATGCTGGGTCAAGCAAGGCTGTATTCGGTAATCAGCCTGATTCCGCCGCAACTCTTATAACAATTGCATGAGTGACAGATTCTTCATGAGTTTTCATCTACTGGAATTCAATGACTAACTTATCTACTAGGCTACCGTCCTTCACCGAGTTGACATCTATCTTCAAACCGGACCCACAGCGGTCTAACGATGCTGCACTAATCTCTAGACCACATATCGAAGCTCATGATCGTTATCATAGACAGTCTGTGCCATCTATCTCTGTTCTACCTCCTTTGCCAATAGTTCAATCTCATCACCGACAACCAAAGATGTTCGAAAATACTGCACATGGTCAACATAGTGCCCTTCAATCACCCACAATACTGAAGCCTAGTTACAAATTTCCAAATTCTCCAGTTGTCGGTCATCATGTCTTCCCTTCACATTCTTTTAATCAAGAACGGAACTATATCAGCACTAATCCTCAACATGGCCGTCGACTTTCCCTTCAATATCCTCCATATCCACCTCATCAAAAAAATGATTCGTATGATTCTCAAACGTCGTTATCGACTTTGGCAGATATAGCCTCATCTGATACTAGTGATCTTTTGGTGCTTCTTGGAGGATTGGAAAGAACTTTGGAGTCGTATCCGAGATTATCGCAGGTTGTTCAGGACATTAAGACGGATTTCCTTTCCAGTGTTGGTGCTTCAGAAGTTAATGGTGCAGGTGCCAAAATGGCTCTATTGTTTCAATGCCTGGATGCTCAAGGTCAACCTGTCAAGGAAATTGACGTTGAAAACTTCAAAAGAGTTTTGCATAATATCCCGCTTGCTGCTCTACGTGATGTTGGAGATTGGGTCACGGAAATGAAGAATTTCTTTGATCGGTGGCTTGAGTTTAGAGACAAAGAGGAACAATCAATGTCTGGAATTTTCTCAAAGCCTAAAGTTTCCCATCGTCGTCGTGAGTCTTTGAAAACTTCCAGAAAACGAGGAGAAGATAAACAGAGGTCTGGTCACAAAAGAAAGTGCCAGGAGTCGGAAAATAAAGCTACAAGAGTGTCGCTTGTGGTGAAGCCCCCAACGCCTGTCGTTTCGACACAAGAATCGCTTCAACCAAAGGAGAGTTTGAATGAAGAGCTTAGTATGAAGTCCAATCAAAGGTGTCAACAATGTGGAAGTGATGATACCCCAGAATGGAGACGAGGACCTTATGGTTCAAGATCTTTGTGTAATGCCTGTGGGTTGTTTTACTCCAAGTTGCTAAAGAGGGTTAGTATGGAGGAAGCCAAGGAGATTATGGTCAAGAGAAGGGAGAATGGTGGTGGTGATGATAGACGTATTTCGATTGATCCTTGATTTGAGGGTGGAGTATTTTGTGATCTGATTTTGTTTATGACCTATTGGAAGTTCGGGCGCCTTGTTTAATTACTAACTATTTTTTTGTTTCTTTTAATTAATTAATGATTATAATGATCTTCAACAACAGCATAGTCCAGCTTCCTTTCCTTCCATATTGTAAACCAGTCTTGGAATTGTGGATTATCTACACTGACGGTTGGAATCATCGTCCCCCATTGAAGCATGCATCCAAACATTGAAAGTTCTTTAAAACTGGAATGTTCCGAGTAAGGAACACTTAAAAGATTGCCTCTTTCCCACTGCGATGCTAACTGCTCCTCAAGTTCTTCCCTTGTCATCTTTTGACGAAAAACCTTATCGAGGACATCTCTATTTGAAGAATCCAGCTCACCATCTTGATTAACTTTTTTCAACTGACTGAAAGACCATCCAGTAGGCCTTATTTTGATTATATTCTTTTTCCCAAACCTATTTAACCACACTTTATCCTTCAATTTATCCAACGAAACCACATAAACTTTACATCCATCCTCGTTATCCTTTTCAAATAAATCCATATCCATGCCAGAGATTTTCAACGTTTCGTATCTTCGCTCAGTAACAAATATCTTTGATCGTAAAGCTCTCGCGATGCTCATGTACATCTTTTCCTTCCCAATGCTATAACTTCCTATTAATACAACAAACCCACCAGCGTCTCCACTTACGAAGTCCAGAATACCTTTTTTCTTCTTGTCAACGAGTGACTTGACAAACTTGACAGTAGTTTCCACAACCATGCGTTGGTCATAGAAGGCATACCTTGGGTTCAAATACGTTGTGTCCAGATAGATTTCATCCAAATAAACTTCTTTGAAAAGATCAATCAAGTGTTTGCTCACTCTGAAATCACCAGTATGAAGCACTTTTTTAGTTTCAGTCTCGAAAAGGAACACAACTGCTCCAGGACAGTGATTTGCATCGTATAGAGTGACAAATATCCCACTGGTGAATTCTATTTTTTCATTTAACGGGAGACTAATCACTTTGTCTTCAGGAATCTTCATCAACTTGATGAGAAGATGTGCTGTGATTGGGGAAGCGTAGATCATGCCTTGTGACCAAGATTTACACAGTCCGATATAATGATCAGAGTGATAATGCGATAGGAAGTAGTATGGCGAAGGCCCATCAGCGTAGCAGAACCCATCCACAATCAACTTATGAGGTGGCAATGAGATGATTTTGAAATCAGGTAGCGTTCTCTTGGGCTTCTTGGGTTTCTTTGTCTGCACTTCTGGCTTTGGAGTCCTTGGTGAAGGCTTGAACAAGAGTTTGGAGGTTGATGGCTGTAATAGGCAAAGCTCGACATGAGATTCTCTGGCAGAGATCTCCAATGAAGAGATGTTGATCTGGCATATTGGGCAAGGAACGCTGTCTTGTTCTGACTCGTTTTGAGCTGGAGGCTCCGGGTTTGTGAGGTCGATGACTTGCTCCACCCTTCGCCTTTTGATGAGTTGCAAGATGTTTGTCATGGCCTCATTGCGCCGGGGGGCTGCTGGAAAACGATCAAGCGCTGGAAAAACATGGCTCTCTTATTGTTGCTCTTTTCTTTTTCAATCATCAACACTAAACAACTCGCCATAAAATGGGACTCTTGACCATCATCCGCCGGCAAAAGCTCAAAGACAGAGAGCGCCGGGTTCTTTTACTGTAAGCATCACAGCCTCTCCTCAAAGTCTTTTGCTTCCCATCCGGTTCAAATAACTAACAACTCTTCAAAGAGGACTCGACAACGCTGGGAAATCCACCATCGTGAAGCGGATTCTCAACGAGCCCACGGACTGCTTGACGCCTACAATGGGGTTTGAAATCACCTCGGTGGCGCACAATTCCCACAACTTGAACATTTGGGACGTTGGCGGCCAGCAGACTCTACGTGCTTTCTGGTTCAACTACTTTGATCAGCTAGACGCCCTCGTATGGGTCATCGACGTGAGCCAGCTCGAGCGACTAGGCGAAGTGTTCAGGGAATTGTACAAAGTGCTACAGAACGAAAGAGTGTATGGTGTTCAGCTGCTGATCTTATTGAACAAAATCGACCTCGTGGCAGCAGACAAGGTCGAGCACGTGCGGGAACGCGTCATTGGAGAACTCGAGCTCACAAACTACGGCGCTCAAGGGGAGAAATGGCTAGTTTTGGCGTGTAGCGCGCTCAGCGGCGAAAACATCACCAAAGGCCTCGACTGGCTGACCCGCTGATATCAAAACAAAACACTAACAGATCATCCAAACACCAAAAAAAAAAAAAAAGAAAGCTGTTATCAGAAGATACACATCCAAACACCACGTGCTAAGAGTGGGAAATTTCAAAACATCACTATCCCCATGGCCTTTCAAGCCTCCGCAGAACCATTCCCTTCCCTCGCCCCTCCTCCCCTCCCTAGAAGACATGTCATCAAGGCCTAGAAATATAGAGAGGTCTAGGCTTGGATCTCAAAGTGCTCATGTTGGCTCTTGTTCCCCGGCTCAACATGGCTCGCTGCCCTCGTCGAGACGTTTATCGATGGCGCGTCTAGGCTCCCCAATACCAGATGATCCACTACACAGCCCACGCTCAAAATCCATACCACCCACAAGCTCAGCCATAGGCAGTGCACTGAGGCACACGGATTCTATCGCCGGATCCGTGGGATCGTCACAGTCAAGCCAAGTATTGGTGGATGCGGAACACCCATCGTTTCAAACTGATACTAAAGATATCAAAAATATTCATGAATCTACTAGCTTATACGTGAACGATGGGTTGCGCACAGAAGGTGCAGACATAACCCATTCTTTGAAAAAAGAGGCCAGGAAGTCTTCTGGTATGAAGAAGGCTCGATCTTTTAGTGACCTGTTGGATGAGAGAAGAGCAAGTACAGCCAGTGCCTTGAACGTACCTGGTGGTTTTAGAAGGGAGTTCATTGTCCATAAGGCTCGTGAAAGAGCCATATTGAACGATGAAGAGCTGAAGCAAGTTCCATTTCTCACGAAAAACTTTATGGAGTTTCTATATATCTATGGACATTTCGCCGGTGAGGAGTTTGATGATGATTTTGACTGGGCTGATCAAAGCGGTGAAAGTGAGGCTGTAAGCTTTGATGAAAACAGCCCTTTGATTCCGATGAGGAAATCCATAAGGTATGAAGCCAAGGGTACAACATCTACGTCGAAGGCCTTTCTAATTATGTTAAAATCATTTGTTGGTACAGGCGTTTTGTTTTTACCAAAGGCATTCAGCAATGGTGGACTCTCTTTCAGTATCGTTATGCTCGCTGTCTTTGGTATTTATTCTTATTATTGCTATTATATATTGGTTGCTTCGAAGACCGCTACAGAAGTATCGTCTTTTGGTGATATAGGTGGCAAACTATATGGCAAATGGATGAAACACTTGATTTTATTCTCTTTGATCTTGACTCAGATTGGTTTTGCATGTGCCTATATTATATTTACTGCTGAAAATTTGTCTGCTTTTATTCATAACGTCACGTCTTGGAAGCCATCTCCAGGTACATTTTTTTTTCTTCAAACAGTCATTTTCATCCCATTGTCATTCATAAGAAACGTTTCGAAGTTATCATTACCATCACTCATGGCCAATTTTTTCATTCTTTCCGGATTGCTCATTGTTTTGTTTTTCACCACAAAGGAAATCATTGATAATGGTGCTAAGCCTGTGGAACTTTTAATCAACGAATCACAATTTTCATTGTTCATTGGGACCGCAATATTTGCATTTGAAGGTATCGGTCTCATAATTCCAGTTCAAGATTCCATGAGAAACCCAGAAAAATTTCCCTTTGTTTTATTTTTGGTTATTGTTACTATCACATGTGTAATGGTCACAATCGCTACAATTGGATATCTCGCTTATGGTGAAGATATTCAAACGGTGATTTTATTGAATTTACCGCAAACGAATTTTTTCGTTCAATTAATTCAATTTTTCTATTCATTGGCTATTCTTCTATCTACTCCATTACAATTATTTCCAGCTATTGGTCTTGTTGAGAAGATGATTTTCAGAAAATCTGAGTCTGGGAAATTCAACACAAGGGTTAAATGGTTCAAGAATTTACTTCGGACATGCATTGTACTTGTATGTATGAATATTGCTTGGTTTGGTGCCAATGATTTGGATAAATTTGTGAGTTTTGTTGGATGCTTTGCTTGTATACCTCTAGTGTATATGTATCCACCAATGCTGCATTTGAGAGGCTGTACTAAGGGGAATACGGGCGCAAAGCTATTCGATATTGGACTCGTCATAATTGGTGCCATTGCCATGTGCTATACATCATATCAAATCATGTTTGGGTAAACTCCATATGTTGACTCTCAGGTCTTGCATTGACCATTCTCTGACATTATTTCAAATCAAACCGTTTTCAATTGCATGCTATTACCGGCAGCTATCAATGCTATAGATGGCGAAGCATCGTCCAAAACCTTTCATAATTGCAAATATTCATCGATATAATTAAAAGATTATAACTGCACTAAGCTGTATACAGTAAAAGTCCCCAAATGGATGTAAAATCAGACAGACCTAGCCCATAGATATCGTGATATAAACTTACTGTATATATCTATACTGGTGTTGTGAATGACGTTATCATAAGCATCTCTCATGTAATGTTGTATTTGATATTTCATCTCTTGAGTTTGGCTATATAGAAGAAATGGTATAACAGCTCAATGATTATCGGATCAGGAGATCCCCTTCACAACTTCCCCTTGTTAATCAAGCCGTAAGCGAACTCGCCTACATCCCGATACATATGTCCCATTTTCTTTGCCTCTGCGCTACTAGCAACTCCAAGGACGACTCTTTGGGCAATTCCTTGGAAGATGACACCAACTCTGTATAATCCAAATACAACACCCACGTTCCATAACGCGATTGGATCCCAATCTGGAGATTGAATTTTCTTGTACAGTTGGAGTACGTTGTGCACTAATGATTCATCTGGTTCAATCTCAGTTTTGGAAAAGACCTTGTTCAAAGAAGGAGGCAAGATGAATGGTTGTAAAACATTAGCGAGATCGAACAACGGGTGACCATTTGTACATAGTTCCCAATCTAAAACGGCAATGATTTTAGGCTGTGTGGGATGGAATATAAAATTATCAATCTTGAAATCGCCATGGATTAGACAAGGCAATGATGGATCATTTGGAGAGTTTTTCGATAACCATTGAGAAAGGGCATCGAAATGAGGAATAGGCTCGACATATTTGGATTGAAGTTGATGGATCTTGGAAAGTGATCTCACTTGCCTTTGGAAGTAACCTTGGGATCGATCCAGAGTGTGACTTGGTTTCTTGAAGAATTTTTCAGGGAGTTGATCGAATAACTCACCTGAAGGGATTGAATGGATAGCACTTGCGGTTTCCACTATGGATTGCCAAATAGCTTTCCTTTCAGAGTCCCGGACCCCAGTGAGTGAAGGGTCATGGAAGATACGTCCTTTGACAAACTCCATCACGTAGAAGACAGCGCCGATATGGGATTCATCTTCACACAAGACATAGACATTAGCCACGGGGACTTGCTTCGGCTTGTTCTTGTTGATTTTCTTGATGGTGTCCAGCATATAGAACTCGCGTTCAATGGCATGAGCAGTTTTCGAAATCAGCTTGCTGTTGCTTGTAGGCTTCTTTCTCAGCACGGCTTTCTTGCCCCTGGAGTCGATCAAAAGGAACGTTGGATTAGACTGTCCAAATTTGAACTGCTTGATAGCAAAAGGCGGTGTTAGGGGGCTCCAGTTGGTGTCTGTGCCTAGATGCGCCTGCCCGGGCAGTTGTGCCTGGCTGAAGAAGGCCTCGAGCCCGGCCACGTCGATGTCAGAACGGACAGGCCCGACGTCCTGCTCTGAGTCCACCACTGTTTCCACCATATTGCGCTTTGCTGTGTGGGAAGGAGCTGAACCGGTGGGAGAAATCCAGGGCTTATTTATACTTGGATTGTTTCCTCGGTAGGCGTTTACCCCACACTTTTCTCGGGATCTGATTACCGGTTAAATACTTTTTTCTGTTTTTTATATATTTCTAGTGTCCATTTCATTTATAGCTAACACAGGTTTTATTTCATACGGGCCCAAGCGGGTCGAAATCGTAGGGGAGATCATTGAGGAACACATCGTCGCCTGGCTGGGAGATGTGCGGTGCCACGTGGGCTTGAAACCCTTGCGGCTGCGGTCCTCTTGGAGTAGTTGGGCTCGAGAAACTTTTGGTTCGCCTCGTATCGTTGTGTCGATTTATCAGTTCAAAATCTAGTCTCTTGGCCACTGTATCGTTTTCCATCTTGATCTGTCTCCTTGCTGTGCGTTTCTTGTGGATGCTTGTCTGTGCCTGTCGGAGTCCCAACTTAGCCACCTCTGCTTGATCGAATCCACCTTGACAAATATTCCTTGCCCGATGCCTAAATAGCGCATCATGTCTTGAGAATTTCTTACCACATTGACATCCAAAGGCAAACTCCTCGTGGATTTTTTTATGCCTCGTTAAATCGTGTTGTCTTACAAACGCCTTGTTACAACCTGGATGATCGCAATGGAACGGTCGATCGCTGAGATGTGTTTGGACATGTGATCTAACGTTATATCGTCTTGTGAAAAGTTTCCCACATCCACTATAATTGCAAATGAACGTTTTATCCTCTCTTGGTCCAATGATGTATTGATCGATCTCACCTGGTGGTAATGTCGATATTTTATCCTGTTGTTTCTTTTTCAAAAGCGAGAGGTTTTCATCAGTGGTGATTACAGGTGTCCATGAGAGTGCATTCTTCGAAGGTGAGCTTGTGAATGTTGCCTGTGATCGAAGCGTTGGTGATGGTGTCTTAGGACATTGTTGGGGTTCTGGCAGACCTTGTGATGAATGTAGGAAATTAGCCACTTTAGGAGGTGAGGATGATATATTTTCTTGTTTGCAAACTTGTCCTGTTGTTGTTGTTGTTACTGTTGCTGTTGCCTCAGGGGTCGGCTCTCTTGTATTCACTTGAGTTGTTGAAGAGCTTTGATTTTGGTAGCTTGCAAGCACAGGAGATATATCAGATCTCGGTGGAGATCTATTCTGTTTATTATCAAACTTTGCATTTTTTTCCAATTCTTCAATCTCATAGTTTAGAAAATTATCCATACTGATCCCCTTTGTTGACTTGATCATGTTTGTTAATTTTTGAAGGTATTCCACTGGGACTTGAACTGTTCTTTGCTGTTGCTTTTGTTGTTTTGGTTCTGGTGGGAATTTATACCTATATGGTGTTTCACTCGTCACTATGAAATCCTCATTTGGAGGTTTGTGTAATGGAGGATAAGCCTGGTTATACCTTATCTGTTGTTCATGTGCCATTTCAAACTGTTGTTGATTTTGGAAAAGCAATGGCTCTTGTTGTTTATTTTTTTGGATTGGGAACACTTGATTAGGCTCCACAACTTGTTTAGCAGTACTTTGCGCTCTATAATGTGATACACCAGGTATTGAGAGTTTTTTGTTATGTTGTACAAACCCAAAGATTGCTGTTCCACTTGGTTGTTTCTTATGAGACGCTTTGAATGCGATAGGTGGGTTAGGGTTGATATACATCGATGGAGTATATTGTTCACCAACGGGGATGTCAAGATCCTGTAATGAGTTCAATGTTTGTGTTAAGAAATCATCGGTTTCACTGAATCCGAAATCATCATGTGGGAAGGGTGAGGCTCTTGTTGATTGTTGTTTGGATGGGACCATCCAGCCATCGTCATATGTGTTCATCGTGGAGGCAAACCTTTGTCAGTCGAGGAGTGTGGTTATCTGTACAGGATGTGGAAAAGAAAGGATCACAAGAGTTGATGAGGGAAAAGCCCATGAGATAATTCGAAGCATGCATCGGAATGCCATCCCAATGCGGCAAAAGGTAAACAATGATCATTAAGCTATACATCGTGCGTTGATTTCCTAATCGGGACATTCGTGTAAACAAATAAGTTTTTCGCTCTCTACAAAATGAGAAAAAAGCTGTCATTAAACGAGTGTGAATTCCAACTAAGATCTAATAAATTGTCCATAACCCCCTTGATGTAGTAAAACCATACCAACGTCCACAATTATTTTCCACCCCCTATTGAAATAACCATATGACCGACTCCCTTTTTTTTTTTTTTTTTTTTTTCTTTTTCAGTTATAAGTGACTTTATTCCCACTTCTTTTAAGTCTTAAACTCTCCCTTTTCCTATTACTTGTAGCGTTAAACAATTCAGATATAGCAACCTCTTGCTTTATTGTCTCCTGTTGCTGTTGCTGCTGTTGTTGTTGTTCACTCAGGAATGAAGGCTGTAGAGCCACTGATGGCGGCGTTGGTGGAGCTTCAAAACTGAAATATGAGTTTCCCTGATGTTCAGTTGGAGTCCTTAACTCCCAATTCGTATGGGATATCTGATTGAATTTGTTATTTAGATTTATAGTAGGAATGGAACAAGTGCTGTTGTTTCTTGAAGTTGATGGCTGTTGTTGTTGTTGTTGTTGTACACCACGGCATTGCTGGATCAATTTCTGTCTAATGATGGATAATGAATAGTTATTAACTTCGATCCCAATATCCATATCTGATTCTAAAGCCTTGCGTAGGGCGTCTTTAGACACTCTATTCAAAATCCCTGATGGAGGGTTTGATTCGTTGAACGGTGTGATTTGAGGATTCATTTGATACGATTGATAAGTTTCAAATAGCAGAGTTTCGAAAACATCACTTAGTTTATAATGTGAGGCGAATTGCTGATAACTGAATTCATTGGAGCCACCAAAATTCGATACAGAGCTCGCTATGCTGGAAACGCTACCTGTTCGACCATAACGTGGAGGCTCTGGCCATGTGGAGATTTGTTCCGTTGGCGTGCTGACAGGGGTGATATAGTCCTCCATCGTGAGATCGTCGTCGTTGAGTGGGATCGTTAGTTTGTTCATGAGCATCTTTTTGGGTTGCGGGCAGTTATGGAAAGGGAAAGAATGGAAGGTATTAATTGAATTGATATATGGGGGAGTTTTCAATTTCTCGGGCTTGGAGGGATTTGCGTATTTGCCGTTTCGGGTAATATAAAATTGATGCGCGTTTATACGCGTCGACGCGTTCTGCCCATAAAGACAAATTACGCGTTCTTTTTTTTTTTCGTTAACATTCTATGACTTGACTATAACAGTTTACGTTGCTTAAAGGCTTTATAGTTGGATCCATTTAAAATGTGTATCATAAGGCTATATGACCATTGGGTTCAAAATACCAGTATTAGAGATATTTCTCACATCCGATTATAGCGGATGTCTTGATTATATTCTATCAAGTTCTTTAGCAAATTGCCGTAGTTTGCGATATCTCTGTTTCTCTTGAAAGATGAGCTTTTGTAAAGTGTCGATTTCAGTCTCAGCTGGGTCCAGATTATCTATTCTTTGCCTTAGCAGCTGGATCAAGCTTTGTAGTTGCTGGTTTCTGAACTCGAGGTCCTTTATATCTTTAGCCACGCTGCTCAGTTGATGTTCCAGTGCTTGTTTGAAGCTGTCGGACTGCTGCAGCTGCTGTGAAGTCTTGACCAGTGGCAACGAGACGCCGATGGAATCGCCTCTTTCAAAAGTGTATGGCTGTTTGTTGAAAGCGTAGAGCTCTCCGACGATCTGGTGCTGTATTGGCGAGTCCGTGGGGAGTTCCACTCGCTGTGCCAGTTTGAGGAACCTGGCTTTGGCTTTGATGTCCTGCTGGAGCTTGTCGTTGTAGTCTTGGTCCTTCATCCTCGTTGTTATATAAACTGTTGTTCTCTTGGCGGTTATATTTTACTTTTACTTGTTTTGCTGGTGTTTTCTTCTTGCTTTGCCGTATAACCTCACGAGCCATGGATCTCACAATCAGAAGAACAACAAAGGACGACTACCGCCTGTTGCAGGTTCTCGAGGGCTTGACGACGGTGGGCAACGTCAGCAAACAGGACTTTGAGGCGATGGTTGAGCACTGGGACTCGGTCAAGCTGAAGGACGGAGAGCACTGGATGTACAACCCAGTGGTTGTCTTGAGTAACGGCACCGTAGTCGCCACGGGGATGCTGCTCGTGGAAGAGAAGCTGATCCACGGGTGCGGCAAAGTGGGCCACATCGAGGACATCGCTGTGGATCCTGCGCAGCGAGGCCTGAACATTGGGCGGATGCTGATCAGCCATCTCGTCGCCGTGGCCAAAGAGCTCGGCGTCTACAAAGTCATCCTGGACTGCGATGCAAAGAACGTTGGCTTCTACGAGAGGTGTGGCTTCAACACGGCTGGGATCGAGATGGAATTAAGGGTTTAAGCACTCTATCGATACTATGGAATTGCCTCTGATGACGCTTGAGCCGATTTGCACCAGCGCGCCTTCCTCCACGGCGTCGTCTAACACGATGTTCAGAAAGATCTTTGGGTGTTAGTATGTATATTGTATCCGATGCTTGTGTCAGCGTTTTACTCACGTCGTAGCCTCGTAGGTTTCCTGTGACTTTGCGTGAGCCGTTGAGATGTACCAGCACTCTTTTGTCCATATACTGTCTTTGTTAGTCGAGAGGGTCCAAAGAGACAACGGCGATACGCACTTTCTTCAGTTCCGGAGTCGACACCATTTCTTTGTTTGTTTCTTTCTTGTTTGCCTTCTATCTAAACGTTGACGTTTGATGTTGTTGATATTTGCCTTGTTTTGTTGTCTTGATGGTTTGTCTTGATTGTAAAATTTTAACGCGAACAACAACAGCAAAATGGATCCAATCGATCTTTTTTCCGATGCTCACGATGTCAGACTGTCGTCGCCGGTTCAGGAATCCGTGGAGTGGGAATTGCAGAACGAGAACGAGAGACTGCTGAGCAAAAGGCTGGAGCTACAACGTGATATTGACCGTTTAGAGAAAGAATGGAACGATATCAATGACGAGGATCTATTTGACGAGTTTGTGCTGAAGGATACAGAAGACGATGGTGACGATGAAGACGATGAAGAAGAGCACAGGGACTTGTCCATCTATTCAACAAAACCTCTGAAGGATTGGAAGCTGCGAATCCACCATTTAAAACTGCTATACCCCTATCTCTCCATCAGCAACCCGTCTTCAAGACTTTCGCTAAAGACAACCATCAACAAGGATATATCTTTCGATATCCACTACCCTAACGCCTTTTCCCTACACGTCAACCTCAACCTCATAAAATCCCACAACGGCTATCACATTAACGAGCTACAAATCACGAAACTATCACAAAACAAGTTCAATACACTCCTCACCACAATCATCACCCACTATACTCAAACAAACAACATCAATGAGTTCTTGTTCACATTGAACAACCTTTATGAGTCGTTGCTCCTTAGACAACGCACTCTAGATGAACTATTGGCAATCTACTCTTCTGAATCTCCTCCCAACAACATCTACAACAACACATTCCAGCACAACGAGATCACTCTCCATTGGGATATAATGTGGCAAGGCCATATATACCAATTGGTGTCTGTTAATCCTCAATATAACGGCATTTTCAACGAAATGATACCTTTATACGGGATAAAGGGGGCACTTCAACGATTAATACAGACAATCTATCCCTAATTTGATGGCATCCTGGCTCATTCAACCATCAACATAGACAGTTCATCCTCAAATCGATGGCTTTATTGAATTTATATGGAATTATATGGATTTATATGGATTTATAATGGTAGTTATATGTTTATGTAATCAAAACATCCAAACACCAACGATTAAACAACGTATAACTCAATGGAATTATATTGACTCTTTATCCTCATTCTCTCTCTCTTTAAAATGTCAATGTACGATCCAGTTCACGACGCATTGAACGAAACACAGTCAGATACCCAGGATGAATCTCTGGAACCAATCAACCTCAAGAAAAAGCCAAATCCCACTCCAAAGAAACAAGCTAAGAAATCCAAAAACTCTCTAGTTTCTGCAAACTCTGCAAGATCAAGACATTTAAAGAAAGAAGATGGTGTTCCCTTTTGGAGAAGAGATATCCAATACAGTTTTTTGAAGAATCTATTCGATAATGATATAAAGGCATTCACTGATCCTTATCCAAATACAGATGACGTTCACATGGATGATCGTCAATTGTCATCCAATGGGAAACTAAGCTTTGCTGAATTATACATCAAGACCATTGCACATAGTTCGAAATGCTCCAAAGTGTTATACCATCGGCTTTTAAACGATATGAAAATGTCAATACCAACTTGTATGATTTGTCTATTGGTTAACGTTGGCAGAATGAACACTACTATCAATTTCGTCCCTGATATGAAATCACAACTGAGAACTTATCATCCAATACCTTCATTACAAGTCAATTATGATAGTTCCACCACTGGTACTGATAAATCAAATGATAAACAATTACAAGATACTCCAAGATTAAAATCAATCTTAAAAGCTTGTTGTGATGATTCAAATGAACCGACAACTATTGAACAATTGGAACTTGTTTCAAAATTCCCCAAGACTACGGTGGTTAATATGATTTTCCTAATGTGTAATAATGAAACTGCCATCATGCAACGGTTCTTCAATGATGTTGATTATAATTTCTTTGATATCTTTATGAATGCCTCTTTTAACCCACAGGATAGGGCTGATTTGTTTCTTTGGTTATTATATAACTATTTGGAAACAGATTTGAAAGATGAACAAATGGAGAAAAACCCATTTGGTGCAAAGAAACCTATTTTAAACCCTGCACAGAGTTTAGATTATGACATGGATACACCTTTAGAATTGGAATTTGGTGAAAAATTACACGAACAAAGAGTCAAATATTTGAGTCTTAACGCTGATGATGGCGTTGAGAAGGAAAAAGACCCGACAATTGATGAATTGGTTGATGATTCAAATCAAGATGAATCTTTATCCATTCAACAACCGGTTTTAAGACAAGATATCGATGTCGAAAACGTGCGTAAAGTTTTGAAGAACTTGACTTCTATCAATCATAAAAAAAGATTAAGACAAGGACAGTTGAAATTTGAAAACTCATTGATCTTAAAACAGGATTCTAAAGAGGAGGACACATCAAACAGATTGAGATTGAAGAACTATAAAGGTGATTACGGTGAATACACTTCAAGATTCCATAAAATCTTCAAATCACTGGGTGATCATATCGATTGGGGCAAGGACAAAACAGATGTGAAGTTTGAATATTCAAACCAAGGTGAAGATCCTTTGAAACTGAAGAGTTTTGTGCTCTCATGACCTTCCTATAAAAGGGCCAAAGGATACACCATTAGTTATGCCAAAACTTTCAGAGAGACATTATCCATTTGATGTAGTAGCTGTTTTGCCTAATGCGGTAGTTTCTGTAGTAGCTTTCCTATTGCGGTAATTGCCCCATACGGTAGTTTTGTATCTTTACCCTACCCGCAAGAAATTGGCAGACAGACCACGTGCGTTATCGAAACCATTTGAACAAAATCCCATACAACTCTTCTTTTGCCATCTCCACCCTCAAAAGCGACAATATGCTGTTCGGCGTGAGGCTCAGTAACGAGATCTATCCACCGTGGAGGGAGCACTACATCAACTACGAGAAGCTGAAAAAACTGCTGAAAGAGAACGCGATAGACGTATCAAAGAGATCACACAAGTCGCTATGGAGTGATCACGACGAATCGCAATTCGTTTCAGCCCTGGATCAAGAACTCGAGAAAGTGTACACCTTCCAAACTCAGCAATACGAATCTGTGAATCGACAGATTGAGACATTGGAGTCCCAAATTGAACAATTGAATAACGATGAAGATATCAAAAAAATGGATTGGGTGCAATTCCAACAAAGTTTGGAGAATTCATTAGCTGAAGCTCGTGAATTGGACCATTTCGCAAGGTTGAATTATACTGGGTTTCAGAAAATCATCAAAAAACACGATCGTTTACATCCAAATTATAACTCTGTTAGGGCATTGTTAACTATAAGATTGAAAGAATTACCATTCCACTCAGAGGATTATTCTCCCTTGTTGCACAAAATCTCCAATCTGTTCCAGTTCTTAAGGGAAAACGTTGTTGAGATTGGTTCCTCTCTCGGGAACCATTCCATCTCTGCTAAAAACAGTTTAAATACTCCATCAGGTTCTTATAATGCATCTGGAGAATTAGAATTCCAATCTTTTAAATTTTGGATCCACCAGGATAATTTAATGGAGGTCAAAACAAGAATATTGAGACATTTACCAGTATTGGTTTATTCTAGTGAATCAGACCCGGATAAAAACCTCGATGTCGCTGATCCTACTGTCAATTCTTTATACTTCGATAATGGTTCATTCGAGTTGTACAACATGAAACTGATGAAATCGAATGCTTCACCAACTTTAAGATTAAGATGGTCTGGGAAATTAGTTGATAGACCTGATATTTTCTTGGAGAAAAAAATTGCTGATAAATCTGGTGATGAAACTGCTCATGACATCAGATTGAAAGTTAAAGAAAAATATTTGAATGATTTCATCATAAAAGGTGATGTTGGTGGGTTCAAACAGAAAACTATAACTAGATTCAAAGAAATGGGGTCTAATGATCAAACTGTTAAAAATTTGGAAAATGATATAGATGAAATTGGTAATTTCATTCAAGATTTAGATCTTCAACCGGCTTTAAGAAGTGTTTATACAAGAACTGCCTTCCAAATTCCTGGTGATGATAGAGTGAGAATTACAATTGATTCAGATATTCTCTTTATAAGAGAAGATGCATTTGATGAGAATCGTCCAATTAGAAACCCAAATGAATGGCATAGAACCGATATTGATCAGAATATTGCTAATCCATATTCCCTCTTAAGGAAAAATGAATTCACAAAATTCCCATATAGCGTTATGGAAATTAGGATTAAAAACACTAGTGGCAGGAAAAACAATTCAGGTATCAGTATCCCCTTCTCTAGAAGACATGGGAAATGGATTGAAGAATTGACAACTTCGCATCTGGTTAAAGAAGTTCCAAATTTTTCTAAATTCATCCAGGGAATTGCTTCTTTATTTTTAGAAGATGACCGATTGGATATTTTACCCTTTTGGTTACCTGATCTTGATGAGGATATTCGTAAAGATCCAACTGATGCTTATGAAGAGGAGAAAAAAAAGGCAAAAACACAAAAAGATATGAAATCAAGATTGAAACGTATCGAGGAGGATTCCACTGCACAGCAAACAGATCCAACTTTATCAAATGATGCTGACATTGAAGATCATGAGTCATCAGATGACAATAACAATGAAGTTCCAACAAGACCACGCAAGCATAGACAAAGAAAAGATATCATCCCTTTCCTTATTGGTGGTTCGAAATTATCTAATGTCGATTCAGAAGATGAAGAAGTTGAGCTGCCTCCAGGTGTCATAAAACCTAAAACTCTTTTGAAAAACTTGGGATCTTTGAAAATAGAGGCAAAAGTATGGTTAGCCAATGAGCGTACTTTCCTCAGATGGTTAAGCGTGTGTTCAATGTTTTCTGCATTGACTTTTTCAATCTATTCCTCTGTGAAAAAAGCTGATAACCCTCGATTAGCTACAAACTTGGCTTATACCTATTTCGCACTCACTTTGTTTTGTGGTCTTTGGGGGTTTTACATCTATAACAAACGTCTAACGTTGATCAAACTAAGGGATGGGAAACATTTAGATGCACCTCTAGGTCCGCTTGTTGTCGCAGCTGGTGTGCTTGTCGCTATCATAATCAATTTTATAGTTGGCTTTAGAAGCGCAGCGTCACAAGTTGGTGTATCGGATTCATTACATCCTTTGATTAACTACGTGCTAGTTAAGATTTTTAAACTAGTTGGCGCCGAGGGATATTGAATTATATAAAACCTCCATCTTTTCAAACATCAACTTTATCATCAACTTTACGTAAAAACCCTACAACACGTCCCATATCTACTTCATCAGGATCACTCTCCACAGCTTGAACAAGTCCATCAAGTATGCTATCAATCTTGGACTCTTCAACACCGGTACATAGGGCAACAACACGACGAAATTTGGCCTCCAAAGTTGCAGAACTCTCTTTGAGCCCATTTATCACATTTTTCAAATTGGATTCATTTTCTTTATATGCCTTAATTCTAGCCTTTAGCACAATTGAAGGTGGTAATTCAGAAACGTTAATCGTTCTTGGATCGATTTGAACTTCGTCAATACTCTTGTTTTGTTCAAGTTGTGAACAAAAGGCTTCGTATATAGGCCATACCCTAAAGGGTTCATCTGCATCGAAATCAACGTCATAATTCCCAATGGAACCAAGTTCTGTCGTTTGATCGATAAATCGTTGTTCCTCCTCCGCTGTTGCTCGATCGATATTGGCAATTTTCTGTTTCAAATCACCTAGTTTCACTTCTGATTGTTTTAACAATTCCAGATTTTTACGAGATTCTGACAATTTGAGCGTTGCCTCTCGTAATTGGGCATGTAATTCATCAATTGTTTTCTGCTTTGCGGAAATCTCCACTTTGAAATCAGAGTCAAGCCTGAATAATACCTGTTGCATCGAATCCAAAATCTTTTGACTACTTTGTCCAATGGGAGGGACAGCGTTATATGGATTAGTGGAGGAAGAAGATTGTTGTCTCTGTTGGTTGATGTTGGACGAATTAAGACCATTTATCGTGATACCAAAATCAATAGGTCTTAAACCTGCTCTATTAGGGATCGCGGGATCAGCACCCACATCTAAAAGTTGTTGCACAATAGCCTTGTTACCGATCCTGGCGGCAATATTGAGACAAGTATCTCCATTCTTGTCCTGGGCATTGACTATGTCATTCATGAATTTCCCCAACGTTATGGCACCTTTTTTCAAATAGGTTCCAGTTTTTACTATCCATTCAAGTAAAGTCTCCAAGTAATACCTACTAGCGGCACTTCTTCTTTTGATACCAGCTGTCAACACGATGTGGTGTAGTACGGAACGCCGTTGATGGTCAAGTAATGGGATGCATGGATATAACAAGTTCAACAGTTCCACAAAGGAACCTTGATCATAATTGTTTGTCACAAGAACAGCCCGTATCAAAGGTGACTCCCCATTGTTATTACCCCTGATGCGTACCGATCCACGACGAACAAGCTCTTTAACGAGGGAAATTCTAGCCAATGCAGAAGCCCAATGTAAAGCTGTATGACCAAGCTCATCGATGGACACGTCTAACTCTATATCAACAAGTGCTGATTCACCACCAACAGCATCTGCAAGAGATTCAATATCTTGGCTGAGAAATATTTGGGTTATCACTTCTTTGGAGTGCTCGTATTCAGGTGAAAATCCTGATAAAGGCTCCAATGTGAACGGTGTATTTGGATTATCCAAATTCAAATCATGCTCAAAGATTTCAAATGAGGGTTCTTTAACCTCAACATCGGTCTCCTCCGTGGTAACTTCAATTTTTGGTTTCTTCTGTGGGGAACGCATGGTCTCATTAACAATCTCGGTATCATCGTTGTCAGTCAAAGTGGAATAAGATCTACCCAAAGCCGATGGTTGTCTTGACAAATTATTATAAAAACTGTTACCCTTGGTGTGTTGAAAAGAGTCTTGTTTCTTTTTCTGAGCAGCAGTAGCTTGTTCCTTTGTTGGCGTGTCATTAGCCTCTGCACTTGACACGCTATAAAGAAATAAAGGTCTTAACTCTTCATAAACGTCATACTGTTGAGCTAGGGCAACAGCTCGATCGTATGGGATCCAAGTACCTTGGAATTTACCGTACCCTCCTTGCACTTTTTCATGTACGCCCGTATGGATCTCCTTTTCTAATATCTTTGTCCTTTTAGCCTTATCAACACCGGCAACTTTCAAGATCTGCGTAGCGTTGAATGACGAGTCGTTCCTTCTCCTCATTACCGAGACACCTTTCACCACCATCTCTATCACTTTGATCCCTGAGTACGTTGCGGTGTAAATGGTTGAACTGTGCTCATCCTGATTTTGGGAGGGAGTCGAGTAAAAAGACGAGTCTTTCATCTGAGACGTCTGGTCTGGGTCAATTTCAGTGGCCTCAGGGTCTGGAGCGGTGCCGTCTTGTGTAGCCATGGTTGAACAGAGAGAAGCAGCGCGTTATTTGATATCGCGGAGAGGACCGTGTTTACTTGGGAACGGAAGCAAAAAAGAGCCGGTTTGAGAACACGTTTGTGTATTGTACGACCTGCTCGACGTGTTTGTGATTCTTTCACTCTGCTTAGCGAAGTACGCCGCCTTCAGATTTCACAGCTTCTAACACCTTTTGCGAAATCAAACAAAACTACTCTGCGAATTTCGTGTCGTGAAGAGAAAAATCCCAAAGGGGAAATTTGGGAATTCCGAGGCTATTGTGTGAAAGCACGTGACGAGGCACGTGACTGGGCTCCCTCCACCCCTCGGAAGTCTCAGCAGCGGATTACGAGACAAATAGCGCTTGTTTACAATACAACTCTTGAGCCAACTGACAGCGTATTGAAGATGTCGCTGGAGCGGACTGGACCCGTTCTGGGCCGCAAGCGGAAGCGGAATGTGAATGTGGCCAACCACGCTCCCCTGAGATACAACCACCTCAAGATGATGGGCCATAAGCCAGAGGGTGACTGGACCAGAAGGGTGGAGGATGTTGATGCAACGAGCACTGAGACTGGGAACGTGATGAAGTTCCTGGCTGGGTTCACATACGGAGTCTTGACACGCGGACTGGGATTCTTCAGGGACTGGAAGGACACGATAGGTGTACCGAATGTGGAAGTGAAAGAGACAAAGAAAAGGAAAGTAGATGAGAGCAAGACCGACAAACAACAGGTGGGGTCAAGCCTGAGAAAGAGCCATGAGCTCAAGACACCACTAAGCAAAGCTTTAACAGAAAGCTCGTTTCTCCCCGAGATTAAAGAGGATTATAAGGATGTTCATTTTGTCAAATCGCCCATTGATTGGGACCTGAAACCAGTGGATCAAGAGAAGGAGAATCAAAAACCTAAGGATTACGGTACAGATTTCATCAGAAGAAACAAAAAATATCACAATAATATTGTACCTCAGCATCTCAGGTCCGTCTATAAAGGACAATATAAACCACCGCCATCACGGACCTCCAATTCATCAACTCCATTGGCCTCCGAATACGATAATAAGCTTATATCCAAGATCAAATCATTAACCAACAATCTGTCGGAAACGTTCCGTGGACAGGCGAAACCTATCAAGTCCAAAAAAAGTGATGAGGATGTAGTTTTCCTCAAAGAAGTAAAGATCCCACAAACTCCATCTAGTTTCTCATTTGCATTTGATACCACAAATCTGACATTTGCAAATGAATTCAGTTTATACCAGAAATTGCTCAAAGAAAGAAGAGAATTGCATGAAAGAATTCATAAAGAGACCTTGGAAGCTACGAAACCAAAATCAAAGCTTGTGAAAAAATTGACAAGACAAGAAGAGGAACAAGTTGTCAGCATTTGGAAAAATCCGCGTCCAGAGTCAAAGACATTGGTGAAGGCATTCGATATAGAGGTTAAAGTTAGAGATTTTGTTACATTGGCTGATAGACATTGGTTAAACGATACCGTTATCGAAGTTTATCTCAAGACATTGAACTCGGACAAAGTATATGCCTTCAACTCATTTTTCTTCACAACCTTGGAGCAAAAGGGTTACCAAGGTGTTTCGAAGTGGCTCAAAAGAGCCAAGAAACAAATCAAACAACTTGAGAAGATCATTGCACCGATCAACATTCATCAGACTCATTGGGTATTAGGTGTGATTGACCTCAAAGAAAAGAGAATTTTATACATTGATAGTCTGGCTAACAGAGAAACGTCTCACGGCCAAAGGGCAATGAGCCTTCTATATGAATACGTAAGAGGAGAGGCAAAGAAACAAGGTGTTCCTGAGGTTGCAGAGGGTTTCACCATGACACAAGTGATGGACTGCCCACAACAGCAAAATGGATACGACTGTGGTGTCTTCACGTTACTCAATGCGCTACACTTGGCCAAGGGCAGCGAGTTGACATATGACCCATCACAGGCAACAGAGTTCAGGCGTGTTATTGGGCATACAATACTGGAATTGGAGTAAAAATGACTTCTTTTGCTGATGATGTAGCTATTTTGTAGATATAACCAGGGAAAAAAAAAAAAAAAATAGATCAGCTCCTCTATCACCATTTTGAATAACCACACTGAAGATCATGGCGAACTCCAAGGAGATCTCCCGTTTGGCTCAGCTTCTAAAGGCTGACAAGAAGGTTATTTTCATGGTTGGTGCTGGTATCTCGACATCGGCAGGGATTCCAGACTTTAGATCTCCAGATACAGGTCTTTATCACAACCTTCAGAAGCTTGATTTGCCCTATGCGGAAGCTGTATTCGACATATCCTTCTTCAAGCGGAATCCTAAACCGTTCTATCACTTGGCCCAGGAGCTCTACCCGGGACAGTTTGTCCCTACAAAGTTCCACTTTCTCATGACGTTGCTTCAAAACAAGAAGCTTTTGAAAAGAGTATACACACAGAACATCGACACACTTGAGCGTGTGGCGGGTGTCAAGGACGAATACGTAGTGGAGGCACACGGCTCATTTGCGAAAAACCACTGTGTAAAGTGTCGTGCTGAGTACCCTGGTGAAGAGTTCAAGACAAAAGTGTTCAACAAGGAGCACCCAACCTGTAAGAAATGCAAGGGACTCGTGAAACCGGACATTGTCTTCTTTGGTGAAGGATTGCCCGAGATCTTCTTCAACAGATGGGATGAGGATAGTCAGGAGATGGAAGAGGCAGACGACGAAGAGTACGTGACCATCACTGCCGGTACTTCCTTGACTGTGTACCCGTTTGCATCGTTGCCCAGTGAAGTGCCCAAGAATCAATTACGAGTCTTGGTGAATAACGAAGTAGTGGGTGACTTCGTTGCTGAGCCTAGACAAACAGATATTTTGTTTATCAAGGAGACCGACCAGTTTGCAGAGGAGCTGGTGGAAGCCCTTGGCTGGACAGCAGAGCTTGAGCAATTGATAAAAGAAGTTCGGGACTCACAAGCCGCCACACTCGAGACCAAAGAAGAGAGATTGGAGGCCATTGTACGTGACGTGGAAGAGGCATTGGACGAGGAGAAACAAGAGCAGAAGGGAGAACTGGATCAAGTCACAAAGGGGTTGGAGAATCTAGATGTTTCCATTGAAGAGAAACTAGAAGGAAAGTCTACAGCATAATCATCAATCAATAATGAACGTTGAGTTTACGCATCTATGTACACAATAAGCCACAGCCAGGTCCCACCTTATTTTCCCTTCAGCTTAGATATTTGTTCTTCAGCCTTGATGATGGCTTGATTAGAAGCCTCAATTTTGCCCGCCAAATATTGCAATCTACCATTGAACTCCTTTTTATTGGTATAGAATGAGAGTTTCTGCAATTCTTCCTCGAGTTTCTGAATCCTTCCAGTTTCAAACCCTATCACTCTATAAAGATAGGATGTCTCGAGTACATTTGCTACTTGATCATCTTTGATCAAGTTTTGGAAAGCAGCTCTGAAAATTGGTTTAGCTGGACGAATTTCACACAAGACACCACGATCTCTAGTCATAGATATTAACCCATGTTGCTCCAACTCGACCAGTGTCGCCTCCGGCGCAGATTTAAACAAGGGGTGGTTAATGAATTGTTTGTATTGTAACTTTTCTTCATTTGCCAGCATTTTTATCAGTTCCCAGGCCTGTGCATTTCTCAATCCTTGATCCTTGTTTAAGAAAATCTGGGTGATCTGTTCAGCAGTCTGCGTAACCATACGACGCAATGCCTCTTGTGGGCCTTCACCTGATCTCACCCTTCTCACAAACGCCTGTAGATCAAGCATTCTTCCGCCAATAGGGTCAAGACAAACGTCTAAATCATCTTCCAAAGATGCAATGTTCAACAAAGACTTTTTCTTTTCAGCAACTTCTTCTGGGCTCTCATTGGTATCATCTTGGTCTACCCCTTCATGTAATGAGTTCAAAACATAAGACTTTGCAGCCTCTTTAGAGGCATCTTGTAACATCACATATTTGAAAACTTGGTCTGGTAGGGCATCAGATAAAAGCTGCTGTGTGCCAACGTCTTCAGTCAAAAAGACAACGTGGGCAATATTCATTGAAACGAGCAAGGCTGCCCAGTCTGCCAACTCCTTGTAGACAAAACTATTCGCTTCTGATTTATTCAAAGTGTTAAACCTGTCAATGACTATAACTGGCTTCTTTTCCGGATGCTGCTGTAAATAATCCTCCTCTTTGACATTGATCTCGTCTTCGCCACTATGAACCACAGGTTTATAACCTCTAAGTGATATCTCCCTAATAGCAACCATGGCAGTGGATAGCATGTTTCTGTATTGAGACTCCTTTGATTCTGAAAGTCCTGATTTCTGACCAGTTAATGATTGAACGGCCAAGTCAATAATGCTAGATATTGAGTTCAACCAGGGGAACACAGGGAAGTAGCCAATAGAATGCGCAGCGTTTCTGATGAACGCCGTGTCATTTCTAGATTTTACAAGCTTGTCACAGTCAATGTAAAGGACATCTTTCCTGTCACGTAGAGCATGTTGCATCACAAGCTCATGCTTTCCGCTACCTCTTGGACCACGTATCACAATGAAAGTGTTGGCATTTTCCTCAATCCACAATCTGAGCTCCTGAACTATATCCATTCTTTCAGACCAAAGAGCTCGCTTGTTGAAATTTCCCTCGTTTTGGCCAAGTAATTGATGGATCTGAGACATTGTGAAACTTGTCATGTTACTGACCCATTTGACAAGTGGATTGTTTCTGTCAATGGAGAATTTACCTGTGATTTTGTTCTCAATGAAGAATTCCCTAATTGGATCGAATATGATGACCGCTAACGCTGCAATAACGGCAAGCATCAGTGGGATACTAATTCTCGTATGATCAGTTATGGCTTTCCAGATAACGTTCTTTCTTTGATATCGATCATACTGAATATGTAGCACGGTATCATTCACTTTGATACCAGTGATACAATTCTTGGAGCAAATGGCACCTCTGTACGATTTGAAAATGACCGTAGCAACCACTGGATCAGGTATAATATCGACTATAGTGCCGTATCTTCTGAATAACGAGTACAACTCCTCCTCATTCAAGGCAGGGCCTTCAAACTTCACCTTTATAGTTCTGTTCGGATATCTTTTCAAATCTTCGATCCAAGGGGTACCTTTAACTGGGAATGCCGCTGACCGCACCAGCCAATTGGACCATCCATGTGAGCTCTCCTTCACAGTGTTTTTCTGAATCTTCTGATTCAACTCACCGATAGAGTATTGTGGGGGTACTTTGAATTTGACAAATGCACCACCGTCTCTTCTAACAGGAACAACCTCAGAGATCTCAAGCCCAGGGATCGCCTCCAAGCCGTTCTCGTCTTTTGGATTTGCCAACTCCATCACATGGGCCTTTATTGCCTCCGGTCTCTTGTCAGTGACCACTAGATAGGACAAGTATTGTTTCAAGTCCCAGTTACTCGAGCGGAATGGCAAGACGTGATCAAAATAAAGCACCGTTTCCTGTTCGTCCTTCTCAATGACACCAGTCTCCTCTGCATCAACTGACTCCCCAGCTTCCTTGTCTCTCTTCTGGATGTCGTTAGATACGAATCTGCGAGGTTTCCACAACAGCGTTCGAGTGCTCGCTGCTGCCGACGGCCTTAGCAGAAGCGAACGCGAGACAGTGTACCGCGGTAGTAAGCGAAACAGCATTGAGTCCACTATGGAATGGCAAAGTTTGCGCAGAAGAGGGATGTATACCCTCCTCTATATATGTCTAATAGCAACGTCGAGAGATCCGACTATTTACATCACGTGCTCAGTCACGTGGACATTTGAGTTCCGGCTCTTCATCTAAGTGGCCTTCAGCGAGTTTCTTTCTATTCAACTTGCTCGACAACCACAACTGCGCTTAACGCCATGAAAGTACGTTGCTGTTTATTGCGGTATATGCCCTATATGTGACTAACATCCTCGGCCTTAGCAAAGGGTCACTGCATTGGATCTTCAGATCCTCGTGAAGGAGCTCCAGTCTGAGCTCAGCAATTACAGACTACAGAACATCTACAACATTGCCACTTCCAATAGACAGTATCTGCTGAAATTTGCCATCCCTGACTCGAAGAAGAATCTTGTGCTTGACTCTGGGTTCAAGCTGCACTTAACGGAGTTCAGCAGGCCTACGCCTCAGACACCATCGAATTTCGTCGTGAAGTTGAGGAAGCATCTAAAGACCAGAAGACTCTCCAGCGTCAAGCAGGTTGGGCTTGATAGAGTGGTAGTTTTGACTTTCAGTGACGGATTGTATCATTTGGTGCTAGAGTTCTTCAGTGCTGGGAACATTATCCTCCTCGATGACAAACGTCGTATTATGGCATTACAGAGACTGGTTGAAGAGAAGGGTAATAATGATAGATATGCTGTTGGAGAGACGTATAACCTTTTCAATGAGACGTTATTCGAGGAGACTGTTTTTGAATCAAATGCGATAACATATGATGAGGAAACTGTCAAGCAATGGATCTTGGAAAAGAAAAATGAGAACCCTACAGAGCCTGGTAAGAAACCTAAGGTTCTCTCGATCCAAAAACTTTTGTATCAGAAAGTACCACACTTGTCAGCCGATCTCATTGCAAAATTACTGGTTAAAAATGATATCAATCCTTCTTCATCAAGTTTGGAGTACGTGGATAAAGTTGATGTTATCATTGCAGCGCTCAATGAAGCTGAGATTGCTGTTCAGAATATTTTGAACTCCAATCCTGTGAAGGGATATATATTGACGAAGAAAAATCCTCTATATAATGCCGAAAAGGATGAAGAAGATTTGAAAACCCTTTATGATCAATTCCATCCCTTTCCTCCTTTGTTGAAGACAGAGGATGACGATACGATTGAAGTCTTCGGTTATAACAAGACTTTGGATAAGTTTTTCTCCACAATTGAATCTTCCAAATACGCACTACGGATCCAAAATCAAGAGAATCAAGCCAAAAGGAAATTGGAGCAAGCGAGAAATGAGAAACATCAACAAGTTCAACGGTTGATTGATGTGCAGGAAGTTAATAAACTCAAGGGAGAAACCATAATTTTCAATGCTGATTTAGTCGAACAGGCGAAATCCGCTGTTCAAATACTTTTGGATCAAAGTATGGATTGGAAGACGATTGAAAAACTGATTAAAGTTGAGCAAGGAAAAGGTAATAAAATTGCAAAGTTGATAAATCTGCCATTGAATCTCAAAGAGAACAAAATAAGTTTAAACTTGTTAACTGAAGAGGCTTATGAAAATGAAAATGAACAAGAAGATGAAGATTCTACCGATTCAACCTCTTCAGATTCGGATAGTGAATCAGAAAATTCAAAACCTAAACAAAGCAACAACGTCAAAAATAGCATCAATGTCACTGTTGATTTGAGCCTTTCTGCCTATGCAAATGCATCTCAATATTTCACTGTTAAAAAAACCACAGTGGAAAAACAGAAAAAAGTGGAACAATCCACATCAAAGGCTTTGAAGAATATTGAACAAAAAATTGAGAAAGACTTGAAGAAAAATTTAAAACAAGAGGTTGAGGTGCTACGGAAATTACGTACACCTTATTTTTTCGAGAAATTTAACTGGTTCATATCTAACGAAAACTATTTGATCATATCAGGGAAAGATGATTCACAAACGGATATGATTTACCATAGATACATTACACCGGATGATATATATGTCACTGCGGACATTGATGGTGCATCTCAAGTATTCATCAAGAATCCAAACAAAGGTGAAGTTTCTCCATCAACGTTAACGCAAGCTGGAATAATGGCATTGTCCACGTCTAAAGCATGGGATAATAAGATGGTGACATCGCCATGGTGGTGTTTTGCAGGTGATATAACCAAGAACGATATTGATGGGAAGATTCTCAAGGCTGGCTCGTTTAGATATTTGAAGGATAAAAATTTCCTACCACCGGCACAGATGGTAATGGGGTTTGCATATTTGTGGAAGGTGAAAACCGAGCAGAATGAGAAACAACTGATTGAGCAATTGGAGGAATTGGAAAATCTGAATTTGAATGATGTGGATAAAGAGGAGGATAACTTACCGGTTAACAATGAAAGCCAAGTGCAGGAATCTTTTGAAGATGGGGAAGAATCCTCGGAGGAAGTTGTTGATCAACCATCTGAAAATGCAGAGGATGCTGTCAAACAACCATTTGAAGACGAACCTGAGGCTACTGAACCCCAATCTGACACTTATTCTACAACTTCTCAGGTTGGTAAAAAGATGAAAAAACCCGTTCGTGGTAAAAAGGGGAAACTGAAAAAAATCGAGGAGAAGTATGCAGATCAGGATGAGGATGAACGTAGATTGAGAATGGAAGCACTTGGTACTTTGAAGCAACAGATGAAAAAGGAAGAAGAGCTGAAACAACAACAAATTCAGAAAATCAATAACTTGAAGAAAATTGAAAAACGGAAAAGGCAAGAAGAAGTGACAGCTAACAAATATGCCAATAAGAAAGAGGTTATTAACTATGAGGAGATATTGAATGAGTTGACGCCCACTATCTCCAAAGATGATGAAATCTTGGAGGCAATTCCAGTTTTCGCTCCATGGAACGCATTGTCAAAGTATCGATATCGTGTAAAGATTCAACCAGGGTCCACGAAGAAAGGGAAGGCATTTCAAGAGATTTCTCATTACTTCAACACTAGACCTACAGATCCATCTGAAAATGACCGAAACTACGATTGGCCAAGAGAACATGAGATCATTAAAGGATTGAAAGACACAGAGGTATTGCCTGCGATATATGTTGGTAAGGTTAAAGTGTTATTGCCTGGTAAGAGTTCAGCTCCAAAGAAGTCTTCTTCTGGTAAAAAGGGTAATAAGAAGAGATAATTTAGCGTGAATTCTAAGAACTCTTTTCAAAATGAAGAGATAAATTTTAACGTGAAATAATCACCATCTATAGACTCTGTTGTAATCTCTCAGCAAGCTTTCCCCTAGCGAATTGGAAGGCATTGAGTAAACCTCGTTCACTCAGGTCAATATTTTTAAGCGATGGTTCATTTGTTGGAGCATTTGAAGTTCTAGCAGCTATGATGGATGCCTCTGTCTCCAAGATGATCCCGTCATCGACTGTCTCATCAATAGCTATGCTCACCTTATCGTAATTTTCCTGAATGGCCTTCTTATCCAATTGGTAATTCAACACTTTATCAAGCGCGTCTCTGAATCCTTCGAGGACAGAGTAGAGAGCGCTTTCATTCTCATCTAACCCGGCAACGATGTATATGACGAAATCAGCAATCTCCTTATAGACAACGATGTGATTCTCAAAGAGGATAACATCGGCATGTTCTTTAAAAGTCTTGGAGAAGAGAGCACTTTCGAATGCCCTTTGCGCCTTTAGCGTCCCGAATTGACTCGTTTCATCACGCTGGACATGTGGAGGGACATAGTACTTGGCATAAAGTCGTTGGCCTTCGTTATCCAGTAGGATGAAGGCATCAATGGAGTAAAGACCAAGGCTTTTGGACATGTTTTGATGACTGGATATTTAAAACTTGAATAGATGGTGAATTGTGTTGATTTCCGCTTTGGGCTATTAAAATCTGTGGTGTTCGGGTGCCTGAATTTTGGGACAGGGTAACTCTCACAGAATTATAATGTTCCCTCTTCAAACATGGAAGTTTTCATTATCTTTAGTTTTATCTTTGGTTTTATCTTTGGGTTTAACTTGGGTGTATCTTTGGTTTTGGCTTTGGTGTATCTTTAGTCCAGGATTCAACGGTGCAATGAGCAAGTCAGAATTCAACTATTCAGTGGTACGAATCACAGTGATGCAAGTGAGTTATTTCCCATTGCTTTGTTTATCTTTGAACTAACTGATGATTCTAGATCCTTCGAGGTATAGGCTTTGACAGGTGCTCTCCACACATCGTGGACATTCTCACGGATCTATATATCCGACACCTTCTGCTTCTGACATCGGAGGCACAATCCTTAGCGTTGGCGTGCAATCGTGATGAAGTTGTTCTCCAAGATATAACACAGGCATTACAGAACATTGGCATGCTTAAGCCATCCAACATTTTGGACGTTTATGGACAGTACGACTCTACGAACAAGGCTGCGCAGGCGTTTTTATACTGGGTAGTGGGGCATGTCCCTGAGAATGCAAGAAGCGTGAGCAGGCCCAATATGGAGTTGTTGAAGGGGAGTACGATGAAGAATAATCCGGTTATTCCAGAGTATATAAATGCATTGAATGGTGGTGAAGTCTCCACACAGGCACAAGAGACACAGGAAGAGGATGATTGGCTCAAGTTTCTTATGAAGAGAGGTTCAAGACTTGGGAATGAGGAGAAGTTTAACAATACCATTTTGAATCTAAAGAACGTTCCGAAAAGTGATTGTACAATCATGGGACCAACTCCAGATAGATTGATGGATAAATTACCTTATAACCGTAACATTGGTGAAGATGACGATTGAAAGAGTAACCCAGCTCAAGAAATAATGAACTTACGACAATAAAAAGATATGATGATCAATCGTGTAATATTAAGTGCAAACGGGAACACGAGAATAAAAATCACATCTGTTCTTAGCCAGAGAATCTATAAAATATATAATCAACAGCGAAGGAGCGGTTATAGTAGAAAAGTAAAAACAAAGGTCGTCATAAGTCAAGTATTAAGTAAAAAAAGTTTTTCTGAACTCTCTTTGATAATGTACAGTGTTTTATGGAGCTCACCAACATTGGTAACCACCATCAACAATCAAGTTTTCACCAGTGGTGTATGAACTAGCCGATTGAGAAGCCAAGTATAAAATGGAGCCGACAAATTCTTTTGGTTCGGCCATTCTATGCATGGGGATCTTGGATTCCCAAGTGGCTTTCAGCTCAACATCGTTCCCGATAACATGCTTTGTCAAGGGCGTAAGGATGTAACCTGGACTCAAACAGTTGACTCTTATACCGTATTTGGACCATTCACAGGCAAGTGATTTTGTCAAATGGATGACACCAGCTTTGGACATGTTGTAAGCCACTTGAGGTTGTGGATCGTTTACAATGAACCCAGACATGGATCCAATGAGGATCAAAGACCCTGGTTTCCCAGCATCAACAAGGGCCTTGGCGATAGATTTGGAAACGTAGTAAGATCCTAGCAAGTTGACATTGACCAAGTCGGCAGCCTTTTGGTTTGGGTACTCGAGGGCAGGGAAGTTTTGACAATAGCCAGCGGTATGGACAAGCAAGTCCGCTGGTTCTCCATAGAACTCATTGATTTTTTGCACGCATTCGTCAACGTTATCAGCATCACCAACGTTACAACTCCAAGCACTGACTTTAGGGATTGGCGAGATGCCCTGAGTCTGGGCCCATGCTACCAGGTCTTGAGCAGCGGACTCACACACCGTTTGGTTCAAGTCAACCAGGGCGATATGAGCACCTTGGGCCAGTAGAGCTTTGGATAACGTGACGGCTAAGCCTCCGGCCCCTCCTGTGAGGACTGCGATACGGCCGTCGAGCCTGAAAGATGGCACTAAACTCTCGATGGAGTCCTGTTGGTTGTCGAGGGTCATTGATTTGTGTTGTGTTTGATAGATAAAGAGAGAGAGAGAGAGGAATCAGAGAAATTGGTTGATATTTATAGATTTGAAGATTATGTATGGGAAAAGGGCTCAAAAACTGCAGCTCCGGGGAAAAACGAAAACAGCGAGAAATGGCTCAAAATTTGTCGGGAAAAAACGGGCCAAAAAGGGATGGATCGATAGCCAATGATTCCAGTGTGTTGAAATATGACTTATGTAGAGGATTCAGAGTAGTCAGAGTGCAATATCCAGGGTGAAAGAGTTATGGAGAGTTGTTCTTGGATATGCGAGAATCGGCAAGCCACCCCAGAAAAAGAAACTCTGAGAGATCGCCGAAGAAATGGTCGTTTGGACACAAATTGGCCTACAAACATAGGTTTAACGTGGGAATAAAGGGCAACTGGTTACATCGTTGGAATCAGGGAGAGCCACAGATCATAGATATCTAATTTTCAAGAGGGATAACCGCGCTTCAAAGAGCTTTATCGCCGAAAGTAAAGATCCGATGATACAATCATCCCGCGATGCCAAATCGTTCCTTTTTTCTCCATCAAGCGATGACCAGAATTATGACCAACAAGTCTGGAACTGCTCGAACAAGTTTGTGGGGTTGTAAACGTTATCTTCACTCACGTGTACAATTTATATCTGTGGTTGCTGTCGAACAATAGGCCCTGATCTGTTTTTAGCTTCCCAACAATAAGCAACTGGTGTGGTCAGTATTACAGTTCTAGACTCAGAACAAGAACAAGAACACCAAACTTATACATCAGCCATCACAATACTCTCACGACACTCTCATCACATTACCCTCATCACAACACCATCTCAGAGTCACAACAAACAAACAAAACACCACACTACTACTACTTCTGATGTAAAAAACAGTATTAAATACCCCGGATTATCCTTTGCATACCCGGTTTGGGCACTCCGCTATACGCGTTTTCCACTCCGGCAAAGTTTCTCCGGATTGACCCATAAATACAGAGGCTTGGTTGTACACCTCAAAAGTCAAGATCGTTACAGCCTGGCGATATCCGTATAAGATAGTGAGTGTGCTGATACAGAAAGAAATACGCTAGTGGGTTTTTCAAATCAAACGTTGTCTGGTCCATACTATAACCAACTTTAGAAACACCCACAAAGTTAACATCATCTTGGGTTTGTGGAGGTTTCAACTTTGTGATTTCAAATTGCAACCCACTATGAGTATATTGAGAGAAAGGTGGTAAATGCGGAACAACATCAGTGGTTGTAACCACTCTTGAATAAGAACCATATGGAATGTCAGCACCATTGGCAATATCTTGAGCAATCTCATCGGTATGGAATATCTCATCAGCAAACTCATTGAGTTTTGAATTACCAATTTTCAACTGGGCATAGCTTATAAGCATAGGGTTATAACCTTTATATTGATACTCCATCCCAGCCAACTGTGCGTACCCTCCACCAAGGGAATGACCAGTAACTATCAATGAATAACCTTTATCCAAGAAAGGCTTTGTTGAATTGAACACTTTGTCGAAAAATTGCATGTGTGCCAAATAGATGCCACAATGGACTTTACAACCGGGACATACTGAACCATCACCAAGAGATTGAATTTGGGCATTCATGAATTCAACGTCCATAGTGTTGTTAACCATTGATGAATAGTCTAACTGTGATTCCAACACTGGTGCGTAATCACACTGGAAAATGGCAAAATCTGTCAACCAATCCCCTTTAGACCATGACCCTCTAAACACAACAAACAATTTCCTATTGACATGATCTGCTGCAACGTAACCTGATCCTGAAATCTCCAAATTCATCAAATTTGGACGGAAAACTTTGACAATTTCTGTTGTTTCATCATTACGACACCATTCCAGAGTGGGACATTCTTCATTGATAGCACCTGTTTTGAAAAAGGGGTTTATCGAACAGTAAGAAACTTTGGCCCAGTTGACCACTTTATAAAGGGTATCATAAACATTTTGAGACACTTTGGCTTCAGTGAATATGGGGGAAAACACCAGAAGCATGAATAAACATAACTTCATTGTATAGCTTTGGAGATTATACCATCATTAACCAGACACTAGTGTATAAAGAATCAGATATATATATACCTCCATGTGATGAATCGATTGTCTGCGTTGATCCCGGTGATTGGCCTTCCCATGAGTTGATCGGATCCACCATCAATGAAACATGAGCTTCTTTATTCTCATCAAAACAAATTGGTTAAACCACTTGAATGTCTACTACACTATCCACTACGAACTAAATCAAGTCCTCGATGCTTCATGTGTATATGAGTTTCGGAATTCCGGGCAGGCAAAACTAATCTCTCAGACTAAAACAAGCTAGCGAATATACTTGGAGAGCTGTGTGTGCTCCAGCCTCCAGTCCCTCAGCGAGTCAGCAGATCGACGCAGTAGGCCGAGGCTATAAGGGAGAACTGTACAATATGATCAGCTGAGTTGGGAAGCAAGTCCGGAATGCAGTTTCGAGAACATGATAACAAAGCATGACGTATATGGACATAATTCCGTACAGCCTTTAAATTACAGGTGGTGAAGACCAATCGTTTCTGGCCATCGCAATGTAAAAGAAGCCAGAACCGTAAGTCAAATGTATAAATATAGAAGTAAACGTTTCTTGCTCTGAATGAACTTCCCAATCAACCAAGACAATGATTTCGTTCCAGGATTTGATTGATAGTCAAAAAAAATGCACCGTAGAAGAGGCCTTTGAGCTCTTTGACCACCTTGAGCCCGTTTCAATCGATGAGTTTGTAGGATGGAGATGGAAGGGGTATGTGCTTCACCACATTCAATCCACCGAGGGATATTTTGGCAAGATTAAATGGTTTGGTAAAGAGTTCTACGATGCCGATAACGGACAGCCACTGCTGTTATACGATGGTGTCAATGAGCAAAGTGTGTGGGCAGTACACCCTCCGAGTGTATTCAGGGCCAAAGGCACAGGTGAAGAGATTACAAGGGAGAAATTTGAGGCAAGGGAGTCGAGTTGTACGTTGAAGACCATCTTGTATAGAGGTGTTAATACCACTTCGATGTTTTATGATGAAGTTCCAATCAACGATATCTTTAAGAAAGTGGATGATCATACGTTGTTGGGTGTTATGAATATCAAACGGTTCAACAAACCCATCTTCTTTGTCCTGGAAAAGAACAAAAGGCTTTCAAATTTATAAATAAACACCAGTTCTATATATGGATGTAGATATTTTAAAAAGTACTTTCAATCACTTCCCATTGAAGACCATCCTGGCTCACAATATCTCCAAGTTTCCCTTCAGCCAATGGAATCTTTCCAACATCATCACCTGCTTGAAACACGATATCCCAACCATTTGGACCTAGATACCATCTAGCACAGCTGACTTCATTCTTTGAGTGATCCAATACGGCACCTTGGGCAAATTTACCAATTCTCACCATATGACCTAACCATCCGTCTTGTTTCACTTTATATACAACGCAATCAGCTTCAGATTCAGGTTTAGTCTCTCTGATATATTCACCAGGTTTGCTGACATTAGGATCGACACTCCTCCACGTTTCAGCGTATTCTTCCAATTTCCCCGTGGCCAGATTCGTCATGACACCAGTTTCCAATCGATCACCATTTTCCAAATCACTAAATTCACCAACGTCATACGCTTCACCGTGGTTAAGTTTCAAATGGGTATTGATCTCATGTTTGAATTCGATCTTGGAAGTCCCTGGGATTGGAGACTCCACACCGGTGATGAGCCAATCAATGGCCTTCTTGTTATCACTAGAGACACCTTGTGGTATAGGCTTTGTGATACGGAGATCGACAAAGTTCAAATTCTTGGAAGTGAGAACTAAAGTGTCTGTTGTCTCGAATGGGGCCTGTGGAGGCCATTGAAGAGAAACTCTTGTAGATACAAATGGCATTGTTGGATTGGAGATACGAGAAAGAGAGACCAACAGAAGGCGATAATAGCCTTACTTTATATACACAAATATAATCGAGAGGATATGGAAATCCAAGATTGTGTATGTATTCCGTGCCAAAGCGGAATTTGTTTCCCGAGGAAACTTTTTGCGCTGATGGAAGCATCAATTCGCCCCATTATATGGCTCTTTCATCGAGGAGTTGGTATGGATCGTTTGACTGTGTGATAAGTAACAATCTGAAGTTCTCAGAGACTTTCAGGCTTCATTTTGGTGGAGCTATGTTGCACAAGATATTCCGATCCTGCTCGGAATTCAGGACATAACTTTTCCGACTCTAATCGGAACCCTGAACAACAACACTTTTTGTATAAACTTGGGCCAAATTCCTCGTCTGTTACATCGCTGCGAAGTCTATCGCTCTCAGCATCGAGCGATCACCGGTTTCCAGCCTCTTAATTCTCCAAATCTCGTTGTATCATATAAAATTCCATTCCGGTTATGCGGCCATGATCCCTTATCTATATAGCAGCTACCAATAAATCAATACAACCATCACATCTTAGGCAAACATCGCTGTCGAGGCTTCTTCAATATGCCTCCAAAGGCTCCTGATCCTACTCAATATGAAGCCTTGAGCCCTGGGTCATTAGAACCTTCTGATCGCACGTTGGTGCAGTTCCACAACTACACAATCACACTTTCACAATTACGATACGTTTCGTTTCTTTGTATTGGGGTCGCTTTACTATGGCCATGGAACTGTTTCCTGTCTGCATCTGGCTATTTCATCAACAAATTCGGTGCGAACTCACTGGGGAACAACTACTCCTCGACTGCCATGACGGTATCCACGTTGACTAGTCTCATTTTCAATTCATATTTATCAACTCGACAATTTGCCAATTTCTTCCAAAGAATAATCAAGGGGAATCTTATCAATGTTAGTGTGTTTATTTTACTTGCCCTTATGGAACTTGTGAATCCAAAGCTCCATAGCGTGGGTTATTTCTGGTTCATTATGGGATTAGTGCTACTCAGTTCCTTAGGCACTTCATTTCAACAAAATGGATGCATGGCAATCGCAAATGTACAAGGTCCAGAATATGCACAGGCTGTTATGGTGGGACAAGCCATTGCCGGGGTATTACCCTCGTTATCGCTGGTTGTGTCAGAGTTGATATACGCTGGTAAGACTGAAAGAGGCTCAGCAAGCATCGTCATATATTTTGCTACAACTAGTGTTATTACGCTATTCGCCGGGGTGTTATTCTTTATCACGCATAGATTGGAGCAAGAACGTGAGGAGACCATGATGATTGACGAAGAGCCACTGGTTAAAGAGTATATCCCATTCATGACTCTTTTCCGCAAATTGAAATACATCGCACTGGCCATAGTTATGGCATTCATGGTGACACTGGTGTTCCCTATATTTGCATCCAACATCAGCTCGGTACACACGGGCTCTAAATGGACTGCTGATGCCATTTTCATCCCATTTGCCTTCCTCATCTGGAATTTGGGAGATTTGATGGGCCGTATTGCATGTGGATACGAATTTTTCGTCATGACTAGCGATGTCAAGATATTCGGATACTCGCTCATAAGGATCGTGTTCATTCCCATGCTGCTCATGTGCAACTTGGACAGCAAAGAGGGCAAGGGAATCAACTCGGATCTGTTTTATCTCGTTGTGCAGTTCCTCTTTGGCTTCACCAACGGCCACTGCCTGAGCTGCTCGTTCATGAACGTCGGGAACTACGTTGCCGACAGCGAGAAGGAGGCTGCCGGCGGGTTCAGCACGGTGTTTCTGAGCGCTGGGCTGCTACTGGGCAGCGTGTTTAGCTATATATTCGTTCCGCTTGTAGGCTGAGAGCCTTTCGCGGCTAGCTTAAAATATACTATTACAAGCCTTTTCTTGTACTCAACACGTAAAACGGCACCGCTGGCCTTCAATGAAACGGCAAAGAAAGAGCGGCGTGAAGCCCTTCCCGCTGAACAATCTCGGGTACGTTCACCGCGTTGAAATATATATAAATATGTGTGTTTGCTCTGTCGCTAACTCTCGTTTTATAGCTCGATCAGGTCGCCAAAGCCTGCGGTACCCACGAGGAAGATCGATATCAACGTTGGGTCAGACGAGGGTCTGTTGCTCGGTCCGCCGAGGGCTAGGCTGGGCTCCTCTCTCGCCGAGTCTGGCAAGTGGGCCACGTCGCCTATAAGGCTGCCCTTGAAGCGTATCGTCTCCAAGAACACGCTGAAGGAGGACGCGACCCAGTTTAGCGACGATGAGGCAAATGACTTGGCCGTAAGGAAAGAGCGCTGCTTGCCCATTGAGAACTGGCTGAGGGATACTGACATCACCAAGTTCACAAAAGTTAGCGTTGCCATCGAGGGAGTAGTGTTAGGGAAGTCTACGATAGAGATTGAACAGAACCACAACGATTTGAGACTATTCTTCACTACAGACCTGGAGAGGGTATGGATAGAGAAAAATGGACAAGAGATCATTTCATTCAGTGCCACGGACTATTCAGATGTTCAAAATGTTTATTATTCGTCTGAACGTATCCATTTTAACTTGTTAAATCTCATTAGGGTCGAGACCAAATCTGTCAAATGCCTACAAGTGAAATCAAGTTTGAAAAACACAAAGAAAACTGTTGATATATGGAGAAGAATCCAACAGATGAATGGCATTGGATCATATAAAGTGGAAAACATGACCGCTATAGACATTGCATCCCAAATACGTTCCGGAAACTCGTCTTTGTCTTCTTCTTCTTCACATTTCTCACCTTTAAAAAAGGATTATCCATCTCTTAATAGAAGACTTGGATTAAAGAATCCTCGAAAGAGTCTCTCTTCCACTCCAAAACGAATCCAGAACTCTACTATAGCCACCCCACCACGAGCTTTTTATCAACCATTAATGGATCAAACATATACTCGCCTCACGCGATCTGCAACAAGAGATAGCTCATCAGAGCCAATCACTATTGATGACGTTGAGCTAACAAGGCCAAGAACAAGAGTAAGACCAAGACTGCCTCGGAAACCATTCAAGCCAGCGTTGAAATACACTTTTGACGATTCGTCATTGTTCAAAATTAGAGATTCAGATTTCAAATGTCTCTATGCAGGTCAATGGATTAATGATACATTGATTGATTTCTTTATGAAATATTTCACACAGGAAATGATTAAAGAAGGGAAATTACAAAAAAATGATTTCCACGTTTTATCAACTTTTTTCTTTACGAAATTGACATCTTCGAAAAATCATTACAAAAACATTGAATCTTGGGTATCAAAATTGGATCTATTGAACAAAGAATTCATAATCATCCCTATCAATGAATCTGAACATTGGTATTGTTCAATAATTTATCAACCAAGGGCATTATTGACAGGTGAAGGTAAATGTACCATTTTCGTATTTGATTCACTTGGAATGAATCATAAAGAAATCTTGGAACCCATTAGGGATTTTTTGATGAATTACGCAAAGGAGAAATATTCAAAAATTGTTAAACCTGATGATATCGTGCTACAACCTTCACTAGTCCCTAAACAACCGAATTTCAACGATTGTGGGATTCATGTCATTTACAACGTTTACAAATTTTTACAAGATCGTGAAAAATGTTTGGAGATATGGACACAAAAGAGTCATGGTAGGAAACTGACGGATTTCTTCAGAAGTAAAGAAAGGGATGAATGGAGAGCGAAACTTCGCGAGATCATTGAACGACTACAAAAAGAGATGATTGAAAAGGGCGAAGTTGACGATGACGATGAAGATCAAAAAACGAATAATGATGAAGATGAGGATGATGACGAGATTGTATACATTGATCCTGAAGAGTTCCATAAACTGATGGAATCATCAAAGGAGAAATCTAAAGAAAATCCTTGCGGGACATCAGATATGGAAGATGGTGAAGAGTCTCGAAATGCCATTGCGGGGGATGCTCTCAGCAATGGTAAAACCGATGATGAAATTACACAGGAGCATGTTGAAGGTGAAGATAAAGAGAGCGAGGATGCAACAAACACGGGGAACCAGACGACAAATGGGCCTATATTGAAGGATACCGATGAAGAGCAAGCCGATGAAGGTGAAGGAAACCCTAGCGCTAATGAACCAACTGGCCCCGAAACGGAATCGAAAGATGAAGGGCACGATCTAGAGGATCAAATTATGCCTGATGCAGATAGGGAGACAGATAAGGCACACATTCAAGTTGAAGCCTCACAAGACAATGAGTCTCCTCTTCAAGCGGTCCCCATCACATGTCAAGAGGCACATATCGATGTTTCGAGCGAAGACGAAGAAGACCCTGAAGAATCCTCAGCGACTTTGAGAAGTCGGATCATTGGCACCATCGGCTCGATAAAGTCCAAGTTTCATATGGGTAGCGTTGAAAGAACCACTCCACCTCAAGAGGCCTCAAAAATGAAGAATCCCATGAACCAAGAGGCTATGAATTCTTCACCGGAACTTCTCGACGTTGAAGTTATCACTTCGCCAACAAATTCTTTCAAAGACGATGAGAAGGAGCAGATCACCATGATTGAGAGTGGTGACGAGGACGATCAAAAGGGTCGGAGCCTTGGTGCTGTGAAGCATGGCGGATCTCAAATCGACATATTAGAGGATGATGGAGCTCAACTTATCCATAACAGCGCGTCCCAGAGACTATCAAACACCCCTGTAGCTGTGGATTTGACAGAGGAGGAGACATCAGAGGCCCACACCTCGTCCCCTGCTAACAAGAAACGGAGACTGAGAAAGGGTGGAGCGACAAGTTGAAGAAGTGAGCATCTGAAACGGTTTAAACGTAGTGGTGTATGATCAAAATACATATATACACATATATCCCAATATAGTAATTACCATTTTGGTTAAGTCAGCCGGTCGCGGAGAACTGGTATTTTGTTTCTTTACTACGATGATTAATTTACTCCACAAACCTCAAACGGCAAGACAAACCTGAAAATATGATAAGAAACACTATGAAAGTTATGAGAATATCTTGTGCTCGCTTTGTGCGGCCAGTACAGACTGTTCCACGCCTTTACTATACTACACAATCCCCTGAAACATCCAAAAGAACGAGGATGCCCACTTCCCTTTCAAACACAGCAAGAAGTTTCGGCAAATCACCGCAGAATAGCCTCAAGATAATCAACAAGAAGTACACAGATGACGGTAAACTGCTCACGCTTGACCTTACCGACCGTGCAGTGGAAAAACTAAACTCCATAGCTCAGGAAGAGGGCAATCCGGATATCGCACTACGGATCACTGTGGAAAGCGGTGGCTGTCATGGGTTTCAATATAACCTCGAGCTGTCTGATATAAAAAACAAGACCGATGATGATTGTGTGTTTGAGAAGAATGGGGCTAAGATCATGATTGATGACTCGTCGTTGAGCGTTTTGAGAGAGAGTAAAGTTGACTATACAACGGAGTTGATTGGGAGTATGTTCAAGATTGTTGAGAGCCCCTATATGGCCTCTAGTTGTGGTTGTGGATCGAGTTTTGATCTCGATTTCTCTAAGCTGTCCTAAGAACCAACCTATATATTTATACGCGCACATTACACGATGAAGTGTAGTCATCGGCCCAATCACACACATGAGCTCAAGAACGATTCTTATTGCAGCTGACATACTTTCATTTCAAATGAAACTTGGTTGATGTTGAGTTAATCCAGCTAATTTGAGTTTGGACGAAGTCATCCAGACGATTTATGACGGCCACATAGGCCAAGCTCAGTTGAATCATATATTTTAATTTTTGCAGTCAAAAAGACCTTTTAGATTTGATCTCATTGTAATCTTTTTCAAACTTGTCATCAAATTCCTCTTTGGTATACTCTGGGGTCCATCTGAACTTGTGGGCAGGATGCGAATCTGGCAGGAAAGTTGCACCTTTTACTCCACGAATATTTTCTCTAAAAGTTCCACCTGGGACTGCGTAATCATCCCAAAAGATCCCTCTTCTCTGTAACTCTGGCACTAACAAGTCCACGAGGTCGTTAGCACTCTCCGGGAATCTATGGAACCCCACATTGATCCCATCAATATCGTAATCCTCAATCCATTTTTCAATGACCTCACCAACCTCCTCCGGGGTACCAATAAGTTGAAAGTTTTTAGATAGATAGCTCTCAATGAATTCTTTTTTAGTAGGGAGGGACTTTTTGGATTTCTTCTTGGCCGGTCCCTCAGCCAGCGCACTGTTGACAATACCTTCAGTGACTCCACGGATGGCATTACTCGTTTTATTAACAATAACATCCAGTGGTTCATCAAGTTCATATTTACCAAGATCAAATCCAGTAACACAGGAGAGTCCAATCTCTAGAGATTCAGGTATGTTGGCTTCAGATATCTCTTTTTGCTTTTTGAAAGCTTCTTCCCTGGTTCTTCCCAAGATCGGTTTAGCATGAATGATAAATTTAATAGAACTTGGGTCTCTTCCAAACTTCTCGAAGGCGATCTTCTTGATCTCTTTGATATTCCTGCCAGCGGATTCAACATCAGTTCCATCGACATAGATCAACTCTGCATTTTCAGCTGCAAACAATTTACCCTTTGACGAGGTTCCCGCTTGGATAATCACAGGAAATCTTTGCGGAGTAGGCTCACTGACACCAGGCCCTTTAACTTTGAAGAACTCACCCTCGTGATCAATAGTTCTGAGCCTTTCAGGGTCGACAAAGGTGGAGTTGACGCGATCGTACACAACGGCATCATCTCTCCATGAACTCAACAACAGCTTGTACACAACGTCTAGATATTCACTCGTTCTCTTGTACCTCTTATCATGCTCGGGCAATGGGTCACCGTTCAGCAACTGTCTCCCTGTGCTATCGAGATAACTCGACACAATGTTCCAACCAACACGACCGCCTGTGAAATGATCCAGCGTAGCCAAACGTCTAGCGAAATGATACGGGTGCTCGCTAACAGTGGAGAACGTGACGCCGAAACTTAGACTCTTGGTTACTTGCGCCATGGCAGCAATGGCAGCAGAAGGGTCCACGCGAGGGATCTTGTGCCCAGCGCGAGCTGGTGGACCATAGTTCCCGGGACCCTTGTAAACGTCAAAGAGACTCAAGTGGTCAGCAATGAAAAAAGTGTTGAGCTTTCCTCGCTCGAGGATCTTTGCCAGCTCGAGCCAAGGCTCAAGGCTGTTGGAGAAATCACGGGACCTGTCTCCTGGGGCTCTCCATTGCAAGGCACATCCTTCGATCGTGGTGTTGAGTATCAAAGTCTTCTTCTTCTGTGTCATCGTGGAGCACAGGGAGAGAAGCGCAAGGAACCACTGGCAGCGCACCGAGGATTATAATAAACAAGAGATGCTCTTCTCAATGAGGAAAGAATCGGAACTTTACGACCTCATTAGACTGATTAACTCGTTGTGGCTCTTTTGATGTAAGGAGAACCTCGTAAATTTTAAACTTCCCGACTATTGTTAACACGCTTGTTTACTCTCAAGGGGAAATAGAGAGCGCTGCTTAGTGGAATCTCCACAATCGACCGCTTCTTGTGGCTCTGTGGTTCCGGAGGAAGTTGGAGATGAGGTAGCCAATCTTCCCACAGGTTATTGTGGCTTTAGGACTGAGGTGAAAGGTTCTGTATGGGTGGGTGGTCTGTACTCTTGTGGCTTTGGACTGTATCTTCACAAAGAAGTTATGGCATGGAGGCGATACATGTGGCCATGGCCTTGGGCCATATGTGTGGTTCGCTCCCGTTGTCTTTATATTGAGGTCTGGATCATCTCAGAGTTGCAAATGAGGTCTCCAAAGGTGTACGGCCCATGTCTAACTTCATCACGAGAACGATTGATACCGTCCTTGAGTCGATCTCCGGACCAAGCATAGACAAGAGGCTCAAAGAGTTGGAGCAAAGCTCTCTCAAGACCAATGAAGACACCAAAGATGCGCCAATTGAGATTGTTGAGTCTGCAGATGTCGAGTCGTTGAGTTCCGTTGTTGATGAGGCTAAATACATCAAGGGCCATCCCCTTTTCAAAATCCCATTTGTTAAAAGGTTCATCAGATCCACATATAATCCTGGTGATCCCTTGACTTCTGACGCTGAACGCTTCTACACGTTCAAGCTGGATGTGTTCTTGATGACATGGGTATCTGTCTCATATTGTATCAAGAGTATTGACCAGGGAAACTATGCAAATGCCTACGTTACAGGAATGAAGGAGGACTTGAATTTCAATAAGACTGATTATAACTGGCTTCAAACCTATTTCACCATAGGTTATGCTATCATGATTATCCCATCACAGGTGCTCATCACATGGATTACACCTAACCGATGGATTCCTGGTGCTGAGCTAGTCTGGGGTATATTGACCACATTATGTGGTGGGAAGTTCATCTCTTCTCCAAATCAGTTGTTTCCTTTGAGATTCCTCATTGGATTCTTTGAGGCATCCAGTTGGCCAGGTATCATGACTTTACTGATGCATTGGTATGGTCCATCAGAATTGGCCACTAGAGGTGCTGGTTTTGGTGCTGCAGGTGTCGCTGGAAGTATGTTCACCGGTTTCATGCAGGCCGCTATCTCCAAGACTTTGAATGGGAAGCAAGGTTATGCCGGCTGGAGATGGCTCTTCATCATCAATGGGATCATGACTATAGCGGTTGCATTGGCAGGGTTCTTCATCTTACCAACAGTTCCTGGTGATCGTCCTACTTTCTGGCAAAATGATGATGATGTCAAGATCGCTGTTGTTAGAGCTAAAAAGTTCAAGAAAACCAGTAAGGGCAAATTCACATGGAGGGATCTTCCAAGGGCAGCCTTTGATTATAAAATGTGGATCTTCATTTTAGGATATACAACGTGGACTTGGTCCAATTTCGGAACAGCTTATTTCAACTTGTGGTTGAAATCTTTGAAAAATGGTGATGGCTCCAAGAGATACAGTACTTATCAGTTGAATCTTATTCCCGTTGGTGGATATGCCATCAGTTTTGTGGCTATGCTCATATGGGCGAAGCTCGCAGATATTTACAATAACAGAAGGTTTTTGATCCTCATCACCAATTCGTTTATTGGCATTTTTGGATGTGCAGTATTAGCAGGATGGCCAGCTTCAACTGCTTTCAAATATGTCGGTTACTTTGTCGTTTACCAGATGCAATCTACTGGTCCAATTATGAGTTCATTGCTCTCTGAAGTCTACAGGAAAGACCCGATCATGAGATCTATAACTCTTGGTGTCGCTGTGGCAATAGTTTATGGTATGGATGCTTGGTATCCTCTATACATTTGGCCTTCTGCAGATGCACCTCATTATAAGTATGGATGGAAGGTTTCAGTTGGATTCGAAACGTTCTCACTCATCCTTATTAGTATCTTCTTTTTCGTGCACAAGCGCACTGTGATAAAGCTTGCCGAATCAGAATATCAGGAGAGCTTGGAGAGACAGTACGATACTTCTGAAGATGAACTAGGTGAAGTTGAGGATGTCACCGAGGAGCACCTGAGCCATGAAAAGAAATAGGCCAGGTTTATTTATTACTTTTAGTCTAGAGATGTCTTTTTTGTTTAGGATGATCTGTAGTACAACTAAATAGCCCAAATCCTGCTTGTAACTTCCTCTTGTGAAGAGTTTAAGTCATCTCATAATTCGACACATTTGTATACCTTCATTTTCGTTAATCCGGAGTGTCTTCCTGTGACCTTGCACGTGATTCCCAGAATAGCTCAGCTATGAATAGAATATTTCTACCATTTTACCAACGAGTTTCAAGTGGCTTAAGTGTATGCTCAAGAAGCTATTGAAGAGAAGATTAAAATGGTGGTAATTTATAATAAGGAGCCGGACCTTACATTTCTAATAAATTATTTAGCGTTAAATCTATTTTTTTAACTGTTGGTTTAAAGGTTGGCCCAGCTAGTGAAAATAACTATTGATCATAACTCTTTTGTTCTGAGAGATTTTGGGCTCAATTTTGAAAAGATCGATTCTATCAGTACGAATTATTAAGCCAATCAAATGAAATCCCCAAGATTCTCACCAGAACGTGTTCAAATTCCAACATTCAGTTTGGCACATTTGTAGACCGTTATTTTAGCATATCCGGGGATTGGTCAGGTGACCAAGCACGTGATGCCCGGAAATGCTTAACACATACGGCAACCAGGTTTGTTAGCAAAACAGCCAAATCATTGAATTTAAGCACTTTTATCACATCTCCAGGAAGCCATCGAAAGGGACAATGCAATGGTAGTGTCATTACATCGATAGCTATGCTAGATCACGAGATATAATGACATCTAGTTCCACGACCTCTGGAAAAAATTTGACAGCCGTTCCCTCTTTTTTTTGCCCGGATCTTCAAAATGGCCTAGCGGGCCATAGAGAAGCCTGGGACTTGTGGGATTGCTACGTATTGACTTGTTCTATATAGAGCTATCTAATGGACCGGGTTTGGGACCAGTTGGACAAATCTTGGAGTTTTGGTGGTGAGTTGAGATGTTTGGTCTCACCCCAGACACCGAAACAACAAGCATCCATGGCCTGTGGTTGGCATTGGAGTGATGGACAAGTGTTCTGTATCATTTGCAACATGGTATGTCGACTTATTGGGAAAAGTTTGCAAAGTGCTTAGTGGGAGGCCTAGTGGGTGATCCAGGCTGGAGGCTAGGCGGAAAACTTGTGGGAGGCCAGTGGGAGGCCAGTGTAGTGGAAAGCTTTGATACTAAGAATCTAGTCAACTCGTCTTTGAGTGGTTACCAAGAATCTGCCCTTTCTTGGAACCAGTCTCTCCAACAAGCAGAACTGGATTCCATTAATCAGTATTATCTTCGAGTGATGAAGTAAAGAGTGACCTGCCCGACACTCAATCCTTCATCACTGAAGAAAGACAAACAATACTCACCAAGCACGGAGCCTCTGAAGGGAAAGACATCCTGGTAACAGGTTGTCTCGTCACTTTTCCAAAAGGTGCAAAGTCAATGGTACCGCCCTACCAATGGCTCCGTTAGTTCTTGCAAATGTTTGAGAGCAACCCGTTCATAATGGATGACTTTATTGCATACACCGCATCACATTTTCTTGTCAATGATCTCAACGCACCGGTCGGAAATCAAGGGCCAAACGGCGACTGCCACTCATTGAATGCTCGAGGTTTCTGACACAAGAGATCCGCCCATCGCCTGAGTCATTGATCACAAGCATTCAACTTTGTGATTCTCGCAGAAGGAGCCCCATCATCCAAACTGAACACATATCCATCACCAAGAACGAAGATATGAACTCAAGCCTCAGACAATACGCCAAAGATTTCATGAAGAGTCAACAAACAGTCAAGATTTCAAGGATTTGAAAGAACCGATCGACTCGCCAAGGCTTCCATCTTCAGCAAAACCTGCCCTTTCGCTGAATCAGTCCGCCATTGCGAAGCTCAAAGTGCTTCCTCCTCCAGAAGTCATTTGAATAACTCGCCAACAAATCACGAAACCATCGGAAGTAACTGTCTGAGAATCGAAATTCAATGCTTTACGGACATCATCATCAAGAATTGAAAACCAAAGTTCCAATTAGTGAATCAGATCGATGGGAACCCTGTTGGGAGGGTTAGGGAACTTCTTGTGGGTAGTTGTGGTGGCTCGTTGGTGAACTGATGTGGAAAAACGTTGACGTGTATGTTTGGAGAAAAAGAAAGCAGAGAGCGCCCACGATGTTACCTGAGCTTCAATCTTCAGCAAAACATACTATCTGGCTGAGTTGACCTGCCATGACATCCAAAGAAGAGCTTGTTTTATTGAAGTCACTCAGTTGTCAAAAGTTACCGATAGATGAACGTTACTGCGTGAGAGAAAAGGCTGTAAATCGGTCCTCATTTTGTGATCTTCGCCCGAAGTTTCTTTAGCCATCTAAGTCGTGCAACAAGGTGAAAGACGGAAACGTTTGGGTGAGTTTTGTGAGAACACGTCCATGAACCATCCTATATCTTGCAACACAACAGGATTGCAAAGAAACCAAGAGACAAAAGGAACACCACTCACAACCCTCAAAGACCTCAACACAGCGACGTACTAAATCATCGATCCCGGTGATCAACAAGTATCAACCAGCAACCATGAACAACAAGCAAGCATCAAGGATCAACAACAAGGATCAACAACAAGCATCAATAACAGGTATCAACAATAATGAAAAACAGTAGACAACATTAAGCAACCATGAACAACCAAAAGTAGCCAAGAACTGGGAAGCTGCTGTGTGAGAGAAAGAGTTGTGAAACAGTTATCGTCATGTCCCTGCCCATGGTTTCCCTAACTTTCTGGACTGTATAACAAGATGAAAGACAAAACAACCTGCCCTTGAATCATCAAACATCTGGCAACACAACCAAATTGCAAAGAAACCAAAAGACAAAACAATGACCAATCACAAATCTCAAAGACCTCAGCGCAGCGACCTACCAAATAATTGAGCTTTGTCAACGACCACC
>PPLE02000008.1:541321-580418 GCA_003707735.2 [Candida] freyschussii | reverse complement strand
CCCCCTCCCCATTGCTCGAGAGCATTTCCCAACGGTGTCTGCAGGGAGGGTGATGTTGTGGATGTTAAGGACAAATGAAGTTCAACCACGTCCATGAAGAGGTGACAATTTGTGGCACATTACACAATAATGCGACTAAAGTGTGGCAAAACGTTTGGCGATGTAGCGGGATCAATCTAAATTAGTTTGGCTGACACCCAAAGTTGGTGCACCGAGACGCTGCATGCACTGCTGCTGCGTTTTGGAGCTCATGCGTGGAGCAACGTTAAACAAAGACTTTTCAGAAATATTTCTATCTAGGGGACTTTAAAAGAGATATATATATAAATTGTCACGACCCACCTGGTGCTCAATCTGTAATGGCTGACAATTCAACCCTTTGGTTCAGTACACACAGCAGGCACAATGTCGGTTCAAAAAATAAGGCTACCATCTGTGAATGACATCTTCCCACAACCAATGGTTCAACATCATTCATCAGCTTCGCCAATGAGTTCGATGACACCACAGTTCCTACACTCCCCAGTACCATTGTACTACTACCAGCCTGTTTATTGTGGGCAGCCGTGCTCCCCAGGACAATCGCCTATCGCACAAGCGGTATCGCAATTGACCGGGTCACAATCTCCTCTATATAACTCAGCTCACTTTGGACATTCGAGAGTGTATCGAATTCAAAAGCAAAGACAGTCCAATGCTTGGACTGATGAAGATGATAGACTACTTAAATATCTCAAAGAGGAAAGAAATTTAGGCTGGAGAGAAATCTCAATGCATTTCAAAAATAGAACTGCCAATGGGTGCCAGTTCAGATGGAGAAGAATCAGTGCTTTGGCTAAAGCACATGAAGAGAAGCACAGTATCTTACAAAAGCCAAAAGATCAGCAGGTCAAGAAAAGTGAAAGGGTCAATTCGTTGGAAAAATTACTCAATTGACACTTACTCGAAAGACAAGCTATCAAAACTAACACCTTTCAATTCGTTCTTAGTTATTTTTCTTTTCCCTTTCCTTTTTTATGAGTTTTTAAGTTTTTGGCATCATGGTTTGACGTTGGTTCAGTTCGTTCTATATAGAGTTTTCTTCTCTTCTTTGGCATTGGGTTTATGAGCTCACTAGTGCCGTTCAAAACAGTTTTATGGGTTATACGAAATATTCCTCGTAGACGGAAGTTACCATTAAATTTGCTATATACCCCCTTCCAGAACATCAGAATATGAAACCCTCGAGAATTTTCGGTTGTGAACTTGTAACTTGTCACACGGTCAAGTTTGCGCAGTGCTTGAAACAGCATCCAGGCTGCAAAGGCTTTGACCGTTTTTGGCAAAAGATCGACAGTGAGCCAGATCCTCGCTGACTTTCGAGGCCGCTGATCCCATTCTTAACGGGAACTCCCCTCCAGGAGCCGCCGCAGCTCATTAAGCAGTTTTTCTCTCCTGCCTAGTTTTTCCCTTCCCCCCCACGAGCCGCTGCCTAGCCTCCCAAAGTTCCGGGGGGCCTCGGGAGTCGGTGTAGTGAACCAGCTAGCCTGATTTTCTTTTTGGCGAGCTAGGCGGTTAGCCCCGCCCGATCTGTCAGTTTTAAGAGCTTCCCGCCCCCGGGGCAAATGACAAATAAACAAAAGATCCAGCCCGCCAAACACATTCCGTACCAACCACCAAAATCATGGGGATTCAAAATGCTCAAACAGGTACCGATACGACATGTTATCCAGACACGCCGCGTCTCGACAGTGACTCGTAATGTCCCACAACAAGCTTACTCCTTTTTGAAATCTCGTTCTGTCCTCTCCATCAAAGGTATAGACGCTACAAAGTTTCTCAATGGGCTCATCACGTCCAAGCTGCTTCCCCAGACAGAAAAGCGGTTAGCTATGACGATCACTGATGAGGAGGGCTCTGACGGATTGAAAATTGAGGAGTTCGACTCATCACGGAACTATGGGATTCTGAAAGAATCATTGGAGACTGGGAATCAGACGTTGAGCAGATCAGGCTTGTTCACAATGTTTTTGAATTCCAAGGGTAGAGTCATCACCGATTGTTGGGTTTACCCCAAGAAACTCATATGTGAGGACATTCAACAAGAAGCGGACTATCTTGTTGAAGTTGATTCGTCGTTATTGCCGCAGTTGAAAGGTTTGTTGATGATACATAAACTTAAAGCAAAAGTTCAAATAAAAGAGCTTCCTAACGTCAAGGTTTGGACAGCGTATAATGACATTCAAATGGATACTTTGAACGATTTGATCAGTTCATATTTCAATCCGGAATCGCAAGATATGAAAACCCCAACTGCTGCCTTGACACAAGCGCAACGATTCCTGAACGATACAAGACTATGGAACTCAGATGCCGTGAAGAGATCCGATGATATATTGGGATTTGCCTTTGATGAAAGGTGTCCAGATTTCGGCATACGCTTAATAACTACGTCAGAAGTTGATGATGTGTCTGAGTTGCTGAGTAGTGAATTCATAGGTTCAAACGCAGTTCCAGAGGAGACAATCAATATCAGACGACACCTATACGGAATTCCCGAAACACCGACAGATATTGTTCCTAACAAACTTTTACCACTCGAATGTAATCTCGAATACATGGGTGGTGTCCATTTTGATAAAGGCTGTTACGTCGGACAGGAACTTACGGTGCGAACATTCCATAATGGAGTTGTTCGTAAAAGAGTTGTCCCCGTGAGACTCTATCTCTTGGGAGATACACAGCCAGATGATCTCGAGCTCAAATTCATTCCAAATGACCCTGTGGGCGATTTGATCCCTAATGACTCAGGGTACCTCGATATCTTTTCAGACAAGGCACTCAGTACTAAAGAGTTAGCAGATTCACCATTCGGTACATCAACGTCAATAGCAAGGCGCCCATCAAAGAGAGCTTCAGGAACGTTACTGTCCTCTTACGGTAACGTGGGTTTAGCACTGGTGAGACTAGAAGATTTCGCAGATGTCGAGTTACAATTTACTATTCAAGTTCCGGGTATAACGCAAACCATTGGAGTAAAGGCTTATATTCCATACTGGTGGCCCGAAGAATAAGCCGCAGCTATGACCTCAGTCATAATGAATAAACGAACATCAAATCCTTCCTAGAGCTGGAGTAAAACTTTTGTCATTTATGCAGATAGCGCCTCGGACGTGCATATATATTATTGTGAGAAATAATAAGGCTGCCTTTTAAGCTCAAGCGATAGCGTTAAAGCCACTCTATAAAATCTATTTTTTTGGAAGCCCTAATCAGGTGACTTTTATAAATTGTAAATCGAGGGTTAAAGAGGTGAAAGCCCTGACATCCCAACACCAATATGGTAGTGTCTCAACCAGATTATTTGCAAGCAAAGTTTTTTTGCCCCATGAAAATTTGCCTGGCCCACTATATTCGAAAAAAAGCTAAAACACCCAAACACCAGAAACTCGTGAAGGACTGTGCAGGGAAACAGACACTACGGATTTTTTTGAAAAATCAAAAGAGTGGAAACTCAACTACGACTAACACATCACATCAACAGTAAAATCCACATAACTCAATATGGCTGAGGAACAGGTTGACATCCCACAAGAAGAGATCGCTCCAGAAGAAGTGGCTCAGGAAGAATTCGAAGTGGTTTCCGAACCAGTTGAAGTTAAATTCGTTGAGTTGGCTACCGCAATCCCAGCTGACGTTCAACAGGCTCAAGCTGAGATCAAATTGTTCAACAAATGGTCCTTTGCCGACGTCACTGTTAAGGACATCTCCTTGACTGATTACATTCAAATCACTAAGCCAATCTTTGTCTCCCACACTGCTGGTCGTTACGCTTCTAAGAGATTTAGAAAGGCTCAATGTCCCATCATTGAGAGACTCACCAACTCCTTGATGATGAACGGTAGAAACAACGGTAAGAAGTTGAAAGCTGTCAGAATCGTGAAGCACACTTTGGAAATCATCAACGTTTTGACCGACCAAAACCCATTGCAAGTTGTTGTTGACGCCATTGTTAACACTGGTCCAAGAGAAGACTCCACCAGAATCGGGTCATCCGGTACTGTCAGAAGACAAGCTGTTGATGTTTCCCCATTGAGAAGAGTTAACCAAGCTGTTGCTTTGTTGACTATTGGTGCCAGAGAAGCCTCTTTCAGAAACATCAAGACCATTGCTGAATGTTTGGCTGAAGAGTTGATCAACGCTGCTAAGGGCTCTTCTACTTCTTACGCTATCAAGAAGAAGGATGAATTGGAGCGTGTTGCTAAGTCTAACCGTTAAGGAGTTTGAAAGAAGGGTTAATTCGGGGGTTCATTTAAAGTTTGTTTTCTCAATAAAAATGGGGAATAAATGAGCAAAAAAATATATGTATTGTATCTAGTTTGATAGTACTAATGTTTGGTTACAACCTGTACTGTTACTCTTTATCTTGCCGAACCCATTCTATTCTCAAGAAGAGATTTAATGTACAGTAAAAATTCTTCACGTTAGCGAATAAGAAAATTATTTTTCTCCTTGGTGGTTCGAACCCCCAGCGGGCCGTTTCTGGCGATGCGGGAAATGACATAATTAACCTTGTTTTTCTTTTAGCGGGGAAAGATGTGACAAGCTCAAGGAGGATTGTATATAAAGGGTCTTTATTCCGTAGTTATGATAATCTATATGACCAAGTCAGCTAAAGAGTGTTAAATGCCAGGAATTGAAACTAAAGACGTGGAGGCAACGCTCCCGCGGCTACCAGTGCCAAAGCTTTCCCAGACTCTTGACAGGCTCAAGGCTGCTCTTAAACCGTTGATGAATGAAGCCCAACAACGTGAATTGGCTGCCAAAGTTGAACAGTTCTACAAATCGCCAGTGTCATCTATCTTACAAAGCCATTTACTGAAGTTTCAGGCAAATGAAGATTGTTATATGGATCATTTGCACCTTGATCACATTTTGATTGATCACAAGGCTCTTCCTCGCAACCCTTTCTTGATACTTGAGAATGACCCGCTCAAAGATGCTCCCATCCCTCAGGATCAACCTCAGAGAGCAGCAGTGCTGGTTGTGTCCGCACTGAAGTTCATCAGCTCCTTGAGAACTGGACAGCTATCCTTAGATGTATCAAGATCTGGAGACCCGTTAACTATGAAGCCATACTGGAATCTTTTCGGCACAACGAGGGTTCCTGCCTATAGCAGTATCAAAACGAAAACATCAACAGTTTCGGATCATATTGTGTTACTTTCCAAGTCTCAGTTTTATACGTTGAGGGTGCTAGATGAGGATAATAACGTCATTCACACCTCGGACGAATTGGCTCTCATCTTGAAGCAAGTGATTGATGAAAGCAATGCTGTTGAAAACCCCAACATCACTGCGATAGGATCAGTCACATCAGACACTTACAAGAACTGGAGACATGCGAGAGAAGCGCTTGAAAGGGATTTCAAGCCTAATATGAATAAAATCGATTCTGCCTTGTTTGTATTAGTTTTGGATCACTCGTCACCTGAAGAAACGGATGAGGAGTTAGCCAAAGCTATATCTGTTGGAAGCTTGAACATTAGTGAGCATGGGGTTCAAATTGGCTCCTGTATATCGAGATGGTATGACAAGTTGCAGTTGGTCGTTACTAAAAATGCTATTGCAGGTGTCATTTGGGATTCTTTCAGTCAGGATGGTACGACCGTTCTTAGATTTACCTCTGATATATATGCAGACTCTGTGCTTAGACTGGCGGATGGAAATTTCTCCTTGTTTCCTGGAGTTAAAAGTCCACGGTCGGGTAGTAACAAACCAAAGCCTGAGAAACTTTACTGGAATCTTGCTTCAGATATTCAAACTTTTATTCGTCTTTCTGAAACACGGCTCACTGATCTGATATGCTCTCACTCAACTAATACCAAAGTTATGAATTATGGAAGAAAATTTGCCAGAAATATCGGCGTTAAAGCGGATAGTTTGATTCAAGTATCTCTTCAGATTGCCCATTATGCTCTTTATGGGAAACCGATCTCTACTGTCGAGCCAGTATCGACACGACTATTCAGGAATGCCAGATCAGAACTTCTGCCTCTTCAGGATGAAGTAATTGTCAAAACTTGTCAGATATTTGTCAGCGATACTTCTCCACAAATTAGGTGGCAAGCATTTGTTAATGCCTGTAACTTCCACTCCGAAGCCCTGAAGAAAGCAGCCAACGGAGAAGGATTTGAGAACCATTTAAAGGCTTTGCAGACTGTCTATATCAAGAGAGACATTTTCAACCAGCTCTCCCCTGAGTTTCAAATTCCTGATGAATGTCCTCCTTTGATCTTTGATGATGCCATATATTCGTTGTTTGTTCCAGAAATGGTTGCATCAAACTGTGGTAATCCTGCTATGAGGATATTTGGATTGACACCGGCCGTTGCAAATGGATTTGGCATTGGCTATATTATTAAAGACGATGTCACTGAGTTTTGCCTCATTAGTCAATATAGGCAGGGCGACAGATTTTTGTTCACTTTGGAGTGGGTTCTTCAACAAATTTCACATATATGGAAACATGATGTTGGCTTCAAAAAGATACCACACGCCTATGAGTTTGACAATATGAAGAAGAATGAATCAAGGAGAAAGTCATCTGTATCTCACTCCATACAAGTGGAGCGGATGTCAAGATCCGCCACTATTGGGTCAAGCGAGGACGAGGTTGATTTGGCTCTCGGTGGTTACGGATATTTTGACATTGACGACCTTACACTTCGATCAACCAACCAGTCATCAGCGCCAACCCCTGCTATGTCGCACACCAATAGCTCCTCGGAGATCAACGTTATCCCCAAGCCACTCCAAGTGGATAAGACTTTTGGTCGCAAAATAAGCATTTTCCGTGAAAAGTTACAAGAGGAATTTGAGAAGCATGGTAGTGCATCTGGCTCGTCACCTGAAACTAACACAGATGACTTTAGTGCTCGTTTCGACGCAAAGTTCGATCGTGGGGAAGTGGGGAAGAAAGTGGATGTCTTTATCGACGACGACGATGACGAAGGTAGTTAAGTCTCTCTCTTTGTATAGTTACGATACGTTAAAAAAGGTATGACACCACCATAGCTTTATCAGGAAAGTAGTTATGGTGCCCTGGGTAATCAGGCTAAAGAAAAATTATAACGAAGCCCTCTTTGTATATACGAAAATCTGCGTTTCACGATAACAGCACTTGCAGCTCTGAGGCTGGCTCCTACTCGCTCTTTAACCGACGTTACAGCTCTTGACTGTCTGTGCGAGCTACGAAATGGCATTACAGAATATTACACCCCGTAAAAATGAGAATCAACCGAAGCGTTCGAGTAACTCCCGAACCATAAAGCCTAAGAAGATGGCATGTGTCGAGTGTAGACAACAGAAATCCAAATGTGATGCTCATGCGAACTACCCAAACCCTTGTACGCGCTGTGCTAAGAAGAAAGTGCTTTGTTCACTACAGGCCGATTACAAGAGAACCTACAAGAGAGCCAAATTTCAGCAGATAGAAGAGGAGCTCGAGGAGTTGAAGAAGAACCTGAGCCAAGCTGGGGTTGACTCCTTACTTCAACAGTTAAAAGAGCGAAGATTCCAACCTCATGAGCTCAATCACTCGCCAACGTTGAGCCCACCTCCATTATCAAGCCAACAACTTCCTCCACTTAGGTCAGCTCTAGGTGGGTCTCCTCCTCCCCATCATCAAAGTCCTACAGCGCCATTACCAAATGCCGTACCATTACAGCAACAATTCGCTCCTCCATCACTACAACAGCCACAGCAGATTCCCCAGCAGACACAGAGCAGGCTCCTGGAATCGAGGGGTCCTTCAATCCTCCGAGAAGCTACTCCAAATTCCCCAGTATTAGTGAGATCCAATGAGCAAACAAATGAGGAACTTACGGTCGAGCTGTCAGAGGAGGCCTTGAAATGTTTACCAAAACAGTTTGGTGAAGTTGAACTTTCTTCTGAGCAGATCCGAGAGTTATTCTTGGAGTTTTCTTCCAAATATCATAGATTTTTACCAATTGTTGATCTCTCAAAAGGCCCAGAACAAATTTACCGACTTTGCCCGGTGTTGTTTTGGACCATAATCTCTGTCGCACTCCGTCATCTATCGACCGATATCCTCATGGCACTAGCTCCGCTATTGAAGACAGCTCTTGCAGAGATCACAATCAGTCCTATAACTAGATATCTCCCCACGGAGTCTGATGAGCCCATTCTCAATGTGTCGTCGGTGTACTCAGTACAGGCTTTACTCATATATACATTTTGGCCACCGATAACGTCTTCTCTTAGTGCCGACTCGTCCTGGAATACGGTCGGTATTGCCGTCTTTCAAGCAATAAGAATTGGCCTCAATGGACCTGGAACCACAAATTATCACGTTCAGCAGCAACAACAAACAGAAATGGCGAAAATCTTGAGCGAGCACATCAAGACTTGGATATCTTGTAATATAGTTTCACAAACAATAGCTACGGCGTTTGGATTTCCCGCTTTTGTGTCATTTGATAGCTCTGTTGTTGGATGCACTCGTCCAGGCTCAAATTTGGAAGTGCCAAAGTGTATTAGACAGATGGTAGAGATAAGCCATTTTGAAGATCAGATGGCCAAGGTGCTTAATTCTAATACAGTGGACTCCATGGGATTAGTGGACCCGACCGAGAGATTACCGTTACTGAAGGTCCTCGGCCAGCAATTAGACGAACTCGAGCTGAAACTTCTATCCGAGGGACTTGACGATATCAGGAAATTCCATATACTGGCTACGAGAGTCCACCTCTTGACGTATTTCTTCCTAGACAATTCAAGGGTTGCCACCTTTGAGCTTCGTCGTGGACTGGTCTCTCTCTACAATGCAGCTTTGGCTCTGTTGAGCCATGCTGGTGCCAGTGCGAAGCAAGATCCACAGCTGATGAAATTTGTACCAGGGGTTTTTGTTTTAAAGATTTGGCAAGCAGCTTGCATTGTTGCGAAGCTGATTCACTCACCTTTGGGCGATGTATTGGATGTTGGTGCTGGTAGACAATTGTATGTAACAGCCATCCAGCTCGCACATAAGGCATCCATTTTGAAGCATGATATGGCTTATCGTGCCAGCGGTATAATGAGAAACATGTGGCAGTTATTCAAGGCACTTCGAGAGAAGACAAATGCATCCAACCTGAGCGTTACTGTGAGATCCAGAATGTCTGCAAGTGTATTTTTTGATTGTTTGTGGGTGTTGAGAGAGCAGGTTGGTATGATAAAATTAGGCCCTAGCGAGAAGGAAAACAGTGGTGAGACTTCGAACGACCCTGATGATGATGAGGAGGGCGAGGACGAATTTGAGTCAGATGAAATTCCAGGGCAAGGTGACGAAGACCCCGGTACAGTCAGGTCTGAAAATTCAGCAAAGTCTTCCACATCCTCGCAAAAGAAGAGACCGAGATCACTATCGAATAACTTCAATGCCGAAAATGCTGCTCGGAAGATAATTAGAACCATACCTTTAGACCCGGCACCGATTTCACTAAAGAAAGATAAAGATACTTCGAGGGGCATCAAATCCTCGCTGAAGGATATTTTACTCCAGCATTCTCCTGAAGGACCCTCAGGTTTCGATTCAAGAAGCAAGAATTCGCCATATTTGATGAAGCAAAACTTCAACAAAAGTGATGCCTCTGCCCCTATTCATGAGGGCGTCAACCATTCGCTGGACCAGGAATCGATTGCCGATATATCTCCAGCTACCAATCCATCCCTTGACCTGACTGATGACTGGACGAGTGATATGCTATGGAAGGATGTTGATTCGGTGATGAACGACTTTGGGTTCAACATTGATGACCTGAACAAAGGCATTTCGGTGACGCAGCAGACCTCTAATCCGGGACCTCCATACCAATCGGGCTCTCTATTCGGTCACCACAGACACCAATAATCATAAGGAGGTATTCTGTATTGTTATACTACATTTTACTACTTCAAAGCTGCTGCTTATGTGTTCTCGTAGTCAACTTGTACTAAGAGTGGCCTAACCGTTGAAGTTTTTTTTTTTTTTTTTTTTTTTTTTTTTTTTTTTGGTCGTTGGCCATCAAAACGAGGGCGTCACATTAATTAAAGAGCTCTGGTTGAGAGGCAAACACAAAGGGGATACTTCAACCATGTCCGGCGACTTGCAAGACCAGACACCATCTATAGTTATCAACGGTAACCTCAACATTGAGGAACCGGAATATTTCGACCAGGATGACTCCGAGAACGAGGAAAACCATGTAGAGGAAGAACAGACAAAGAAGTCAGTGTCCTTTGCCGTTATTGACGAAGAAGAAGACGAAGAGCAGAAAAAACGTGATTTTGAAGAGGGCGGTGGTCTACCAGAGCAGCCAGACAATCCAGACTTCAGCAAATTGACTCCACTTTCACCAGAGATCATAAATAGACAAGCCACCATAAACATTGGTACGATTGGTCACGTCGCTCACGGGAAGTCCACAGTTGTTAAGGCTATTTCAGGTGTCCAAACTGTTCGTTTCAAAGATGAGTTAGAGCGTAATATTACCATCAAGCTTGGTTATGCTAATGCTAAAATTTACAAGCTCGATGATCCAAACGTTGATGAGACGTCTTCTTACAGATCATTCAGCTCAGACAAAGAAATACATCCAAAGAGCGATATACCAGGATCTAACGCCCGTTACAATTTGGTGCGTCACGTCTCCTTTGTTGATTGTCCAGGGCACGATATTTTAATGAGTACCATGTTGTCAGGTGCCGCAGTGATGGATGCAGCTCTATTGCTGATTGCTGGTAATGAATCATGCCCACAACCACAAACTTCAGAGCATTTGGCTGCCATTGAAATCATGAAGCTCAAGCATGTTATAATCTTACAAAACAAGGTTGATTTGATGAGACCTGAAAGTGCACTTGAGCACCAAAAATCCATCTTAAAGTTCATTCGCGGTACCATTGCAGATGGTGCACCAATTGTACCAATTTCTGCTCAGTTGAAATATAACATTGATGCTGTCAACGAATTCATTGTCAAGACAATCCCAATCCCACCAAGAGACTTTACTGCATCTCCTAAACTGATTGTCATTCGTTCTTTTGATGTTAACAAACCTGGTGCAGAAATTGATGACCTAAAAGGTGGTGTGGCTGGTGGTTCTATCTTGACCGGTGTCTTCAAATTGGGTGATGAGATTGAGATCCGTCCAGGTATCGTTACTAAGGATGATAATGGTAAAATTCAATGTAGACCGATCTTCTCCAACATTGTCTCTTTGTTCGCAGAGCACAACGATTTGAAGTTTGCGGTTCCTGGTGGGTTGATTGGTGTTGGTACCAAAGTGGACCCTACATTGTGTAGGGCAGATCGTTTAGTTGGTCAAGTTGTTGGTGCTAAGGGTCACTTGCCAAGCATTTATACAGATATCGAGATCAATTACTTTTTGCTTCGTCGTCTATTGGGTGTTAAGACGGAGGGCTCGAAGCAGGCCAAAGTCCGTAAACTGGAGGCTAATGAAGTTCTTATGGTCAACATTGGATCCACTGCCACTGGTGCTCGTGTTGTTGCCGTGAAGGCGGATATGGCTAGATTACAGCTGACTTCTCCTGCTTGTACGGAGATTAATGAGAAGATTGCTTTGTCGAGACGTATTGAGAAGCATTGGCGTTTGATTGGATGGGCTACAATCAAAAAGGGAACGACGCTGGAACCAGTTTCTGATTAGGCATTGTGGGATAAATATAACATCATTTTATGATACCTTGAATCGTAACTTCGCTGCCCGATACGCATAATTCCCGGAAAACTTTTAACGATTGTGTTACTTACATAGACGATTAGCATATCGATGATTGTAGCTAGTTTGATTCCAGCTGCAGTGCAATAGTTACTACAGGCAGGCGATAGTGATATAATCAGGGCCGAATAGTAGCCTGTTTATTAGTAGTGTGTAATGCAAGGATCATGATATAATATTAGGCAAAGCGTTTTTGAGCGTGTCAGACGCCAAAAACTTCGAGAATGAGTCGTACTCCAGCAATTTAAGAATCTGATCTCCGACACGTTCAAGAAGAGGGTACAGTTTGCGCAGGAGCGCCAGACTGTTATTCATTTCATCCTTCGTTGGTGTCAAAGGAGTGTCAATCTTTGCAGTGTTTTCAGGTACTTCGATAGACAAATTTTTGTTATTGACTACCCTCGAGGACCTCTTGACAGGAGCACGCGACAAATCGGGGATTATGGCCATTGGGATTTTATCACGAACATAGGCTTGTTCTGGAGATGATAGAGCTATGGAGCTACTTCTCTCGTCAACCGCATTGTCATTGAGATGAGGCTTCAAAGAAGAAGTTGTATGAAGCATAGTACTGGTAATTTGTTCTCTTAACAGGTGGTCAATATTAAGCTGGCAAGGGGCTCCAATTGCGATGTAAGACGAGTAAAGGTTGTAGGCAGAAGACAAACATTCGTTGATGAGTTTAACTAGAGCCCTTTTGGATGGCGTGTGTGCAGGACTTTCTTTTTGACCTCTCTTCTGCATCTCGAGGAAACTCATTAAAATGGTCATTTTTTTGGTGAAATGTTTGATATCCATGTAGACGTCGAGGTTTTCAGCACAGTATTCCTTTTCTAAATGAAGCCTGAACAAATATCTCAAACCAGGGTCCGAGAGAACTTTCTTGACGGTCAAATCCTCTATTCTGGTATGTGGTCTGTCATCTTCGGAGGAACTGTCATCATGCAACATCACTTGATTGTTGAGAAGAACCCCCTGAGCATCTGTGATTATCTCATCGCCCTCTGCAACTCGCAACGATTTCTTCTTACTATTCCAATGACATATATCCCAACCCTTCTTGCTTATGGTATAAAAAGTAGTCTTTTTGGGTATAGGGTTTCCCTTAGATGCTGGAGTAGATGGTGGAAGTATGATTGGCTCAATTAATCCATACTTGTAGAACAAGTTCAAGATATTGGTAGCCTCCGGTGGATACATGATGTCCGTACAGTCCATGAGCCATTGCCAGGCGGCTTTTGCATTGAAGCAGTACTTAATCGTAACATCACCAAAACTATAGTCTAGGTACACACGGACACCTTTGTTGGAAACATAATACTGAACATGAGAGTCTGACTCTGGATTCGTGAAAAAGTTATGAGCGAACGGTGACACTCTAGATTTTTCTTTCTTGTGTGCAAAAGTTGTGAGTATGATACTCTTCTTTGCGTCCTGTGACTGGTCAAAAGATACCGGCGGCGACTTTGACAAGATTAGGCTATCACTTGGAAAGTTGGAGAAATCAAAGTCGTCATGCATCTCTAAGCGATGTTCCAATGAAGGAAGTTCATCAGGAGGGTTTGAAGGACTCCATACGTTGGGTGCGGGTCCTAAAAACTTTGCAAAGAGTAGATGAATGAAATATTCAGAGTAGATAATTGTGCCAGTGATCGGACTCCTTTCAAACCAAAATAAATCCATAGAGTTGAAGTTTGACTTGATTATGGGGATGTCGCTCTGAGTTTTCAAGCCACCAGACTGGCAGCAATTCTGTAGCACAGCAACACCTTTTGGGGTAGGCTGTAGAAGCACCTTGTCCTTTGGCTCGGAGCGTGTTCTGTCAGCTGGAGTATGTAATAGTTTCGCTGTCATGAAGATTTTGATAAGCGAGCGGGCGAGATCAGCCTTGATGTTGTAGGATACCGTTGTGGTTGTTGACGACCACTCGACATTCAGAGACAAGTTTCCCATTTGAGTGACAGCATCCTGTATAGAGAAAGCGAATGGGAACTGTTTGCTAAGGAAATTGATCTTGGACGATTTTTGTGGCTTTTCCGTAAGGTTGAGCGACACCAGAGTAAGGGCGTAGATGGTTTTGATGTCCTTGGTAAAGATAGCCCCATCCGGTGTTTTGTCAAACTTCTTGGAAACAGCTTCATGAAGGGTGAATCTCGAGGTGTCTTTGTCTTCGGGCATTGTGTCTTCCGTCATATGGTCTTTGGGTAGTAACCTGTCAAAAAAAGTTTGATGAGCATCGTTGAAAGATAACGAGATAGGGTCACCATATATAAGGCTTAATAAAACTTTCGACTGCTTGCATGTCGAAGTCTGGGTTGTTTCAGAAAGCGTATGTTCAAATCCTTAGTACCGCATAACCGGCTCATGCACGTAGTATTCAAGTTTTGGGGCTTGCAACCAGCAATCAGGCGTTGCGAATTTCTGAAACCTAACCAGCATGCTATTGGCAATCTATGGAAGCTCCCCCCAGAAGGTTTTGACGTAAATTGTGAGCCTCATTCTATTGTTTTGTCCCGATTGGGATCTCAAAGGCTCCACGGTGAGACAGCCAAACCATCCGAACACCATATATACAATCAATAACTACGCGTTCCAATGACTGAGTTAATCTAGTAGATTGTTCTATACTTGGATGGAAGTAAGTCTCGAGGGTCATAAACGTGTCCAACTCTTGACTGGTCGATGTGGGTGCACCACTAATCGCAATTCATCAAGCGTTACTTCAATCTGCCACATTTTAGTTTCAAAGGTGCTATTTGAAAAGTCATTACGGCTGACTCCGGATCCTGGCTGGGTAAGAAGCCCTAGATTTTGAAGAGACTCCCATGGAGATTTGCAGCTCCCTTTTGACCATATTTTGAATCCGGTGGTTGCCACGGCACCGAAACCTGTGTTGGAGGTGACTTCCTTACCTCTTGCCTTGAGTTCATGAGAGTATTCATCATATGCTAAATTAAGATTGACCCAATTCATGTCAGTTTTGGCACTTACTCTTGCTGCACTAACAAGTAAAAACGTTTCAAGATCTGAGAGCGAGTTAACTAATTGTGATATGCATGATTTGAGCTTATTTTGGGAATACAACAAAAAATTTGAATCCTCCAAGAATATGGAAGATGGAGAAACTTTGGAAACTGCATAAATGCACTCGTTTTGGAATTCTTTGAGATTGTTTGTGGTCAAGTGATTGTAGACTATAAGTTTCCGTAAATTGGAATTGCGAGCAGTAAGTTCCGCCACTTTTTCATTCCACTTGAGCTCATATTCAGATGATGGCTCGTCAACACTCAAGATCTGTTGAGCCACGGTAATGAATTTCTCCTGCGGGAACTTTCGGAACTGGATTGACCTTTGGGAGAGTCTTGATCTAACACGCTTTTCCAATAGCTCCTTGACGGTGAACTTAGATGTCAAACATATCACACACACGGGTGTTTGACTCTTTTCAACAAGTTCAAATAAGTTATAGAGTAACGTTTGCCTACTTTGATTAGCGTAAACGTCAACCTCATCAATAACAAAAAGGACCGGATTTTTGATTTTGGCAACAACACCACTACCAAGTTGAATCTCGTCATCTAAAACTTTTAGCACGTTGGCAAAAGTGCTTGTTATAGATTTTCGACTGAGTAGTTCCTGTACCTCAAGTTCTTTCAAATTGACACCGTATATACGAGAGATTTCAGAGTCCAACTGTTCAGCTATTGCCCTCACAGCCACCTTGTCATCTTCCTGTGCCCACCCGTTTATATTGATGAAAATAAAATCTTCTCCATTTCCAATTTCTTTCTTGACTCGTCTTAATGCTTGCTCAAAGGCGGCGGTCTTTCCGGAGTTTTTGGGGCCGAATACAAGACAAGAGTTTCTTCCTTTATCTTTCACCACCGAAGAGATCAATTTGTAAAATTCGTCAATTCTATCATCCAATCCGTATGGTCCCATATCAGACTTTCCAGTGAGCTTTTTCAATATATTCACTTTCAGTTGGAGCACTTCACGCTCGCTGGGCTGAATTGTATCATCTGTGACATTGCTCATTGATTCTTTGCTATCATATTGCAACTTTGATTGGGTAGACTTCCCCAAGGGCGAGCCATTCTGGAGATTTGCTTTTAGTTGTGGCTTCAAAGCCATAGCATCTCGATTATCACTGGATGGATCTTTAGCAGGGCTTTCACACAAAATTGAGTCAGGATTTTCCGAGGCATCAAAGAATTCAGCATCAAAATCTGACCGATCACTCTCCTCGAGGTGAAGAGGAGTTGAACTTCTCGATGGACTTTTACGGGTTATACGTCTCTGTCGGTTGGATTGTTTTGATTTGACGGCATTAGTTGAAGAGTTATCCAAGTTCTCCGGTGATGCTCCAATGGTTGCGTTTGTCTGTGAGTCATTCAATCGTACCAATGCAGGCAAAGTGGGCCGTACTTTGGATGGCGAGCTGTTTGTAGATTTGGGTTGCTTGACAGGGGAGACTAGCTGTGACGGGGTGTTCAATGGTTTGTCGTCTTGAAGCCTTATGAGCCTGACTGGCGTATTTGTGAGTATTGGGGAATTCAATCCTGGAGATCCCTTGTGTTGATTACTTGGTGATAAAGAAGTGTGCTGTAGTGTAGTATCCTCGATCTTTATCAATTTGGGCAGTTTACGAGGCTGAAGCATCGGATTTTTGATCGGCGGGCTCAACGTTTTGTCCAATGTGTGTTCAAACTCATCAATGGTAAGCTCTTCCACGCTGTCATCTCCATCTTCGTTACCCTGAGAAACACTTCCCCCAGAGGAGGTTCTTCTTTTGAGAGACGGTTTCTTGGTTGGATTATTTTGAATAGGGTTCTGGCTGGAGCCTGCCACAGGGCTCGAACTGAGAGAAGGAACGGAACTGTGGGTATCATCATCGATCTTTATGAGCTTGATAGCCTTCAATCGGTTTTTTGGCCTCGATTCCGATATCATCTTGTCCGCACTAACAAGCAGCCCCGAGCGTCTCACCGATGCAAATTCACCATCAAAATCATCCTCGAGCCTATGACTCTCAGTGTTTCTCGTAGTGGTAGTACTATCACTCATAATTTTCAGGCCCTTTGCACTCAAAAGCGAAGAGTTGACTAGAACTCTCCTCCATATCGCTGTGATACCCGACGCGTAATTTCTCCAAACTGTGAGGGTGTTTGGATGTAATGTTTGGGTGTGATGTTTGGATGTGAGCTTCCTCACATATATGAGGGGCAGCTAATTTGCTCTAGAAGACAACCAGGATTGAAGCAGAATTAGCAAGTTAGCGAGGTGGTCTAATGTCATCAGTCACTTATAAGCACGACCAGCTGCCGCAGAGCGTCTTAACGCTGTTACAGGGGGGAAAGTTTGTGCATCTGGGGACTGCAGACACGGCTGGTATCCCGGATGTTGCTCTCATGAACTATTACTATCTCGCCTCCCATGAGCTCTACTCTGAGGAGTCGAGCGAGACTGGGCCTGAAGTAGATCCTGTCTCTAGAGAACACACATACATTATTCTTGCCACGAATAAGTCATCACTCAAATACAAGAACATTAGTCAGAACCCGAATGTGTCTTTGCTTTTCCACGATTGGACCACAGCAAAAAACCTTTATAAAAACACCACCAAGGAGAATGATCAATCGAATCTATATAAGCTTTTGCAGGATTTGAACCAATCTGAATTGAGTCAAGTGAGTGCAACGCTCTCTGGTAAGGCAAAGATTGTGACGAGTTCTGATGAGCTTAGTTACTACAAGACCAAGTTGTTGAAGGAAAATCCAGATGCAAAAGTATACATCGATGGTGACGAGAACTCGATCATCCTCGTACAGATAACTAGTGCGAAAGTTTGTGATTCTCAGAATCATCAAAGTGTTTACCAATGATCGTTGGTGTTATGTGTTAATAATTGTACACATGCGTAATGTTAACTCTATCTTTCATTAATGCGCCGTGCAATTGCTACGTAGATTTATACCTTGACTTTGCATAACCCAGTTCAATTTCCCTCCTGGCCGAAATCTTGAGTGAACTTTTCCTGTTTCTTGAGGTCCTCCTCGTTAACCGTAGGTCTTGTCGTCTTTATTGCCTTTATAAAATCCTTTATAGTCAACTCAGGCTCTTGCAACTCGTCAGCCTCGATTTGCATCCAATTCATCTCTATAGCTTCAGGATCTCCAGGTGAGCATGGCGTAAGTTTATTATCCCCAACTTTCTTGAAGTGTGTTGCGCTTTGAATCTTTCTGATTGGTTGCATTAAAGCATCCTTTACCACAACGGCAATATCAGCACCGGAATAACCTTCAGTCATTTCAGCGAGAAGCTTGTAATCCTTTGAGCTTAATTCGCAGGGTGTATTTCCAACGTTAAGTTCAAACATTCTAGCCCTTGCCTCTTGGTCCGGTAGAGCAATATAAATTCTCTTCTCGAAACGACGTCTGATAGCAGCATCAAGTTGCCAAGGTATATTTGTAGCACCCAGTACGAGTACTCCACTTGCATCATTCCCCACCCCATTCATTTGCACCAGTAATTCCGTCTTGATACGTCTAGATGCTTCACTCTCGCCTTCACCTCTTGGACCACAAAGTGCATCAACCTCGTCAATAAAGATAATCGATGGCTTATTCTCTCTAGCCATATTAAAAAGTTGCTTTACAAGTCTCTCACTTTCACCCATCCATTTGCTCACCAAGTCGGAGGAACTTACAGAGAAAAATGTGGAGTTTGCCTCTGTGGCAACGGCTTTGGCCAAATACGACTTACCAGTACCGGGAGGTCCATAAAGTAATATACCAGACAATGGCTTTCTTTTCCCAGTGAATAAATGAGGAAATTTCACAGGTAGAATAACAGCTTCTTTCAACGCCTCTTTAGCCAGTTCCAATCCTGCAATATCCTCCCATTTAACATTAGGCTTTTCAGAAAGGATGGCACCAGCCAAAGCTCCTCTAAGTTTCTTAGTCTCGGAATCATCGTCATCATCATCAGATTTCTTCTTTGAGCCTCCACCGTTCGTTGTAGCTTCAGCTTGTTTCTCCTTCTTATCAAGATGTTCTTTAAGTTGTTCAGCTCGAGATAAGTACTCTGTGAACTTCGTTCTGATGAGTTCCTTCGATCTTGGATTCTTCTCGTACTTTATAGCGAGCATGAGATAGTCGAGACCATTGTAGTATAGTCCATAGGCGTCTTCGTACCTCGTAGCATTATCAGCTTCTATGGCCTTCTGGATGAGCTCAATGCCCTTGTTGAGGAAATCGCCCGTGGACATTCGTCAAATATTATCAGATAGCGTTATCGGTCGATATTGGAGAAAAGCAGCTGTTGTGTCTCTCGAAGTACGTAATTAACAATTAGTTTATCATTAAGGAGTCCTTCGCGACTGCCAATTTACATCGGGTAAAATACATCAATACCGAGGCTTAGTCATCAATACTATGTCATTATATTCACCTATTTATTTAACAAACTTGAATCTCTTGAGGTCCAGTTTCACTGGTGATAGCGACTGGTTCACCTCTTCAAATTCATCTTCCTCTTCCCCTTCCTCTTCTTTCCCAGGCTCAAAAAGTCTGATTTTGTCAAGGTCCTCGCTCTTCAGCACAGTGTTGCTCATATATGACGTCTCCTTTGGTGCATCATTTGACCGTGCTCTGAGCGAATTCTCTAGTAACAGTGATCTTTCGTTTGACTGCTTTAGCTCCTCTTTCAACATCTCCACTGTATTTTCGAGTTCATCTACTTTCTTACTCAACTGGTCAATAGTTTTATGCGGAACCGCACTATATTCAATTGAGGGCTCGCTCCCTTTGCGGTCTTCACGATATGGTGAGGAGGGAATGTTGTTCATGAAATCCATTTCGTTATCAGTATCTCTGCGTCTCGGTGAAGTCCTGCTCAAGGAACTTGCCTTCAATGGTGTGCGTGTCTTGCGGATTTTTTCAGATATGCTGCTGCTAGAAGTCGTTGTAGAGTCCAAATCCTTCAGGAATATCCTCCTCATTTCTATTTTTTTCTTGGGTGATTGAGTTTCCATTGCGAACCTCTCAGCTTTCCTATTCAAACGTTCTGCACGTTGACATATAGATTCAGGGAGAATTTTGTCTTCCTCATCGCCAACACTAGAGCTTTTACGGACAACAGCGCTGATATCTTTTGGAAACATCTCATTCATGTAGGTCTTCATATTTTTCAGCTCTGTATCTTCACTTTTGAACACTTTGCCAATCTTTCCTAATGTACCCCATAGTCCTTTGTTCTTCTTAGACTCACTCATCGGCTTCAACACTCGAGGTGATCCTCTTCTCCTAGCATCAAAGTTGGAGTTCTGGACACGGCTCAGAGCGCCCTTTGAAGGCTTATCGTAATGTATATAGTGCTGTCTGCTTTCATGTCTTGCCTGCCGGGCTGTTGGGCTGAACCGAACACTTCGATTCGAGTCTTTCTGAGTCTCATCAACCACTTCGCTCCACGCTTTGGAAATCGAACTGAACATTGTTTTCTCTCTGTTATTCAATGATTGAACAAGTTGCGGTTTGTTTACATTTGGAGCTTTATATTTTTGTAAACAGTGCGTTATGAGCCAAGGCGGGAAAACAAAAGCTACCCGACGCGGTTCACGAATAAATTACGCGTATCAGTCATCAATATTGTGCTATCTTTACCCGACTTGAGACCTCATCACAGCATGGAAACCCGTCCCGTGGTACTCCCTATTCATCTTCTACCGTCTAATATCCGTCCATTGGCGTATCGTATCATCTCCAAGAAGCATGGGCTCAACATCAAGTCAGATGCCTTGAAGACACTGGCAGATTATATTGGTCCGAAATTTGGGATAGAGTGGAAGTCTCCAAAAGCACAGCTTTTCATAGATCAGGTGGCAAGACTGTGGAAGGAACAAGAACGAGGGTTATTCCTCGATGCTGAAGGTTTAAGCGATGTGCTGAAAGAGATTGAGGCCCTTGAGACGAAATCCATGCGTAACAATTCTCATCAGACATCGGTTGACTCCTTGTTGAAATCAAAGGCGAAAGATGATACTCGTGAAACCCAAGTCGATGTACAGAGTGATGAAGAACAGCATATTTCACAAACAAGTCCTCCTACGAGTGTAACACCGCCTCCCGATACAGGAGACACTCTTGATTGGAGGGAATTCTTCAAAATCATCAATGCATTTGAGCAATCGATTTTCGATTATAATCATACAAGGAAACAATATGAATTATCCAGAAATGAAGAGTCCAAATTCACCTCCTCTTCAATAGAAGCGGACATCAAATTATTTCAAAAAAGATATCATATCGCTAAAGATCGACTCATGAGAAATGAAAACTTTCAAAGCACTACATTTAACGCATTTGCATCAGTTCAAGACACTGACACGTTGAACTCTATTACTATGATCAAAAACCTTTTGGGAAGAAACAACCATAGATTTCTTTTGCTGGGGATGTTGACTTTGATTAATGGCGATTGGTTCCTTCAAGATATCTCGGACAAGATTGCCTTGAATATTAGCCAAGCTGAACCAAACACAGGGTGTTACTATACTCCGGGGAACATCGTATTATGTGACGGTATTTATCTGTCAGGAACATTTTATTGTTCTTCTATGGCCCACCCTCCAGCGGAGAAGAGAAATGACACTCTGGAGGCCATTGGCAATATTGACTTCCTTGGAATACACGCTAACATGAGGATCGACAAAGAACTACAAATCAAGCTAAGGAGTTTGGAGAGGAATTTTGAGCATAAGATCATCATACTTGGATCAGACTGCTTCTTAGACGATTTAAAAACATTGAATGCCTTGGGAAAACTATTTGTCAAGTTATCAGAAGATGAAGAGAACATTCCGATTTCAATAATCTTCAACGGCTCTTTTGCCTCTACTCCAAAACCATCATCCGAATACAAAAGTCTTTTCGACTCCTTGGCTGAACTATTGGAAAGTTTCCCTATAATCGCTGGTAACGTATCATTGGTGTTCATTCCCGGTGATAATGACCATTGGCAAACACCACTCTGGCCAAAGCAGAAGATACCAAAGCTTTTTGGTAGTAGGTTGAGCAGAGTTGCTCGAAATGTACAATGGACGTCAAATCCTACGCGGCTAGTTTATCTATCACAAGAGATTGTCATTGCTAGAGACGATTTGGGATCTAGATTGAGGAGGAACACGTTGTTTTTCCCCATGATGTCTGAGGGTAATGCTGAAACTGAGAAATCACAATCAGAAATTGAACGGATAGAATCATTACCCGTAAGAGTGTCTGAAGCGAGAAAAGTGGTCAAGACGATCCTAGATCAAGGCCACTTGGCTCCCTTTAAGAAGGATCTGAAACCCGTTGTCTGGCATCTAGATCATACATTGCATTTATCACCAATACCTAATGTCTTAATCCTCTCAGATCCTACGTCACCAACTTTCGACGTCACATACAACGGTTGTCGATGCCTCAATCCTGGGATTTTAATCCAAAAGCGGAAACTCAACTATATAGAATACACATTGTCAAGCAAGAGGGCCGAGATCAAAGAGCTCTTTTTTTAATGCAAATCACTATAACACATACACATAGGAATCAAGGATTGTAAGGCCATTTCTTTATGTTGCGGCTCACTTCAACAGGTAGGCAATATACAGGATCCACAGGGATGAGATCTTCAAACCCCATGAGGCTTAATCCTGCTATTCCAAACACTGTATGGAAGACATCCACCTGATTATCTGGTCTATCGCTAATTCCACCAGTAATTTCATCTTGAGAGCTCAAGATAAATTCTCGAAGTTTCCCAAAATCAATCCACTTCAACCTATCAATTATGGCCAATGATGAGAGCACCCACCAACTGTAGCAAACATCAGGTAATTTTCCTGGTCTCCCATTGAGCCCACCATTCTCGACTTGTCTCTCTGAAAGCCACCATCCCGTTAATTCCTTATCCACAAGATCAAGCCTGTTACATATAGCCAGTGTTCCAAGACATGTGAACACTTGAGCAGCATGGCTCTCAGCCCCAGGCCCCAGCCCATAGCCACCATCGAAATTAGCGCAGCTTTGTACAAACTTCACAGCTCCTTCGACAACCTGTTCATCGAGTCTTCCCAGAATAGCCAGGGCTTGCACTGCCGTATAAGCGAACCGTGTATCAATCTCCCCGAATCGGTCTCCTTGGAAGGCCCCATTGGGCAACTGGTTTGACTTGATAAAAGCCACCAGTTTGTTAACATCATCCACAGTGAGTACCTCAAGAGCATCGTAAATCAACAGGATCTGGAGTGCACTCAGAGTGCTTAGCAGATGACTATCGTGGTCTTTGTAAGCACCGAACCCACCATCCTCGTTATGGCAACTCATCACAAAATCGATAACGTCTTGCCTGTTGAAGGTATCCCTCGAGTCCATCAGACACAGCGCCGTAAGCCCCCAGTACGTCCCGTTCATACGCAGATGCTCCGTCAGGAAGTATTGCAAATCCTTGTTCTTGGTGTCGAGCGATGCGACATACTCGATGTGCTTGTCTTTGTAGAAAAGGGCCATCCTTGCGCGTTGTGCTGAGCTATATGGGTTTGTTGTTTGTTACGTAGAAAAGCATTTCAACTTTGAACAAACACCAACAAAATGGGTGAACAAACGATAAACTATGAGAATATCCGCGTGGATACGAACTACGAGACGCAGGGCGTCCACGTCGGAGAGTTCCTTGACCAGCTGGAGCAGAAAAGACGGTCCAATCTGCTTTTGGTGCCAACAGACGACGAAGAGGTGAAGAAGATGCTCCGGAAACTAGGCGAGCCCATCACATATTTCGGCGAGGGCAATGCTGATAGAAGAGCGAGGTTGGTTCAGCTGGTGTCTGAGAAGCAGATTGACGTTGCCGGGCTGAAGAGCGATGACGAGGATCAGGAGATGGAGGAGGGCGATGAGGATGAAGAGTTTTACACGTATGGTTCAGAGGAGCTCTTAGAGGCCAGACGGGTTATCACAAAATTCTCGTTAGAAAGGGCAAAGCAGAGAGTGTCTCACCTCAGGGAGCAAAGTGAAAGGACATTGACTAAACAGTTGACTATACGAAGAGCTGAGAATAACAAGTACAAACAATACGAACTGGTAGGTTCACAATTCATCTCGACGAGGCCCGTCTCATATGTCACCATCAATAGACGTGATCACAATCAGATCCTAACTGGATCATGGGGTGGGGAGGTCAAGCTTGTGAATAAAGACATGGAGATAGTGGAGGAGTACCAACCTATCGAGGGGAAAATTGGTGGACTTGATTGGTCTCCTACGCAACCAGGCATCTTTGTTTCAGGTGGAGATAAGATACATTTATGGAAAGTGGGCCAGAAATCACCTATAATGGAGTATACCGGTCATACAAATAGGGTGGTGAGAACAAAATTCCATCCTTCAGGAAAGTATTTAGCTTCTGCATCGTTCGATCTTACGTGGAGACTTTGGGACGTTGAAACTCAGCAAGAGCTTCTTCTACAAGAGGGCCATTCAAAAGAAGTTTATACATTAGGGTTCCAGCCAGATGGTGGCCTGCTAGCCAGTGCGGGATTGGATGCTATGGGATATGTTTGGGACCTTAGAGTGGGGAAATCCATATTTGTGCTTAATGGGCACATTAAACCGATATATGGTTTAGATTGGAGAGACAACGGGCACCATTTAGCAACAGGTAGTGCTGACGGCTCCATAAAAATCTGGGACCTAAGAATGACAAAAGAACTCGCAACAATACCGGCACATAACAAGATAGTTTCTGAAGTGAAATTCTGCGGTAACAATCTAGTATCGAGTTCATATGATGGAACAGTTAAAATCTATAGCGCTGACAACTGGATCTCGTTGCACACCATGGAGGGACATTCCGATAAAGTGATGAGCGTTGATGTTGCCGATACGTTTATTGTCAGTAGTGGTTGGGATCGATCAATTAAGATATGGGCACCGGATCAGCAGCTACTAGAATGAGAAATAGTAGAGGGGTGGGCCACCAATGAGTGACACGAGTTTATTTGATACTGGGACTGTTCCTTCTGTTGTCATTCCATGACTTGTTGTTGTTAAGTTTTCGCAAGTTGTCTTCAATTTGAAGCTTAAGAGTGTTGACTTTTTCTGTGAGGTTGCTGAGTTCGCTAGCATCAACAGATTCGTCCTGGAAATCACACCAATAATCATCAAGTTTCCTCTTATTATCTGATAATGTCTTTTGTAATGTTTCAATCTGTAACTCGGACTCTTCAGACGCCTTCTTGGCGTTTTCAATTTCCTTCATCATATACTCCGATTCTGTCAAAATTGCTTTCTTTTTGCCTTCACATTGAAGAATGCGCTCTTTGAGCTCCTCAATTTTGCGTAACTTCTCATTAGTGTTCAGTTTATCCACGTCAACCTCTAGTTGTGTAATGATGGTCTTAGTCTCGTCAATCTTCACCTCAAGTTTACCAGACTTCGTATTGGCAACCTCGATCCTCATTTTGAGATGATTCAGTTCATTTATGAGCTTTGCCTCATCAGAGAGACTATACTCTTTGTCCTTTAGTTGGAGATTTTCGAAATGGGTGAACTCAGCTTGTTGTAACTCTAATTTCGAACGCACAGCACTAAAATTCTGAATTAACTTGTGCGTTAACGAATCGGCATAGTTAGAGTTCACACTCAATATTCCGAAATTGACATCTTTCAAAGGGTTCGAAGTGTAATCGTTGTTAAGTCTCTTTGTCTCGTAGTATGATTGGGGCTTCAAAGCCGGGGTAGTCTTCTCATAGTGTACCTCCGATAGAAGGGATTTCTCCACATCTGTTGCATCGTATTTCATTATTGTAGACATTTCTGGCAATGGCCACGGCTTGTTATCAAAATCCTGAAACCAGTCTTTCAGATACGTTAGGTTCTTAGAGTAAATGGGTCTCAAATCTGGAGGCAGCACTCCTACCCTATCTCTGAGAACAACAATCGCTGCTGTTACATCGACTAAGTACTCCTTTGTTTTGCGATCGTGGAATTGTCTGAAATAGAGAGCAACATGATCGATGGAGTTTGCAGAGACAAATCTGAGAATTGGAGTCTTTGCTGACTTTTTCAAATTCGTTAAAAATTTTGTATCTGGAGTGATATCAAACGAGATTATCAGGTCAAATTTTTCATTCATATTCAATGATTCAACGTCTGAAGGGATGATATGTGTTGTTAACACTCTCGGCTTATTTTTCGAAGGATCCTTGATGTAGTTCCCATGATGTCTCTTGATGTTAGTCTTCGAGCCCAAAAGCAAAGCTTCCAGTAGGTCATGGAGCCTTCCTGATCTAGATACAATGGCCACGTGGATCTCGTTATCCTCTAACAAGGCAATGATATCTTTCAATACCTGAAATTTCCCACTTGTCTCACAAAGGTTCCAAGGTACGTCTTTAGCACACAAGTTCTTCGGTAGGTAGTGGCTGATCAGAAGATAAGGATGAGTGGCCACAAGTTGCGAGTTCAGGTATAGAACCTCTAAGGAATCCAGCAGAACTTGATCCTTGTCATCAGTCTCGAAATACTTCAAAATGTCCGAGTAATGCAATGAGATAACTTGATCAGTGAGCTCTTTCTGGTATTCACACATGGGGACGGGCAGCCAGTAGTCCCCCGAGGTGTTTTGCGAGGTGGCGAGACTGACTATGGGAGGCTCCAGGGTCCCGTCTAAGATCTTGAAGAGGTCCATTTCGTCGCTCGAGACAAGCACAAGAGAGAGATGTCTTTGTATTGACAATTCAACTTGTGGGTGCTTGGGCTAGACTTCCTGATTAGGCAATCCCAGATTCTAACTCCTGCGATCGCAGCCTCGCCACGCGAAATCGAGCCAAAACGTATAATTAATTATTCGCGTCAGCCCCAAAAGGCCAAAAAGCTCAGACGCAATTCATCGACACCAACAATGGCAACTTCGGAGCTCAGTGCCGATGAACTGGCGCTGTACGATAGACAGCTGCGTGTTTGGGGCGCAGAGGGGCAAAACAGGATCAAAAATGCCTCCGTCTTGCTCATCAACTTGAACGGTGCTGGAACGGAGATCGTTAAGAATCTCACCCTCTCGGGCATTGGAGCCATCGAGATCTGGGACGACTCTGTTGTCGAGGATGAGGACTTGAGTGCGCAGTTTTTCTTGAGTGAGGCCGATATTGGGAAACGCAAACTTATAGCGGCGGAGGAAAGAATAAGGGACTTGAACCCTAGAGTCCAATTGACGATCAACACTGGCCCGTTGGATTTCAACCAGGATGACATCACATACTTTGAAAAGTTCAATTTGGTGATAGGAAATAACCTCTCTGCAAAGCAATTGTCGGACTTGAACGACATTACAAGGAAACTGGGAATTTCTCTTCACGTTACTGTGTCCCATGGTCTTTTCGGTTTCATCTTCAATGATCTCTTAATTGACATAACGACTTATACTAAAAAAAAGATGCCCATTGGTAAGAAAGTTGGGCCGATTTCAGCAAACCAAGAAATCATCAAAGTATCGTCTTCATTAAACAAGGAGACTAAAGAAGTGGAGGAGCATTTCACAATCAAGTCCTCTTATAAGAAATTTCAGGATGCCATCCACTCCAAAAATCTTACAGGCTTAACTAGAAAGCAGAAAAAAAATGTAACGCCGCTATTATCCATCTTTGTTTCCCTTTACGAGCTAGAACTCGAGGGCAAGGCATTGACACCTGAGGTGCTCAAATCAAAGGCAAACGAAATACAACAGAGGCTTGGACTTAATGATATTACAGATGGTTTTTATTTTGAAACCATCGTCGCACAAGTCAATTCAGAGATAAGTCCAGTCGCTGCCATCCTCGGTGGTACACTTGCTCAAGATGCTATCAATTTCCTAAGTAAAAGGGATCCACCCATCAATAACGTGCTTATCCTTGATGGCGACAAATTCTCAATGCCAATCTACGAGCTTTAAATGGTTATTGCATTAGATTAGTCAAGATTCAAAATATGATGAAGATCCTCTTGTAATGAAAAGAAAATCTAGTTTTTTTTTTTTTCTTTGATATTTTGAAAAACCTTCAAGCATTACCACTAACAGCAAGCTTTTTCAGATGCTCCATGAACATTTCTAACGAGACATCATCTGTTAATACCACGGCAGAGCCAGCAGCCAAGACATCATTATTGGAGTAGGACGTTGATGGGTTCAACTTGGAGTATAAAAATCTGGCCTGAGAACCACCTTCTTCAGTGTCGATGAATCTAGGCAATGGGAATCTGTCAACAAGCAATTCTGCAGCTTCCCTTTTCGGTTCCTCCAAAAATTCTTTGAAAGATGCGTACTCCGGATCGTCTTGATACCCTTGATTTCTCCAATTAGCAACAGTTTCACCATGATAAATGAGGATATGGAAGAAAGTGTCCAGTAATAAAATTTTGTCCGGCTTGATGGAGATGGAATCCAACAACACAGGCACGGGCTCACCATCCATCGAGAAAGATGTCAACGTTGGTTGGATCATGATCAAAGAGTTTGTAGTGTCCTCTCTGGTGAGAACGTGTCTATAAAAGGCAGTTTCATCTGGGGAATTGTTGAAAACTTGCAGAAATTGTGACCTTCTCAAATAGAACATAAACTGAGGATACAAGGAGAAGTTAGGGGACAATCTAAAAGACCCAGGATCATCTCTCATGTAATCTGCAAACTTGGCACATAGCTTAATCAACATTCTATCAGTCCATCTAATAACATCGGCCGAATCGTCTTCTTCAGCTTTATAAACGGCAATTCTTGCCATCAATACAGCTGCAGCCTCCTGGTCAAACCCATTACTGATTTGCATGTCACCTGTTGCCACCATTGGGTTAGCCAATGTGGTGACTCTTACTCTATAAGTCCCTGAAGCATGCTGATAATGGGTGACAAATTGAATAAAAGCCTGATTACTACTTACTTGGTTTGCAAGTTCAAAAAAAACAGCATAAGTATGATTTGGAGAGATGGCGCTCATTTTCCAACTGTTAGTTCCACCCATACCAATCTCAGCGTCAGCAATGTTGTTACCAGTTTTCTGAACTGGGAAGGCGTGACCGATAAGCCCCGAGACTTTCAAGTCTCTGGAGGTCTTTACATCGAAGGAAGCGTTGAATCCCATGAGCAAATACCCTTCCTCGTCTTTGGACAAAAGTCTCAAGTAGGATTGTTTGAAAATAGAGGTTGTGAAAGCATCAGTTAAAAGCAAGACACCCCCAGTTTTGTTAGATAATGATTGCATTTCACTAATACCAATTTGGTCATAACATCCAGCAAAGATATCCACGGCATGTCCATTAGTGGCAGCCTTAGTGGCCAAAGCCTCGTAGAACTTTATAGCTTTCTTATAATGCTTGGCGGAGTCTTTATCGATATCCGAGTGTGATCTGATTGGCTCTTTCAACTCATTAGTGACGATCATTCCTGGGTTCAAAGTACCTGGACCAGCTGCAAACAATTGTATTCTGGTGCCGAACCCTGTAAAGGAACCTTCACAAAGGTTAATCGCAATGGACATTGCAGCACCAGTTGATCTCAAGTGTCTATGACCACTAGCAACAGGCCAAGGATCTTTCTTCAACCCTTCAATAATAGAGGTCAATTGGAACTCAACAGAAGATAAAACGGAGAAGAGCTTGTTGAAATCCCCACCTAAAAGTTCCTTCATCTGTGGCAAAGTATAATCTCTGTTACCTCTGAAAATGTAGGATTTAGGGAATGGACTGTTCAAATCATATAGTTGAACCATTGTACCAAAAGTGATTAAACCCACCAGTGCGTTCGGAGGTAATAAACTTAAAGCGATCACCAGTGTTTCCTTCAAAGCCTCCAGATTATCCTCGTCTTGACATAAATCAACAACAAACAAAAAAATCGGTGGTTGTTGTACGGGTCTCGTGAGAATGTACTCGATGGATTGACTATCCACTTGAAGTTCCAAAGGCAAGTTATCTTGAGTGATATTTGCATAGTGACCTGGCAGTTGATTTCTATACCCGCAGAATGGACATATCCAAACCCTTGCCCTCAGATCAATGCCACAATAAGGGTTCAAGATAGCACGACAGTTTGGCTGAGTACAAGCCACGGGATCGTAGTTGGCAACGTGCAAGTTCTCAATGTCCTTTAGCGGTGTGTAAAGAGCCCCGATTGGGACAACCATTCTATTGGCTTCCGCGCGCGTGTTCGGGAAGGCATTCCACGACAGCCGGACACCGTTGAGGTCCTCTTTCAATTCGAAATCCATGGCCAATGGTGATCGCCGCTGAGGTCAGATCGGTGTGCGTACGAAGGGGTTGAATCAAGATTCCGTCTCGAGCCTTTTTTGGGTTGTGTTTGTTTTTCGATCTCGCTGGCCAATACGGGCGAAAACAGCTGAAACCTCCCAGAAACAGTGTATTTCCTATTTGGGTAATCCATAAGTGTACCAGAACTTTCAGTTGGCGTCTTCTGCTGAGATTTAGCGAAGAGCTTATCGATTTGGGGCCAAGCATCGATGGCCAATAGGATCTTCTTCATCAGTCTGATATCGCGAGAGGTGAGTGCCGCACGCAATGAGTTTTGGCCGTTCTTCAAACTAACTTATGGGGGTTCAGAACCGTCCGCTACACATCCAGGAGGTGGAACCTCTCAGAGGGGAGGAAAAGGTACTCAGTGAACGAGTCGACAGTCAAACGGGACTCAAAGAGGATGAGAGTGCATCCGGTCAGGTCTCAAAGGATGGAGATGATGAGTCGAAGGCTAAAGAGGTTGAGATCAATGAACATCTGAAATACCATTTTTTATCGAATATGGCACTGGATGTCTTCCTCTCGCCTCTATATGATGGGGAGCCTGGGGTACCTACATTAATGTTCGTACAGGACGGGGTGAACATATACGGCTATGAAACCAATACAGGGTTGAAAATTCTCGTTGGAACCGCTAATGAAATCAATGAGTCCTTCGAGTACATTTTCAAATCGATACACAAGATATACCTCGGCCTTGTGGCAAATCCCTTTCAAAATAATGATCTTTCCAATCTAACCATTAACGAAAAAAGTATTTCATTGAAAATAAATAGAGTGGTTGATACTTGGAAGCAAAAATATAACAATGTGTGAACCCCTCTTCTATAATGTAAAAACACGCAGATAATTAATCATTAGTTACTTCAATATAGCATTAGCATTTCTCAGTTCCAAATATTGCTGATCGACACCTTGAGCCATGTTTTTCACAATAGAGTACACCTCACTGTTGTAATACCTTATGCCACTAGATGGCGATTTGTAATTGCCCTTGAGCCCAGTAATATCACAATATCTTTTGGTTGGTTTGATGGATGGCGGAGCCTCTATGCTGAAATAGGTTAAAGCGTCAGGTTTCAATCTGTCACTGATAGCTTTGAGATGCTTCTGCTCATCAACTAACAACTGCTTGAGCGGCTTTACTCGACGCGACGGATGTCTATAATGCGGATTCTTAAAAGAGCAAGGGGTGCTATTCGCATCGCTGACTTCCTTGATGTCAACCTCGCTCGTCATATCGAAGGTACAGCGAAGCTACGAGAGCAGGAGCCAATCCCCAAGATCAACAGGTATCGCCTTTGAGCTCGTTAGGTGCTAAGCAAGACATCACAACACCAGATAGGCGCGGGTCAAGCCCGAGTCAGATTCTGCCAGCACCGGCCGTACCGAGTCAACGTGAGTTATAAGTAACATGCCCCTCATTCCTCATCCCACCTCATTTGCCTATTTTGACACAAAAACATGTCTAACGAGCGATATACGCCCATTTAATCACACTAAAGACTCATAAACCTCATTACAACAACCTTTGACACCACTCTTCACAAGTACAAATACCAACAGTCACACAACACAAATGGCGAACAAACATCCAGACATTCCATCCAATCGGAAGGCTCCAATCGGAAAATCCACAATAATGAGTGTGCACCAACCGTTTATCCGGGCTTTAGTACCTTCTATGTTCACTGATAAACAAAACAATTGAAACAGAACAGAATTTCCAATGTCTAGAACTGGGCTAACTTGTATTGGAAAAGCCGATAAAACCTCTGCAGGCTCACGGTTTACCAACACACTTTGGACTGAAGCTGTTGAGGCTCTTTTCTCCTCCTTTTATTCGTGCAAAGACGCCGTTTCTGGGCCGTACAGCGTAAAAATCCTGCGGTAGGCGCACTATAAGCGGCGAGCCTGTCCCGCCTCGGTGGGAGAATTTTCAGATGTGTCATCAAACCCTCGTCCCTTCTATTTAACACTCCTGTATCGCCAGTAAGTGAAGTGCCACTACACTTTTAGCTCTCTATCACGCTTTCGCTACTTCAACCTTGTGCGTCGTTTGGAGCTTTTTCCCCGCGCGAACATATAAAACAAGATTAAATCAACATGACCAACTCTGAGCCACTACAACCTTACAAGTCGGCTAGTAACGACTTCAGAAGTGATACGTTCACTACACCAACTGACTCAATGATCAAGGCTGCTCTCACCGCCTCTGTCGGTGACTCCGTGTACAACGAGGACGTTGACACCATTGCTCTTGAGCAAAAAGTTGCTAAAATGGCTGGTAAACCAGCTGGATTGTACTGTGTTTCCGGTACTTTGTCCAATCAGATCGCCATCAGAACTCACTTGTTTCAACCACCTTATTCTATTTTGTGTGATTATAGAGCCCATGTATATACTCATGAGGCTGCAGGTTTGGCCATGTTGTCCAATGCCATGGTGGTTCCTGTTAGACCTTCAAACGGTGACTATCTAACTTTGGAGGATATCAAGCAGAACATTGTTCCTGAAGATGGTGATATCCACGGTGCTCCAACGAAGCTGATCTCTCTCGAGAACACTTTACATGGTATAATTTACCCATATGAAGAACTACTTAGAATCAAGCAGTTTTGTGTTGAGAATGGGTATAAGTTGCACTGTGATGGTGCTAGAATCTGGAATGCTTCTGTTGAGTCTAACACTCCATTGAACAAATATGGGGAAATTTTTGACAGTATTTCCATCTGTTTATCTAAATCGATTGGTGCCCCAATGGGATCGGTTCTTGTCGGTGAGTTACCATTCATAAAGAAGGCAAACCATTTCAAGAAACAATGTGGAGGTGGGATTAGACAATCCGGGATGATGGCAAAGATGGCCATGGTTGCTATCGATGAAAATTTCTCCAAGCTTAAGTCGTCTCATGAAAAGGCGAAAAATTTGGGTGATTTTTGTATTGAAAACGGTATCATATTGGAGAGTCCAGTGGACACAAACTTTGTCTTCATTGATTTAAAGGCAAACCACATTAAAGATGACGACCTCATAGCGTTTGGTAAAAAGCATAACGTTAAGCTGATGGGTGGGAGAGTTGCCTTCCATTATCAAGTTGATGACTTGGCTTTAGAGAATGTCAAGAAGGCTGTTTTAGAGGCATTTGAACACGCTAAGAAAAACCCACATTTCCACGACGGTCCATACAAGATGTACCGTTCTCCAACACCTGTCAAATATTGAGTGGTTGCAAGGGTTAAAGGAAACTAAAATGGCATTGAGGTACTTATTATAGATATGTTTGCATCGTTACGATTGCATTTTCGTTTGGAGTGGTTAGGAGGGTTTTGTCGTTCTGTTGGACAAGGGCATGGGTTTTATATCATTGGGATAATTGCTGGGAAAAAAAGGCACTGCTCACCGAGCTCGTGGTGGCATCTCCAGTTTAGCTGGGCCTTTTGTTGCAGCGCTCTAGCTTTGAAGCTGTCTCGGGTTCGATCTGGGCTAGTATAACAACTCTGGAAGCAGTGGTTTCTCATGGGGTGACTGCTATTTACGAGGAGATCATCCACAGGATTTCTACGTATCCACATACACTCTCTTCTTTCTCCTCTTGGCTATGAATCGACACACTGATTGATTCACAAAAACGTTTATCGATTGTAGTCTGAGCTCTTCATATATTATCTGTCGCATTTCCGAATCCGGTATCATACCGTTTATAGAACATTTCACTGTTTTTTTTTTTTTTTTTTTTTTTTTTTTTTTCTATTATTATTCCGTCGCGTTTGGCATTTTCTTCAGCTCGCTTAAAAAGTTGACCGACAGGCGTAAAATAAACCATACAACTTCTCCATTTCCACCGCTATCACGGCTATTTTGAGGTCCCAGAAAGGTGTCATTCAATCTGAATCCAACGGTGCGTCTCAACAAATTGGAGATCACTGTCCTGGCGACCCAGACTGGCTGGAAGATTTTTTGAGCCGCGCTCTCTCTACCCTTTTACAATTGGGATAATCCTCAGGGCTTTTCAATACCAGAGCTATAACCTGTTTCACTTCACCGCATTCGCTATATTCTCACCTGATTGCTATCTTTGCACAACTCGTTTACATTCCATCCTCACACAATCTTGCATTTCCATTTTATCTTACTCATTAAAGATGAATCACAAGGCACAAAAGACACACCTTTTGAATTTGAACTGGCGAAGTGTTTTTTCCAAAAAAAAGTACCTGGGATTGATCGCTGGGATTGCAATAACGACATTTATTCTGTTCAACGTTATATTTAATTTGTTTTTGGAACACTGGTATGATCCTGACTTTAGATCAACACCCTCAGTGGATTTTTTCGATTTGAAGAATTATGAAGGTTTACCCGATGGCTGGCAACACCAGGAGCGTGTGCTCTTCTGTGTTCCTTTGAGAGATGCAGCGCCACATTTGCCCATGTTCTTCGGACATATGAGAAATCTTACATACCCACATCATTTGATTGACCTTTCCTTCCTTGTTTCAGATTCATCAGATGACACGATGGCAGTGCTCGTAGATCATTTGAAACAAGTACAGAACGATCCTGATAAGAATATGAAGTTTGGTACAATTGAAATTTATGAAAAAGATTTCGGTCAAGTCATTGGTCAAGGATTCAGTGATCGTCATGGTTTCGAAGCACAAGGTCCTAGAAGAAAACTTATGGCTAGAGCAAGAAACTGGCTTTGGACCGTAAGTTTGAAACCATACCACTCCTGGGTTTATTGGAGAGATGCAGACGTTGAAACTGTTCCTCCAACCATTATTGAGGATTTAATGCATCATGGGAAAGATGTTATCGTGCCAAACGTTTGGAGACCTTTACCAGACTGGTTAGGCAATCAGCAACCTTACGATCTTAACTCATGGCAAGAGAGTGAAGGTGGATTGCAACTTGCGAAGACCCTTGGTGAAGACGCTGTTATCGTAGAAGGTTATGTCGAGTATGCAACTTGGAGGCCACATTTGGCATATCTCAGAGACCCATATGGAGATCCAGAAGTGGAGATGGATCTAGACGGTATTGGCGGTGTCTCAATCTTGGCAAGAGCTAGAGTTTTCAGAAATGGTGCACATTTTCCTGCTTTTTCATTTGAAAAACATGCAGAAACTGAAGCATTTGGTAAAATGTGTAAAAGAATGGGTTATTCCGTCGTTGGACTGCCGCATTACGTGATATGGCACATATATGAACCTTCATCGGATGATTTGAAACATATGGAATGGATGGCCAAAGAAGAGGCGAGACAATTAGAGGAAAACAAATTGAAACAGTTTTACGACAAAGTGTGGGCTGAAGGATTCGAAGATGTTCGTAACGATTGGGAGAACGATCGTATCAATATTTTCAAAAACACGGATACACACAAGATAAAACCGATCAAGGTTGACTGGTCTGGTGTTGATGCCATTGTAAAGAACCCTTTAAGTAAAGACAAAGATAAGGTACTAGCGGCATTTGACCCTTCTAGCTGAATGTTATAATAACAGAAATATTTGACGTGTTTAGACTACTCTATTATTTGTAATCGTAATGTACGGCGGCCTCGTTTGTCACTCAATGAGAACTCTACGGTGGTACGCCGAAATACGGAAGGCAATATCTAAATGCATCATAAGTTAGATGTTTGAAGTCGTGAATATCGAAAAGAGAAAGCTAGCCTTCCTCTTCGTTTACCTGTTCATCAATGTTACCAATCTCTTTGTGAGTAGAGGCATTAGTGTTTTTCCCGAAAAAGTTCAGCTTCTTGACAAGAGACCTGCTATTGGCAGTTGAGCCTGATTGTATAGAGCTTGAATCCTGAGTCGTCTCTCCCTCGCGACTTGACGTTGATTGCTTTCTGAGATTGTGAGTGGAGGATTTACGGTTTCTAGAGAATAATCTCTTAGGAGTTGGTGCAGATTGTGGAGCATAATCTTCAACCTCGGAGTCCTCGTTTGTGTCAATCTTGGAAGGTGAACTTGTGCGGAATAATGAAGAAGAGCTCTGTTTTATAGGTGATTTATCAATTCCTGGAGAATTGCCAAATGAAAAAATCCCCTTGCGGAAAAACGACGGAGATGAGCCAGTCTGGGCAACATTTAAAGAAGAATCAACAGAAGACTTGGATTTCACAGTCCCGTTAGCTGATTTGTTGGTTTCGCTCAAATGAACTGCAGAGCCAAGTTCATTACCATCGGATGTGGCTCCAGAAGAAACAGAATGCGCAGACGGAGGCAGGCTTAAATGATTTTGTGCTGCAGCGCTTCCATGATCACCGTAAAACTTGGACCAACTCTTATCGTCCTTTTCCAAGTTCGACCCGTTGGAGTTTACCGACACAGTACGACTATGTACGCCGTTGTTGACAAATGAGCCTTTCCAAACATCTAGTGTACTGAACACGCTGTTGTGAGCTGAGTCGTTAGATCCCTGGACATTATCAAAGGCAAAGAATGGCGGTTGTGAGTCTTGACTCGTGGTTGGATCAAGTTCAGGTTTAGAGGTACCGGTCTTGTGGAAGAATTTGCTGTGATGAAGCTTGTTGGATGATGTGAAAGACGGTGATGTGCCTGTCATTGCTTGAGATTCGTCAATCCCACTCTTGGGCTTGTTTCCGAAACTGAATACATTTGACAGTCTTCTTGGAGAGAAGGGGCTTAAATGGTTACTTTTGTTGGATTCCAGATTTATCGCCGCTGAATTGCTGTGAGAGAGCGTAACGGGTAAATCGCCATTTCCACCTGAAAATATTGAGGCCAAATCAGTGGCATTGTTTGCGGGAGACGTATGCGCGGACAAGAAATCGTTCTGAAATGATTGTGGTGGTGATGATGGGTTGTCAAACGAATATCTCGGCTGAGACGATAAAGAGAAATCATTATGAAACATGCGTCTAGTGCCTAAACTTGCACTCAAATCTTTACTAAAATGTATGCTTTGACCAAAAGACGAGAGTGAGTTCGTCGTATGAAGCATTTTTGCTGGCATTTCCGTAGGCGTGGCTACATCCCCATTACCAGCACCATCACTTCCATTGCCGTCACCCGATGGGGTGAAATGAAACTCCGAGAGCTCTTCACCAATGAGGTCTGTAGGAAGGTAGTGACCAACTGATGGTGACTCTAGCTCGTCATTAGTGATCCTGGATTCCTGTGTATCAATTTTAAGTGATAGGTCATTATTGCTTGTCTTGTAAGCAAGAGGGAGTAATGTATTGCTCCAGAGCGAGGTCGATTGGAGCTTTTGCTGAGCGTTCGCTTGTGCTTGTACTTGTGCTTGTGCCTGTACTTGTGCTTGTGCACGTGCTTGAGCCTGTGTTCCTTGTTGCTGAGCCAACTGGAATGATGTCAAGGAAGGCGAGCTAAAGCCGGAGTAGTTTAAACCGTTGTTGGCTGCACCCACTGGCGTAGTGTATAAGAATGAATTACTAACTGGCGAAGTCGGAACGGGCTGGAGAGATTTCGAAGGTGGGGTACTAGAGGAAGGCGATGTATTTGATTTGCCCTGTATCCGACCTTCTTTGAGCGCTTGATTTTCAAGTTTAATGGACTTCAGAGCTTCAGCAGCACTGGAGCAATGGTTAACTTCTTGTTGTTGCTGAGCCCTCCACTGGGCCTCTAGCCAAGTGTCTCTGTCGATCTCAGACTTTACTTTTTCGTAGTATTCACTATCGAGTGCTTTTAGCGCTTCTAGATTTTTGTTGGCTTCTCCGTCAATTAGGCCCGTCGCATCTGTATGTTCCCGTAATTCTTTGAATATTTTGATCAGCTGCGGCCTCATTTGTTCTCTGTGCCTTTTTTGCTGAATAAGGCCTCTAGTTTCCTCCTCTAACGCGGACAGCGACGCTTGGAGTGATTTGAGAGAGAGTTTTTTGGTTTCAATATCTGCATCCAATTCAGCATGTACTCGATCCTCAGAGTTCTGCAGCTTGACTTTCTCTTCTTCAAACTCTTCGATTTTTGTGTTCCATTCATTCAAGTCAAACTCCATTTTCGCTATAGCCCTCTTTTTTAGAGCAAGTGCATTCACCTGCTTGGTTTTCTTCAACTCGGTCAACCGCCTCGAGTCATCCAGCATTTTGATCTCTGACTTCATCGACTGTCTGTTGAGATCCTCTAGTTTTTTACGCTCTCGAAGTTTCTCACGCTCTTCAATCAAAATACTCTCCTGCTCTTTGAAATCATGTAAAGATTGAGTCTGCTGATTGAGGATGGTATGGAGCTCTTCCTGGCCAGACTCCAAGTAATAGCGGAGTTCTTCAATGTCATCTATTGATCTTGGATCAGGTAAAAGGTTTGCGCTCCCATTGGATGGCATAACAACGTTCCCATTCTCATTCAAAGCTGAGCCCACCGTATTTGACCTTGATCTTGCAGGTCTGGTTTCTCCGTTGGAACCTGTCACCAAGGTTGATGGAAGCTTTTGGACAGTGGATTCCTCCGAGTTGTCAGTCAAAAGTTTGAATAAATTGCCTGGGTTCTCGAGCAGGATGGTTTTGCAATTACCTTGCAGCTCCGTAGACTTTGTTTTTATGTATATCGAGCGACTCTTAGCCTTGAAACCCTTTGAATTCGTAGCTATAAGATCAATTTTGTACTTCGTGTTCGGGTTAAGCCGCTGTAGACAACAATGCGAATCATGGCCATTCAATGTCGCCACAGGCTTCCCATTCAAAAAAAGCGTGAAACTCGCTATTCGCTGCTCTTCTGTCGGAAGATCCCAGTGAAGATAGACGCTTGAGTCCGTCATATTGTCGACTGATATCTTGGACGCTCTCGGGATGTCAATGTTGAGCGTCTTGACAAGCTGGTCAACGGGCGTGGCGGCAAGGAGATAGGCCCGATATAGCAGCCAAAAAAACGCCACAGACACAATCGTCAGCTGCCAGTACATAGCGCACAGCTCTCTGGGTCAATTATGCGCAGCGCTCTTTGTCAAAATCAACAGGACGAAGACGCAGGAAGAGCTTCTTGCCTAGCCAAGGCCGCCCAGGTAAAGAAAAAAAAAAAAAAA
>PPLE02000008.1:250611-541221 GCA_003707735.2 [Candida] freyschussii | reverse complement strand
CTATAGGGAATTGAATTCACCAAGAATGCCAAAGCTGTACGACTCTGCGAGGAACGAGTTCAGAAGTGACACCTTCACCACCCCGACTAGAACAATGCTCGAGGCCGCCCTTGATGCGTCTGTAGGGGATGCGGTTTACAACGAGGACGATGATACAATCGCTCTCGAAAATAGGATCGCTGAATTGACGGGGAAAGACGCTGGACTATACTGTGTATCTGGTACGCTCTCAAATCAGATAGGTATCAGAACACATTTACATCAACCTCCGTATTCGATCATATGTGATTACAGATCTCATATATACGTCAACGAGGCTGCAGGTCTAGCCATACTGTCCCAAGCCATGGTGATCCCTATCAAACCTAAAAATGGATTATACATAACTTTGGAAGATATTGTGGAGAACTTCGTTCCTGACGATGGTAGCATCCATGGTGCCCCTTCAAAATTGATATCCCTTGAGAATACTCTACATGGGATCATATATCCTTATGACGAGCTCAAGAGAATAAGAAAGTTCTGTGATGAGCAAGGTATACCATTACACTGTGACGGGGCCAGGCTTTGGAATGCATCTGTTGAATCCGGTGTCTCATTCAAACAATATGGCGAGATCTTTGACAGTATCTCTATATGTCTTTCTAAATCGATCGGCGCACCTATTGGCTCCGTCTTGGTGGGACGGAAAGATTACATCAAAAAGGCAAACCATTTTAGAAAGCAGAATGGAGGCGGTGTAAGACAGAGTGGACTCTTGGCAAGGATGGCACAGGTTGCCATTGATGAGAACTTGCCCAAACTGAAGGACAGTCATAAAAAGGCTAGGGACCTTGCGGATTTCTTGACTTCAAAGGGAATTCATCTAAAGGAGCCTCCAGAGACAAACTTTGTCTTTATAGATTCTGAAAAGTCGCCTCTAGATCATGAAACTTTGATGAAATTTGCAAAGAAGTACAACGTTAAGATCAGGGGTAGTAGAATTGCATTTCATTACCAGATTGACGATGAAGCACTCGAAAACTTGAAGAAAGCTATTTGGGAAACATACTTAGAGACCCAGAAGCTTGGAGATACAACTGTCTCTTCCAAAATCTACTAATGAGTTGGTTGTGAACCGATTCAAGAGACGGCTCTGTGCTATATATATATTATATCTAGTTGTTAGGGGGCGCACTATCTAATGTCAACAAAGCCAACTCGCTTTTATTTTGACGCTAACTTTTTGAATTGAATTTCGTGTTTTTCCTCCGAGTTTCAGTAGTGTCCACGGCCTAATTGACTTCTCAAAATATGAGCAGGTTCAAAGAAGAAACGGAAGCATTAGAGGCTAAACTTTCGCCCGTTGTCAAAAAGGCAATCGAATTCTCGAAGAGCTCGACTGAGGGAAAGGTGTTTAAACCTCTGCCACCGTCATCCTCTTTCTCGTTGATTGATGCTGCAGAGGCTACCATAGATGGCTGGAGATCATTGGGATTGGAGGCTATCTCCAAGGGCGAGGTTGGGGTTATTTTGATGGCTGGTGGGCAAGGTACGAGATTGGGCTCTTCGAAACCAAAAGGTTGTTTCAACATTGGTTTACCCTCCGGAAAGTCGCTCTTTCAAATCCAAGCAGAGAAGCTTTCCAAGATACAGAATCTTGCGAATCAGAAATATGGTACCGATGCTACTATAAACTGGTACATCATGACTTCAAAGCCAACGAGATCTGAAACTGAAGAGTTTTTCATACAGAATAACTTTTTTGGTTTAAAGAAATCTCAAATTACATTCTTCAACCAGGGAACTTTGCCATGTTTTGACAAGAATGGTGAAAAAATCTTGCTCGAATCTAAAACGTCCATTGCTGAATCCCCAGATGGTAATGGTGGGTTGTATAAAGCCATTTACTCCAATGGGCTTTTGCAAGACTTTGCTAAAAAAGGCATCAAACACATTCACATGTACTGCGTGGACAACGTCTTAGTACGTGTTGCTGACCCAGTCTTTATCGGCTTCGCGATTGATAAACAATTCCAACTCGCTACCAAGGTTGTTAGAAAAAGAGATGCTTCCGAGTCGGTTGGATTGGTAGTCTTGGATGAGAACCTGCAGAGACCTGCAGTCATTGAGTATTCAGAGATCAGCAAGGAGCTCAGCGAAGAGAAAGATGACAAAGGGTTGCTAGCATTTAGAGCTGCAAATATCGTCAATCACTACTATTCTGTGGACCTGCTAAATGATAGAATCACAAAGTGGATCGACAATCAGGAATTCCTACCTCTACACATCGCTTATAAGAAGATCCCATCCCTGAACCAGATTGGTCAGTTTGAAACGCCAACTGAACCGAATGGAATAAAATTGGAGCAGTTCATCTTTGACGTGTTCAAAGACATTGAACTAGCAAAATTTGGTTGCTTGGAGGTTGAAAGAAGTGAGGAGTTCTCGCCTTTGAAGAATGCATCCGGTGCCAAAGATGACACACCAGAGACAAGTGTAACAAACTACTTAAACCTGGGGACCAAGTGGGTCAAGGCCGAAGGGGCTATTTTGAATGATGATGCGAGAGTTGAAGTGTCCAGTTTGACTAGTTATGCAGGTGAAGGGCTTGAGTTTTTGAGCGGTAAAGAGTTGAAAGACCTACAGATCGTTTGAGGTCTCTGCCAAGTTTTGTAATCAGATGTAAATTAAGCCACTATATAAGACGTCTCCTCAAGCTTTCAAAACCTCATATACTTTGTAGCGCCCCATCTTCTTCTTTATTTGTCTGATTGAGCTCGGTGTACTGAGCTTCCTTGTGTTTTTCATTTATGCTGGTTGTCGATGTCAGCTTTGCAAAATTTAGCTCCAACTTCTGCTTAAGCGCATCACTATCCATTTCTTCAAAGGACAAATCGTTTGTGTTTGAAGTGATCACAACGCTATCATCATTAGAAAGCAGATTTCTCTCTGCAATGTAGTCATTAACCTCAAAACTGTACTGGTTTTCAGCCTTCTCTGGCTGATGCAGCACCTCCTCGTCCTCCATGACTGTCAATAGAGATAACCCTAACCCAGAGCTATGGCGCTTACTTGTCGTTGGACTTGGGCCTGCTGAGGAGGAAAACGACCTCACTGGAGATACCAACTGGGTTAGTTGATCCGCTGGGAGTGAGTGGCGCTTAGGTCTGTCAGATACCGACCGCTGTTTGATGAGATGAAATGGGCGTTGATTAGCAGCACGCTGTAGCTGGGCAAGATCCTTCTCATAAGAAGCTGTCAAATATTCTATAAGGTCACCGATCTGCCTAAAGCTATTAAGCTGGGCCTCTTTTGATTGAGATTTATCAAAAGTTCTCACCGTGACCTGCAGCTCCTTAAGAATCTTTGATATCTTTTCTGTGGGGTCTGGGACAAGCTTGGCATCTTTTCTGGGTGAGCTCATTTTGAGTGACTGGGTGCTAGTACCGAAGCCCTGAAGATCAGCAAAACTGCCCAGTGAATAGTTTAGCGACTGTGTCATTTCTTGTAGCGTTGTCAAGCAGTTAAACACACGCTGCCATTTATCCTTTACTGAACATTTTCCATGTAGTAAAGAGAGCTCAACGTCCATCTGGAAGATTTTGAGCACCTTCATCTTGAAACTTGAGGATGTTGTGTAACTCCAATTTAGCGCTAGTAGAGTACAGACAAAAAAGCGACGAATTAAACGAAAATTTCGAACTCTCATAGTGATGACATCCACGGGGCTTAAGTCTTTTAGATTTTGAGGCCTGAGATCATCCAATGCAGATATCAATTCCGCAAGTTCGACTTCGTACATCCTGCAGTAGTTTTCTAGTTCCGTACCGCTCACACATGGCAAAAGCGATTCCAGCCCTTCCAAAAGCGCCCGCGTGGAGAGAATCAGAGAGCTGTTCAGCATATCAAACATATCATCTGGGTCTACTCTGTCTTCTTTGATACTCGTAGCCTTTACGAGATTCGAGAAGAGGGTCTTCTCTTTGTACTTGGATAGAACTCTTTGCAAATGCACGTCTAGTGTTTGATGTCCACTGATGAATAGTTTGGATTTGTTCAGAACTGCCGCTTGCATGATGAAAGTCCTCACAGCCCTGGACCTTGCTTCGAGGTAGAGAATGAGCATGATGATAATGGATATTATTCGTTTCTGGTCTTTTGAGTACTTATCCTGGTGAGACCTCAAATACGCAAGGAGAGAAACGAGGGGAATCATACAGTAATCACTTATGATCGAAGATAAAGAATACCTTGAGGTTTCCCTTTTGCATATTCCAAAGTCAGCTCTCAGAATTTTTCTTGCACTATCAGAAAATCTCTGGGATGGTTTCTTATTTGGATATTTTGATACCAATACCGTCTCGTCAAGAAGCCGACTGGACACAAAGGCATAACGGAATTCATCAAGGAAATCATTGGAATCCTCTTGTATGGTCTTATGTCTTTGCCTAAGAGCTTCAAACAAGTCGCTAAGTGACCAATGTCTTCGGCTCTCTACCCGTTTGGATGATATACCCCAATCGTTGAACTCGTGGTGCTCAAGCAGCGGGGTGGTCCGAGTGAGATCCAGGTCGGAAGACGTAATTCTGCTCGTATGGCCATTGACTAGAGTTGGTGAGCTTAATGATTCAGAGCCATGTGTATCTATACCCCAATCGGCTATCAAATCCTCACTTTGCACTCGCAATCTCTCCATTCCGTACGTCTTGTGAGAAGAAGCATCGCTGATGGGCTCCTCTGTCTGCATAGACAGTGATAGATACCGTTTTAAGGGACCAAATCCGTCAAGTAAACGGTAAGAGTCCGTCATAGCGGCTGAATTCTCAATCCTATAGCCTGTCCAGAGGATACACCTAGTCTCCAAAAGAGATTATTCAAACAGTGAACGGCTTCTATTGTTTTGTTTACCTTGAAGCCAATGCGTTCGACGGTCGGGACACTCACCTCGGGAAACTTTTTTGTTTTTTTTTATCTCCAACTCTGGGAGGGACACGATTCGCGGCATATAACGTTAGTGCGGAGAGCCAGCTACGTCGTTCGTCGTTCGAACCGTTGATGATGGAGAAGGTGATTAGAAATTAAATGGAGCCTTGAACGGTCTAATTCTCTTAAATATATAATGATGGTCTTCGCATTGTCCAGACCCGCCAGGCACCTCACAGAAGATTCATACCCAATTGTGCCAGCTTCTCACAGTACGCTAGTCTAATATTTTGAGCCTCTTCAAGCTTGTCCTTATCAGGAAATATCCACCCGTAAGCTTCATTGATCTTTTGCTCTTTTAAGTTTCTTTCTCTGCGACACTCGTCCCTAAGGTATCCCAAATATGCGTTTTCGGCTTCCCGATCAAGCTGTTTGAGCTTTTTAGGCGCCAAGTTCTTCGCCTGTTGCGGCGTAATGTAATACTGTACATGAAATCTATCCGTCGACCTCAGCTGTGAGTACTTCTCACTGGGGAACAGCTGGAATTTCTCTTGTGGTTCTGAGAACAGACTTGATAGAAGCGGTACAAGTAGCATGAGTATCATAGGAAGGTATTGTTTCAATTGTGCAAATGGACTGGAATCGGTATTTGGTTGCTGCGGTGGCCGCTGTCTAGGATTTTGTTGACGACGAGGTCTTCCACCAGGGAATCCCCCAAAAGGAGGACCACCTCCTTGTGTATACATGCGGAACCCCCCTGGCCCGCCAAATGTGAAAGTCTGAGCACCTCCATTGCCGAAAAGAATATCAAAGAGGTCATCATTTGCAAATTGGAAGCCTTGAAATCCCGAGGCGCCACCATTCCCAAAAGCAAATGGTCCACTGGCACCGGGACCAGCTTGTTGATTGAAAAAAGGATGAGAACCGGCATTATTACGGAATCCAGCAGGTTGCCGCGAGTCCGGATCTGATCCAGTCTGATCATAAATTGTTCTCTTTGAGCTATCCCCCAAGACCTCGAAGGCTTTTGCCACTCTTTTGAAGGATTCGTCAGCCTTCGGATGTCCATTTTTGTCAGGATGTACCTTAAGCGAGAGCTTTCTATATGCCTTTTTTATTTCATTCTCAGTAGCAGTTTTTTCAATGTCGAGGATCTTGTAGTAGTCATACGGCCCATGCCTCAAAATCTTTTCGACTATAATCTCCTGTTCTTTTGTGTAAGTTCTCTCCGAAGAAGAGGACATTTGTGATTGTGTCAAATGATATAAGGTGAATAGTATGGATGAGTTCGAAAAGTGATCTACTTTGCAGGTTTCCGCGAGGAAAAATGACCTCGTTTGACTGATCCCTTCGAGTAGTGTTCTTTACGCTCTGGCTGAGAATTAGGTGGAGCGTTCCTTGTTTCTTCAGTGCTGTTGATAGCTGTATTTCTAATTTCTCGATGGTGAGATGGCAAATTCTAGTGCGGCTTTGCGGGTGGCTCCATTCAACTTTTCAGGTCATTTCGTTACTCGTTGGCAATTTTTTGAGTCTTTGTTATCGGATTGGGTCTCTAGACTTCCCAATACGGAATCGCTAAAGTCTCCTCGCCTGCATAGTTTGTTTTTCTTCACATCTGATGGATCTGAACTCCGCAACAACTTGAAAGTCATGAGTGAGTTGTAACTTGTAAGCCTCCAGCTAGTGCAGAGCATTACATCTCATGCTGTTGACATTAGCGCCTACGATACAGCAACAAGCCGACCAAATCCATATCACAGGGCAACGTGTCAAATTTACGAGCTCGGGGAGATTCGCGCCCGCGAGCCAATACAGCTTAGGCGAAATTCTAATAGCTTAAAGAGACTTGAAGCCTGTGCAATAATCCTGAGCGTGACTGATGTAGTGAAGGTACGGGGCCATCGAATCTTGGTCCCGTCACTCGAGTTTCTGAGCGAAACTCGACTCCCAAGGTGAGGAAATCCGAAAAAGCGTGATGTTACACTCTATCACGTGAGTGTCATGTGACCCAGAGCTAAAAACTCAAAACAGAAGCTTTTTTCCTGGCAGTTGGCGGGCTTTTGACCCTGCGACATCTTCTCGCCCAGGTTTATCAGCGGATTAGCAAGAAGTCTTAAGCAAGAAAGCTATCTCAACGCAACATTATAAAATAGAGACTTAAAGCATAACGCAGACACTACAGCTACGCTACTCTTGGCACATATTGCTCGTTCCATCTTTGCCAGTATTGCTTTTGAGTTGATATTCTGGGTGAGCACTCCAAGTCTCATTGAAGTGATACCATTAAGCCATTGTTTTCTGAAAGGAGTGAAAAGTCCTGTCCATTCCATTGCATAGTGCCAGCCGACTGTCCTCGCTTTCAGACACTCCCATCCTTGCCTCTGTTCACAGCTTGTCATCTATAAACCCCTTTTGACAGGTATCTGCAGAAGTTCAGTTACAAATGAGCTCCACAAACAAGTTCACCAATGGCACAGGTGTTTCTCAAAATCAACCCACCAACGGCGCTGGCGTCGGGTCCAATGCCAATGATGCCGATCCAAACTCTTCAAAAGAGGTCTTAGTGTCTGATGCTCTTGCGAAGAACTCGCGCCAATTGTTATATGCCCATTTATACAACTATCTCATTGAAAATGAGCTATATGACACTGCAAGAATATTGCTCAAAGAGGCTGATGTACCGCTCTCAGATCCAGGTGATCAGAGTAATGACGGTTCCAAGGGGGATATTTCTCGTTCAGCTGATAATACTGGTGGTGAGGATAAACTTCCAGGGGTTAAGATGCTCATGACTTCTCCAGATACCTTCTTACTAGAATGGTGGCAATCTCTTTGGGCGTTGCATAGTCATGTAAGAGACTCTGCAGCTATGCGACAACAGCAGCAGCCCCTACAGCAGGGTCCATCAATGCCAACTACTGTTCCGACAAATATGACAGTATTCGATTCATTCATGACTGGAGTTTCCCCTCAAGGAGTCGTCAATCTAACAGGTCAGTCATCGTCACCTGTAGATAATGGTGGAGTGTCACCAGCAACTCTTGGAAAGCCAACTCTTCAACAACAGGGACAACCGTTGCAGTCGCTACATTCTCCTTTGTCGCAGTCTAATCACACAACTCCATATAGCAATGGTATCACTGCTCCTTCACCAGCAGTGATGCCGATGGGTACTACACCACTAGCTGTTCAGCAGCATGTTACACCTCAAATGAATGCACGCTCAGCCCTAACACAACAAACATATCAAACGCCGAATCAGGAACGAGTCCCAGTGCAACAGCAAAAGCAGGGTCCACAGCAACAGCATCAGCAACAGCAGCCTTTGGTGGTACAACATCAACGCCAACAACAGATTGGGCAGCAGCAACAGCAACAACAACATCATCAACCACAACAGCCGCAACAGCAACAGCAACAACAGCAACAGCAACAGCAACAGCAACAACAGCAGCAGCAGCAGCAGCAACATCAACAGCAACAACAACAACATCAACAACAACAACAACAACAACAACAACATCAGCAGCAGCAGCAATGGCAATATAATAAAATGCAACAGTTACAAGCACAAGAACTACAACAGAGAGCCCAGCTTCAGAAGGCGCAACTGAACAGTCAAGCTTCAAACTATGGAAATCTAGCTCCGCAACAGCAGTTGCTACTTCAGCAACAACAGCAAAGATTACAACTACAGGCACAAGCTGCTCATCAAAATCGTCTCTTGGCTCTTCAACAACAGCAGCAACAAGCCCAGCAACAGCAGTTCTCCCCACAGCATATGATACAACCATTGCCGTTGCACAACCCCAACTTGGAGCAATCATCGGGAGTGATACACAATGGCGGTGCCGCTACAGTTCCCAATTCCTCACAAACACCACAACTATTGGGTAGGAAACCACCAGGACAATTTGCTCCGCCTGACTCAAATGGATTTAGAGGCGACCAAAATGCTGCGTTGCATGATTATCAAATGCAACTCATGATGTTGGAAAACCGAACGAAATTGGGCTTGAACCAGCAACCGCAATCTTTGCAGAAGCCCAATGTCAACTCATTGCAAGGTATACAACCACCGTCGGCAGTCAATATGCAGATTTCTCAAGGGCAGCAAGAGCTGCAGCCGAAATCTAGGGGAGATTCGACAGCCATAGATCCGCTTCAGCCTGATCCCACGATTAACCAACATTTATCAGATCTTTTCCCTACCGATCTGAACGGTTCTTTCAGTGAGCCTTCTGGGAATTGGAACTTACGGGGTTCTATACCGAAGGGTAATTCCGAAGATTTGGCGCTCAATTTCAATGGAGACTCGAGTCTCATGAATGGATTTTGATTAGGGACGTTCATGGGTTGGGTTTTACTAGTAGGGCTTTAAAGTAAAAAAAAAAAAATTTGTACTGTTAACGATGTTTTGATGTTGATAGTTTCGTTCTATGAGGCAGTACTACATGTAAGTTCCCAATGATTGCGTTAAACCCTTCAACTTGCTAACAAGCCAGTTTACAATTTGTTTCCTAGATTAACATGGACGGCTTTAACAACGGTAAAAGCATCAATACCAAATTTTCCCAATTCTCTCGTTTCGTTTCCACTCATTTTGACACCGCCAAATGGGATCTTCACATCGGAGTCATTGTTCGAGTTTATCCAAACCATACCAGCCTCAAGCCTCTGGGCAACTGTATGTGCTCTAGTGATATCTTTAGTGAAAAGGGAGGCTCCTAGGCCGTATTGGGAATCGTTTGCAAGCGCAACGGCTTCGTCATCAGTGGAAAACTTCCCAATGGCGATAACTGGACCGAAAATCTCCTCTTTAACAATAGTATAATCCTGCTTGACGTCTGCAAAGATTGTTGGTTCGATAAAATAACCAGATTTGAGGTCAGATCTTTCTGGCTTCTTACCACCGAGAATAACTCTAGCACCTTGATCCTTCCCTGATTGGATGTATTCGAGAATCTTGTCATGCTGAGCCTTGGATACCTGAGGTCCAATGATGACGCCTTCTTCGAATGGGAGTCCTTGTGGGTATTCCTCCAACACATGTTTCTTCAGCTCCTCTAAGAATTTCTCATATATGGATTCGTGGATATATGCTCTGGACGAACCAGTACAGATTTGACCCATGTTGTTAAAGATACCCCAAGCGGTCCACTTCACTGCCTGATCAAGATCGGCATCCTCAAAGACAAGTAAAGCAGTTTTACCACCACATTCAAGAGTTACTGGCTTCAAATATTCAGCTGCATTCTTTTGAATAAGTTGACCTGTTTTGGTAGACCCTGTAAAAGCAATCTTTTGAACATCAGGGTGCTTAACAAGAGCATCACCTGCGACAGCACCTGTACCGGAAACGACTTGAGCGACACCCGGTGGGAATCCAGCTTCTTTGAATAGTTGCGCAAAGTATAAGATAGACAATGGTGTCTGTTCAGCGGACTTGAAAATAGCACAGTTTCCAGCTGCGAGGGCAGTTAATTTCCAACCAAACATACCAAGAGGATAGTTGAATGGAATAATGCACCCAACAACACCAATTGGCTCTCTCAAAGTGTAGGCAAATTTGGTTGGGGCTGTAGGGATAGTGGACCCTTCAAGTTTGTCAGACCAGCCAGCAGTGTACTTAAGTAGCTCGATCACTTCTTCAACATCATATATCGCATTGGTATCCTTTGGCTTCCCTGAATCGTTTGCCTCCAGAGACGCAAGAATGTCCCGATCTCTCTCGACAAGAGAGGCAAGCTTCAAAAGGAGATCCCTTCTTTGAGACCCATCAATGTTTTTCCAACTAGGGAATGCAGCCTTTGCAGCTTTAACGGCAATATCAATGTCCTCAGCACCAGCAGCGTGAACTTTGCAGATGGTCTTACCCGTGGCTGGGTTGATGGATTCTAAAAATTCTCCAGATTTTGCAGCAACAAACTCGTTGTTGATGAAGAGCCCAGTTGGCTGCTTGTAGGTTTGGCCATTTGGCAACGCGATTTCAACAAACAGATTAGACATGGTTATGAGAAGCTATAAGTTATAATTGGTGTGAAAAAATGGTTGAATAAAAGGATCTCTAATCGCTTTTATAATCTTGCTGCGGTTATCTTATCAACAACAATCCGGAATTGGTCAACGAAAGCGGTAAATGCTTGGTGTTGCCCGCGGGGTTGATGAGAAAAAAAAAAGGGTCTACGTTAAAATCGGTGTAATGGACCACTATCTCAATTTGCAGAACCGTCAGTCAAGGCTTTAGTCAAGAGCCTTCTTTGGCGGCAAACATCCAAGTTGGATAGCTCACTCTTCTCACTCAATCCTTGGTAGGCCATATTTTATTAGGTTGTTCTAACCGGCGAGACTTGGCAGTGGCGCTTTCTTCTCGATTAGGCAACTCAATTCATTTCGAGACTCATCGCGGAATTTTGAACAAGCTGCTTTAGGCGTCAAGTTAGTGGGTCAATTGGCTGGTGTCGAGGTGAATTGATAAACAGCTTCAATGTGAAACCCATGATTGGGCTCATTGACCGAGAGCAATCCAACTGGGATCGTGTTTTGTGTCAATAGGCAATTACACATCACTGCTAATTTAACATGGTTTCCACAAGACATTAACATCAATAAAAAAAAAAACGAACATTGATCAAGCGGGCAAGCAGAATCGAACATGGCTGGTTTAGACTCTATGGCTCTCCTTCATTACAGAATGGGCACCCTATGAATAATCTTCTTACTGGAAGAACGTTGTTCATGGCATTCGAGTCTCAATTGCCTTAGTTCCTTCTTAGGAAGGGCGCTAAGCAAAGTGAAGCTTAGCCAGTTAACCAAGGCCAGGTTGTCGCGGTAGAGTCAAACGATCCTTTAGGCATCATGCGAGCGGAACAACAAAAAGCAAGTCTTCGATAGGCTAAATGACATACACGGGAGAATCAGAACAGCTTTGGTCCAACCCACAATCTCTGCGTGTCAACAGCACAATGTTGAGTAACGTAAACCTCATTGTATGAATTGGAGAAAGCAATAGTCAGATATATTTGAGGAGTCAGGGGTGCTAACCATCCTAAATCCGACTTCCAACTTGCAAGAACCAATAGCTTGATATAACAGTATTCTATTCTTCGTATCAATCAATGATCACCAAGGGTCGAGATTCTCAATCTCCAAGCTGAATTCTTCGTACAAAACATATTTGAGAGCGGAATGTTCAAGTGAGTTCCGCCTATATATCCAATGAGACTTTAGACAACCTCATATGAGATCTTGTGTGTTCTAATGCCGTATATTGGCCACTGATGTTGAGATTTTAATATAGTATCGTCTCATAATCACCCAGCCAACACCAGATCACAGTGGGTAGTAGGCACTCATGAGTTACTTGTGGAAATGAATTCGCAGAGTGAGTGTAGTGGCTTTCATTACCTCATTCAGGTCGAGTTCAGTATACTGACACAATCTCAGCAAGGCGAGACTACCTATCATTGTAATTTGTAAGTATAATCCATAATATTGCGAGCCGCAACTCGCGGGACATACATAACACGAGTAATGCAAGTTGGGGCTGGTAAGTTGCAACCGTTGAAATGATCTGCAAAGAAAAGGGGATGATTACCTAATTCGGAAACGTCCGTGAATTTCGTAAGTCGGGAGAGGGACTAACTCTGAAGCTGGCGCTCTCGCCTTTAACCGAGGTTCGAGAGACCAAGCGTGAAGTGAAATTCCCCAGTTCTTTCCATCAGGAGTGTATTTCAGCTATCCGGCAGGATAGTGAACATCATTTGTAGCTAGCTTTCAATCAGGCGTTAATTGCCGTGTTACGTGGGGCCTTGGATTTCTATGCCTATGGCTCTCACGAATCTATGGATTTGACTAGTGATCTCAGATCTAATAACCGTTTATCAACGGAACGTGGCTTTGCACTCCAGCGGCATAAGTCTGCCACATATGTCCAGATTTCAAAAATCAGAGTTATCTAAACTCCATACTCCATACTCCATACTCTAAATTCCACATATGAGTGAATCGTGATTTAACTAACGAAACGAAATTCAAGTTTCGAGACCCGGGCTTTGGAAGTCCTCTTCTGCACTTTGCAAGCATTACGACGGAACCTTGGTCCAGTAAGTGAGTTTTCCCTGATTGAGCATTAGGAAAGTCGAGAATCGGGACTTTGATCAATTAATTCTGGTGCGTCTCCGCTATTCGGCTGCCATACTGGTTACTGACAGTCTAAACTCACAGAGTCACATGTTTCTCAGTCGCATGAACTTCAACCAAATAAAACTACTACGATTCTACTGTCAGCTTTCAGTTTGAAACGACCTTCTCTAAATCAGACAAATCATATTGGTTACCTAGGCGTCGTAAAAAAAAGCATCGAAAACCGTTGCAGCTGTTATGCATCCTGCGCACTATGCGTGGCGTAGTCAGTGGTCACTGATTTGCAACCTGCAAAAATCTGGATATAGAATTCCATACAAATGGCGTTCAGAGAGCAGCTGAACTGATGGAGAGCTCAAACAAGGATAAGTTGACCATGCTACCTCAGTTTAACCTCAGAGTTACTCAACTTTAGAACCAGATACCGTCCATATTGTTCCTTTAATGGAGAAGGCGCAAAAAGTTGAACGAGGATTGTGTTTGCCCAGACCTTAAGACTCAGAAGAAGCTAGGCTCTCTTCTCCCCTCTCCTGGAACTGACCTCCGAACATGATTTCAGTCTGGCAACTACGGCAACGTCTACCATTAGCGCGCAAATCGATTCAGCTAGAAGACTCAGCCAGGGATGATAGAAGATTCCGTTGGAAAAAAAAAAAAAAAAAGGAAAGAAACTCTTCACTTATTAGTGAAATCTCATTAGTTCACATGTCGTCAATTCCAATAGCCTGAGATCCAAAAGCATGGATTTAGTGATATTAGTGGCTAGCATGACTGATCTATATATTACACTACTAGTTTAGGATTTTGAGGTCCCTGAGGGGCTCGTAAGACCGACGATCAGTGCATTGACATCTGACCCGGGGTCTTGATGGAAACTACAATTCAAAAAAATTTCGAAAAATCGTGGACTGCTTGCTCATGAAGAATGCCATGTTGAAGCTTTCCCTGTTGGGAATCATCCTGAATACAGGAATCTTTTCAAGAAGCGCATGGAACACTGTTTACTTCAAGGTACATATATCAGGGCATGGACGCCCACGACTCACGAGCCACGCCTCGCGTCACGAGAGGGTCTAACCCGTTACCCAGCCCCTGTTGTAACAGTTAAGAATTTACCAGAAGTACATATGTGCGGTCGGATCCGAACATACGGCAGCTGTACCTGTACTTATGTTGTAAGTTGCAACTTGTGATCTGTCTCTATACCTAATCGTACACCTCAAATCTCGAAAATCTCTAGTCAGTACATAGTCTAGGCTCTAGGCTCCACACCAAGAGACACACCTAACTTAGCTTTTTTACAATTATTTCTCGCTTGAGAGAGAACATTTTACTTGCGAATCTGTAATGAAGAAGAGCTCGGGCCGTTCTGGTGCTTTAAAATTTTGCTCGTATTAAACTAAGGCAAGGTCTTCACATATATAGCAGCTGACGTTAGGCTGTGAACTTTAGACCCAACGTCATGACAACTTCGTGCATGAGATCATGTAATTATGATATTTACTAACATTATCCATTAATGGCAGTATATAAACATTCGGGCACCAAGTCAGGTCCAGTTATCTGACTAGTTCCGGCATCATGCTCCAGGCGCTAGTAGTTTCCGTCTCAATTATTATATCATTAGAATTATCATGTACTTGTCAACTATAACTAGTTATAATTGGATCAGCAGCAGCCAGCTATATTAAGTTAATTGGAGTCTGGCCAAACTAATCTTTTATTTAATTAAAACTACTAATTCAGTTCTACATCTGTTATATATTATATTGCTAATATTGACATTAGTTGTATGATTGGAGTTTCAGCAGCTTAATAACGGCTTGATTTTATACGTTAGTTCAATCTAACCGTCAAGAGCTGTCATCAGATTAACCATTCCAATATTTTGATTTATCGTAATTTGTACCATGGTCCACCACTCAGGACCGTTTTTCTTAAATACTGCCAGTTTCTGCATCTAGCTGCATGGCATGGTGCTGGGATGTGGAGGCTACGGAAAAGAGCCTCATGACCTTTTGGTCTAAGCTTTCTTGTATTTCGTGAGTGTAACACCTGCGCCGAGAATTTGAGCTTCCGCGTTCTATGTAATTCAGGAATTAGCTGTAGACTTAATGTGAAACACTACTGGCCAAGATTGCTCGCGTCAATTAGAAAGTACAGAGGGGCGGCAATAGACAGCTGATATATTTGGGCCCGACTTCGGCCTCTTGCCGGGTCGGCTTCAAGCGAAATAATATTACCAGAGTCAAGATTCAAGGAAAAGTTCGCCGCGCACAATTTAATGTCCGATGTGAACATCGCATCGCGTAGAAGTAGAAGGAAAGACTAGGTCAAATCAAGAGCTTTCCATTTCTCTATTTTCATTTTCAGTTCACATCTACTGCAGAGACACCTAATATATTGCTGGCCGTAACTTTATTCGAGCTCGTGCTTTGTTGACCTCGCAGCTCATGTGTAGGGGAAGTTTTGCGTTTTCACGATGAACAGACTTCTTTATTCAGAATGTTTCTATCGTCTTAGTTTTGGCTCAGGACTCATCTTCTCTTTCGTCTTTTCCAGGCCCGTCACTCTTAGTAACTCTAACATTCGATCAATAAGTCATTCTTGATGAAGTAGCAGGTATTATTAAGCTGCGAAGCTTGGACTGTTTTTCCTTCATGTATAATAAGGCCAGCAGCTGCAGCAGTGTACGACTAGAAGAGGACAGCGTACGAGGAGAGGTCAAATGAGGCAAGCAGCGGCAGCTCGCAAGGGTTTTTTTGGCCACATCTGGCAAAGTGAAATTCGAAAATCTTATTCTCAGGCCATCGAGGCTTTTGAGTCCCGCATCCGTGGCACTTACAACTGCATATTCCGCCCCAGAAGAGAGTCAACAATTTACATTTGAGACTCTTTTGCCGCAGCCCGCAGCTGAGCCCGATTTTCAGGCACCGCTTGCGAAAGGGAAAGGTTCACACATCATCAACAAACCGTCCCTGCTCCAAAGAAAAGGACGGAATTTTTATCAGTTCCCCCCTCAAACATAGCAAAGTCTAACTCACACAAACACTTGACTCCTGACTGAATCGTCATAAGGCTTCCACACAGGGATAGCAGAGGTTATTTTCTTGAGACCCATATCACGTTTCTTTTGACATTTACGAGCCATAGCATTTAAGTTCAGTCGCCTCCTGATCTAAACTGCTGACTCTGCTACCAGTCGCCTCTTCTATCACTGAAGTATCTTGCCGACTATTGGCGGGCCTCCATCTAAAATCAAAGAGCAGCATTGTTTTGAGGTTCTACGGATTGACAAGTACCTAATATATTTATCTTGTTGATACTAGGGCATTCGTTTGAGATATTCCAAAGTGCTTACTCTTTGTTGAGCGTCACAGAGTTTTCTTCACTCATCTCATAATTTGGGCGCCCTTTTCTTCAGGAATAAGCTCTTACACAATTGGAAGTCATATAATGGATAACCAAGGTAAAGGATACCGGGGAATGCCCCCTCAAGCTCCAGAAGGTCTACATCAGGCGCCAATTAGTCAAAACAATCAGCAGCAGCGACAAAATGAACTTCCACATGTATGGCAGCCGCAAACATATATTGGAGAAACACCACAGAGTATGCTACCGAAACCCTCCGGACAGCAACCCGTGGTTGTGCTCCCCATGATGTATCACCAACTGCCCAACCCGGTTCAGCCTCAAGCTCCAACACCGGTACCGGGAGGTTGGACTGGATATGGAATCCCTCCTCATCAACAATTACCTCCGCAGTTTGTGTATGCCCCTGCCGCTAACCAGTATCAGTATCAACACCCACCACAATATCAAGAGATTCATTACCAGGGCTCAGCGCCTCAACACTCAAACGAAGTTCAGCAAGGCATGGACGGATTAGTCGCTGGACAATATCCAACCGCTTACTCAAAGGAGAATGCTCCCCTCCAAAGTGCAAGATTACCAGCGCTTGGACCCCCACTGCATCATCAACAGTACATGGCCAACCCCGTAAATCACAACTCCGAAAGTCTAGATCCAAACGCTACTTCGTCAAGGTCTGTATCATCAGGACTGTCACCTGCACCTGTTCCTCCCTACGCGATTGCCACCAAAAATAATTCACAGGGAAAGAGGGCGAAGCCAATCAACGCAGCAACAGAGGCAAATCCTAATGCTGCCAAGAAGGGATTCAGAAACTCGAGGAGAAGACACAAGAATTCTCATTTAGGATGCGCTACCTGCAAATCTCGACGCATCAAATGCGACGAGCAGTTACCAGAGTGTCGAAATTGTGTAAGGGCTCGGTTATCATGTGCATACTTGGCTCTTGATGATGCTGCTAGGGAGGCTCTCAAAGTTGCCCAGCAGGCCCATGCTGCTCGTATTCAGTCACTAAATATGCACACCACTGAAAGAGATGCACACAGAAATCATTTGCACACCTATCCTTATCAATCACAGGGTTTACCATCGAGAATCTTCATGACAGCCCTCCCTCCACTCCCGCAACCGAATACTAAACCGATTGAGATCCACCTTCAGAGCTCCCATATACATCCACAGACTTACGACGCAACTGCCTCATTGAGCAGCTCAACTCAGTCATCACCACTTATAGAGCCTAAGCTTCCCAAGCATAACGGATCGGATGCGGATTCAGCCACCCCTGAACCAAGATTCGCTATTAAATCAGACTCCTATGCAAGTCTAACTGCGTTGATCAGTTCTCACAAAGATATCGACCCGCAAAAAGATGTTGATCAACTACCTCAGCTAGATGGGGAGTTTACCGAGATCAAACTATCTCCCAAGTGTACCATGCATTTGAACAAGTTTTGGCCTGGATTTGACAAAAGGGCAATCGCTCCGTTTGAGATAATGTTCGAAACGGAGGAACTATACTCTGAGTACGATAGCTTCCACGTACAGCAAATGGAGGAAGCTGAAAATAACATTGTACTTTTCAAGTCATTGCTGTCTAGTGGTGCCGCTTTCTTGCATCAAGTCGCCAAGAGAGATGAAGTAAAGCAGGCTGCGAAAAAACACATGGATAGAGATTTTGAAATCACGCTGAGGTTCCTGAACAAGTTTAGAGTATCTTATACGCAGGACTATTCTGACTTGAAGGCTTTTTACGAGAAGGTATCAGTATGCTTTTCAATGTTCCAAACTTATCAAACAGCGTTCCCAACCACTTTTTATGGCCCATATACACTGAATGATAACTATGAGTTTATCAACAAATTTTTTGAGTTTTTATCCAATTACTTGAACAACGAGTTTCAGGTGTTCTTGAAGGATGATTTGCCTCAAGAGGTTGTGAACAGCAAGTTGTTCAAAAGAGCACAGCTGTTGAACAGCTACATCCACGTGTTTATTGTCTACTACGTCCAGTGTATCAAAGCTTATCACACGAAGGCATACAACACGGTCTTCATGACGGAATTCTTGGAAAACCTCAAGGGGCTGAAGAGTACAATTTATCCCAAGCTTGATGAGAACGATAAAGAGCACTATAATAATCTGGAAGATTTCATAGCGAACTCTGTCGACTACTGGAATGCTACGAGAGAAGGCGCAGCTGATACCAACAAAACTCAAGTCATTTTTTACTCGCTCAAGAAGTTTTTGGCTATCCTTCCGGAAAAGAGCTACATCAAGTGTACACACTATACGTTTGAACAAAACTTGCTTTACGCGTATTACCATGCTGCTATTGGTGCACTGAAGGCAATCTATGCTGATACAAGATTTTTCTTTCTCTTCTCTTTCAATGGTCGAGATGGTACAAGAACCATGAATCCATTCGTAGAGATTTACGAGAAAGGCAATTTGAGTCAGGAGGAGAGAAGCCTATTGGAGTATCCTATCAAGGTCTCGAAATTTTTTAAAGAGAGATCGATGTATATCTCACAGTTTTTGAGAAACGTCTCAAACTTCCCAGCCAAGATCATGCTGGATGATACGAACAAGCAAATCATGATGAACATGGTACAAGAAAAGCAGTTGCAGTCATTCAAGTCAAGGATTGAAGAGGAAAATTACCCTCACATTGAAGAGAGTTCAAATTTTTACGATAAGGGAACAAACTCTATAGTCATTCCCTCTGTTTCTGCGACTACAAGCTTTAGTAACTTTGAGACAGCACAAGTAAAAAGGTCTCAGTTGCTGAAAAAAGCTGTGAATACAGAACTCTCGGACGTTGACAAGAAGTTAATCAATGCTTTTTTCAAAAAAGAAGATTCACAAGAAGTCATCAAAGGCACTGATGCTGACACCTCATGAAGCCCTTGAGGTTTCAAATGTTTCAATCGGCTAATAGCATCTTTGAGCTCCTTGAGTGTTGACTCGTAGGAGACGAATAGACTGGGGTCAGAACTTATCAGTTGGTCACGATATCACGAAGTCATCTTTTTTCATTTGTTGTAAGAATATACTGTAACATAAGATACACGAGTACATTATCACACAAAATTTCTGTAGCCGGTACAAGCACAGATCCTCTTGTATATAGTGCTACCCATCATATTGTTCACCAAGGAGAGTTCCCCTTGGGAGACTCGCCGGGGGGAATGCGAAAAACCGAAGGTCAAATCTGACTATTATTTCTTCGGGTTACTAGCCCTAATAGATAGCTACTGCTAAAGTGGGTGTGTTCCCAGTCGCTCTGGTTCCACGTGCCAGCTATTTCAGGATCGATGCTATATTGTTCTGTCTCGAGGGCTTCAATTCTCCTTGGCTTAACACCAATGATCACGTCACCCTCTTCATCAGAACGAATGGAACCAGAGGCAACAGCTTCATTTCATGCCTTGGAGACCAGCTCCATGAGAGACTCGGGCTTCACTTTCTGGCTCGCACTCCTGGGCCCCGAAAACAGTTGGCGATACGAACAGTCGGGTGCTTCTTGAACGAGTAACCGTGAGCTCAGGCTGGGCGCCTTGAACCTGACTGTCGCCGTCCTTTCCCCATTTGGTAAGGCCCTTTATCGCCAGAATCTCCCAAAAAGGGCATGCCGCAAAGCTGAAAAGCGTAGCTCTTCAATTTGTGCGCTCTTATTTCCTAATCAGTGCACATGGCTACAGTGTGGTGGTATCTTTCAATAAGCCTGACTCGGGGTATGTGAGCTCACAGCTATAAAAGCACGCGTATTACCTGTCCAGTAATCCATGAGTTAGAAACTTGCAACATGACTAAAGACTCGAAAATCATCATCGTGGGATCCGGTGTGTTTGGGCTTAGTAGTGCCTTGCACTTGGTTGATAGAGGTTACACCGATATTACCATCTACGATCGTTTGGACTTGTACAAACTTGGCTACTCTTTCGTCAATGGTGCTGATACCGCTTCTGCAGATATCAACAAGGTGTTCAGAGCCTTTTATCCTGGCAGAGAATACTATCACAAGTTGGCATTAAGAGCCAGGGAGAAATTTATTCAATGGGATAGAGAGGTTAGTTCGTTGACTCCAGAAGAGGCAAAGAAGAAGTTCAATATCGAAGGGAGACTAAAGGTTATAGATCTTTGTGGTATGGTAGAATTGAACAATACACCTGGTATCCCTTCTGAATTGGCTGGAGGCGTGGACCATTTTGAGAGGTCCGGATTGAGACACAAAGTATACGATCTCACCAATGATTATGATCTTAAAAGAGCCCAGCAAGAGGGGGTTTACGGCAAGCTTGATTTTTTTAAGATCAAAGAAGGTAAGCACCCGTATTTGAAACATATCTCTGGTGTCTTCGATTCCACTTCCGGTCTATTATTTGCATGTAACGCATGCTTATACGTCAACTCGTACCTTAGATCTAGGGGAGTGAAGTTTGTCACAGAGGATGAGGGGACAGTCAAGAATCTGATCGAAACTGAAGATGGTGTTGTCAAGGGGATTGTCACGGCAGATGGCTTGAGACATGAGGCTGACTTAACTATTCTTGCATGTGGACCATGGACTGCATCACTGGTACCTGAACTAGTGGGTCTCAGTGAGGCACAAAATGGCAACGTTGTCTGCATCAAGATTCCGGATGATAGAAAAGACCTGCTAGAAAAATACTCTCCAGATAACTTTCCAATGACAATGTGGAGAGTTGGTGAAGGGGTAGAGAGACAAAACTTCAGTGGGATTGGTCTTTTCCCTATCAGTACTAATGGCCTCATTAAGTTCTTTGTTAGACAGAGGAAGTACACCAATCCAACTAAAATCACAGATGGGAAAATCACCTCAGTTCCCATTACCACCAGATCTAGCCCACCTGAAAGTAGACTCTCAAGGGAGGTAGTCGACCAAGTTAAGAAGTTTATCAAAATTTTCCTTCCAGATTTGGTGGAATTTGGTATTTACCAGACCCGTTTGTTATGGTATACTGACACTATCAACAACGATTTCATTGTGGATTTCATTCCGAATAAGAAGAATGCTCTTGTTGTTACTGGTGGATCCGGGCACGGGTTCAAGTTTCTACCAGTACTCGGTGAATACGTTGTTGACGTGATTGAAGGCAGAGACAATGAATATACACAGAAGTTCAAATGGAGGGACCCGAACGAGTTTAAAGATATCAATAGGATAAGACAAGTTGTTACAGGTGAGAGCGCATACTATGAGCAAGAATTGGCTGGTCCAGAAGACCTCAACTTCACTAAGGAGGAGTTGGAAGCCCCTGTTGTGATTGATTAAGAGGATGGGATCGAGCGAGGCCCTCTCACACAAATATTCATGTACTTCAGCAACACATGCACATCTTAAATGCTGGAGTTTTGAATCAAAGAATAAATGCGTCTATATCCGTATCAGATATGTTTCAGTGGTAGAACTGTTTTTAGACTAACGTTAAAAAAGAATTCGATGACTTTAAACGCCCTAGGCATCTATGTCGAAGATATCTGTACCAGGAGAAGTGAATAACAACACCCGACGAACGTGGAGAGCTTGACTGTAATATAATTTACAGGCTTACCTGTGCGCCCGACCCCGGCATAGCTCCAAGGTATCAAACAAAGACCAAGATCGTAATTCCAACAGCATTATGGGTCTCAAATCCTTAATTCTTTAAAAGCTCGAAGATGGTACATTTTTAAAGCTCAAGCTGTGGTTTATCCAAAGTCTAGCTGCTCCTATACACTGACCAAAAGCTGGTACTGGTCACCATTAACATCTTTCAAAGACTCGATACAAGCCAGGCAGATTAGCGATCTCTATCACATCTTTTGTGAGGTGTTCAGGTGCCAAAAATGAACTTTTCAGCGCAGGCATTAAAACGTTTTCCATTAATTCATTCAGTTCATGTTTCCGTTGTTCTAATCTCTCCTTCTCCTCTTGATCGCCTTCAAAATTTTCTGGAATAGCTTCCGGAACGTAAAGAAGCGCTATTTGTCTCAAAATTCCATCCAAGCAATCCTTCTCATCATCCCAGTTGACACAGTTAGCAACTCTGTACAAAAAGTGAGGAAGCTTCATCAAAGGCGGTATATAGCCCTTAAGACACAGCGGAAGAGTCGACAATTTCGGTTCCGTATCGATGTCATCAATACGAATAGAGAAGTACTCATCTAGCATTTCGTTCATATTGACAATCGTGCTCACGCATTGGTCTAGCGGTATATCGAATTGAACACCGGAGTCATAGACATGACTCAGCAGTTCTTTAAGACCAAGGTTTTCACCCTGAAGATGAATGACCCCAAAATTATTAAAATTATGAAGTCCAAGTTGGTAAAAAAACTCACTGAGGACTGATCCATAGTCCATCAACATCAACTTAACGTCGTATTGGAAAGCACAGAGGCGTCTCGAAGAGTCAATGATTCCAATAAAGGCCAAGTTTGCCAGCATCTCTGTGAGTTTTTTACTCGTGCTATTCTCAACGTGCTCTTTAAGTTCCAATATTGATTGCAGATTTACGGGAACACGCGCTTTTTGGCTAACGGTATATACCGGAGTGCCTGAAGTTGAAGGTGTGACTGTTGTCATGACAGTCTCTGATGTTGTTAGGGAATTTAGGGAGGGATCATCATCATCACTGTAGGTCGGTTGCTGGGAATGGTTCTGGAGATTGTTCTGAGTTGAGCGCTTGATATATGCTGTCAATTTAGTTTGGCTCGCGTCGGTTCTAACCAGCTTATAATCAAGTCTGCTCTTTTTCTGAGACAGGATTTTTGGGACCTCCGGTTCTTCTTGGGTTCTCTTTTGCGTTTGGGGAAGCAGAGACTGAGTAGGAAAGTTTCTGGATGAATCTATCTTGGACAGCTCTTCTGTTACACCAATACATATCTTATCTATAATTTCATCTTCGTGTAAAAATCTTACCTCCCTCTTTGTTGGATGAACGTTCACATCAAGATTTTGTGGTTTGATCAACAAACTCAGATAAATAAAGGACTTGTGTCCTTTGGGGAGAAAATGGGCAATAGTAGAATTCAAAGCACGTTTTAAGACTTCGTTAGCAACGAGTCTATTATTGATGAAAAACACAGGCTGGATAGATTTCTTGTTATTATAGTTTGGATTTGTGATATAACCTTCAATACTCAAAACCCCGTAGTCATCTGTCCCATCCATATCAATTGGGATCAGTTCGCTAGCAACTGAGTTACCAAAGACGCTTCTGATTCTTTCTTTCCTACTAAGGCCAGGCCTTGTGGTGATGGAATAATGTGCTTCTCCAAACTTCTTCAGCCCGATGCCCACATCAGTATGAACCGCATACCGTGAGACAACGTCTAGTATCTTGGCAAACTCTTCACTCCCACTTTTCAGACTGCGTAGCCTGGAGGGCACATTGTAGAAAAGATCCTCGACAATGATCTGTGTTCCAGTCTTGCCCGCGGTAGCCTTGACGGACTTCAACTCACCGTCCGCGTAAGTAGCACGCCAGGCACAGTGGGAGTCATTGGTCTTTGTGACAACAGAAAGCCTTGAAACATGAGAGATACTGGCAAGGGCCTCGCCTCTAAATCCATAAGTCGCAATACTTGCAAGGTCTTCGTATTTATCAATCTTGGAAGTGGCAAAGCGCTGGCATAGTAAATCCAAGTCATCCTTGTGGATTCCACACCCGTCATCCGTGATCTGCAGCAGCTTCAGTCCGCCCTCTTTAACAACGACTTCGATTCTTGTGGCGCTAGCGTCTAAAGCGTTCTCCAAAAGCTCTTTGAGAGCATTTGCAGGCGCCACGATGATCTCACCAGCTGCGATTCTATTGACAACCGCCGTGTCCAATGGCTGCTTCGTTAGTCACGTGGAGCATTGCGGCAAAGGCCCAGAAACACTCACTTTGATCCGTCTGTCCATTCCAGGCTAAGACATAGAGTGAATGGTTAGCGCTGTTGACGAGCCATTTGAGCGTGTTTTCACGAACTTGATAAACTTTGAAATAACGCGACACAAAACTTCACCACAACCACAAGAGAGGAAAGCAAAATGACTAGTGTTGGTGTTAAGAGAGCTACTGAAGATGACGTGACTGTCTTGAAAAGGGCTCGAACTGTGAATGGTTCTGGTCAGGAGGTTCGCAGCGAAGAGTCTGAGGAGGAGGAGGAGTCCGAGGAGCAGGAAGAGGACGACGAAGAGGAAGATGAGGAAGATGAAGAAAGTAGCGACGCGTCTAACGATGACTCAAGTGACGATGAGGACAATGGGGATCCTGAAAAACTTTCAGTCGGTGACAGAATCAATTTCGAGCAGCGCATTCTAGCTAAAGCGCGTGAACTTAGTGTTAAGATGAAGAACAATCGTGCTAAAGCTGCTAGAGAGGGTGGATTGAAAGAAGTCAGGGAGCACTTGAGAGAAGTGAATGATACTTTTGCCCAACAGCAAAAGTTGCATTTGGAAAACAAGACTTTAGAAGCGTATGACTCTAGAAACTTGTTGGAAAGTTCTGATTTGATGGATATTGCGCTAAGAAATGTCAAACTGGGCACTACGGGACGCGTTTTGAAACCTGAAGATTTCCTCAAAAGACTTAAGAGTTTCCTATTGACTACAAGTATGAGACATGATATGTACGGAAGTGACGATCCTGAAGACTATGTGAATCAAAGACATGAATTCGGGAAATTTAATTGGTTTGCCTTAGGTACGCTTGCCCACTCGAGAGGTAAAAAAGCAATCACAACTAGTCATCTCTTGGGCCCTCTGGAAATCGAGAAAAAGGTGAGAGTCATAAAGAGAAGGGAAAGGTTGGAAACAACCAGTGTTGTTACTACCGCGGAGAACGTTACCTCTGAAGATGTGAACAGTAAGGTTGGAGACCAGACAACTCTTGCCGTACAAAACTGTTTCAAAGTCTTTCAGGAAAAAGCTGACGGGAAAGCTATGAATATATTCAAGTTCTTTATCAATCCACACTCTTTCGGTCAAAGTATTGAGAACATGTTCTATACCAGTTTTTTACTGAAAGATGGGAAATTACAACTTGGCGAAGACGAGGATCGTTACCCAACGATATCCTTACCTCCACCTTTACCATCTGATTCGAGAGAAAGAGAACAAGAGCAACGCAGAAGACAAAACATGACCTCCAAACATATCATTTTTCAACTTGAGTATAATAGTTGGAAAAAATTGATCGAAAAGTTCAACATTACAGAGTCCTTTATACCGGATAGGGATGGTGTACCCAATTGATTACGTCGAATAAATTTTGACTTTATCTATATACACGTCCTTTATGAACAAATCATCTATAGATCCACCCGGGAACAGTTTCAATTTCTGACAATGGCCATTTGCTAATAGGGCACACACTATGATCAGTGGTGAGTCCCTTCTCGAAAAGCTCTATTCCAGCCCATCCAATCATCACAGCATTATCTGTACAGAGCTCAACTTTTGGATAAACTGTCTCTATACCTCTTTCATGGAGAGTTTGGTCGAGCAACCTACGGAGAAACATGTTGGATGCAACACCACCAGAACCGACAAAGTATTTAACACCTTTCAATTTCTCCTGGTTTTTACTCAATGTGAGGTCAAGTTTGGTGATCACATGTTGAAAGATTCCCAGTTGAATTTGATACGCCAAACTTCCTTTGACTGAAATGTCCTCGAGCTTGATCCCATCCTCTTTGAGCTTTCTCAGATAGCTTTGGAAGGCACCAAATGCAAATGCTAGTTGATCAACCCTTCCCCTTTTATTATATAAAGGTTTTGGAACATCCCATTGATGATCAAACCAGTTCTCTTGATGAGCAATAACAAACTGCTCCAATTCCTTGCCTAAGTTATTCCCTTTAAGTCCTAGTTCTCTAGCACATTTATCAACCGCATCCCCACATGCCACATCTAACGTGTCACATAGAACCTCGTGCTCGAGCAAGCTCTTGGAAAGTACAACCATCGAATGACCCCCACTGATTAATAAACTCAGAAAGGGAAACTCTGGTTTTTCACCATTTGATTCAAATCGAGGTATCAATAAATGCCCCAACATATGGTGTACACCAACTAAAGGTTTCGCAAATGCGGTGCTCAAGCCCTTGGCAAAATCTAAACCGATACTCAAAGACCCTTTCATTCCTGGCCCTCGTGTAACACATATAAGATCTGGTGGGGCTTGTGCGTTGATTCTATTATGGAAAAGCTCCTGTGTGATTCTAGCAACATTCGCCTGATGATGGTCGAATGCTCTTGTTGGAATTATACCACCTTCTTTGACCGAATCCAATGTGCTCTTGATGTGTTGTATAAGCTCGACTCCAGAATCGTGCCTCTCGAGCAGTGCGACGCATGTGTCATCGCAACTCGTCTCGATCGCTAGTACCGTGTATCTTCGTACTTGATGGCTCCACAGAGAGTATCTGGGACCATGAACACGAAACATCACTCAAAGAAACCGGGCTCAGTACTTTCTTCGCAAACCGATCAGCTGAAAGTTGTTTGAAGCACAAAACATCCAAACACCAATAAAAGAAAACCACACCCTCGATATCACGTGACTCTTGAAATTTAGCCCTCGGAAATCATTGCCAAAACCTGAAAAAAAAAAAAAAAAACAACCACACAAATCACAGTTCCGGGAAAAGCAAGAGCAGAAATCTAACCAACACCAGAATTCTTTTATAATTGCACAGCCAGCTCTCCACTCCAATTGTCAACTCCCAGTCACGACAATTTTTCTCTTCACAATCACAAAGAGCTATAGTAAAAGAGGGTTCTCACGCTCTTTTTTTTTTTTTTTTAATCATTTTTCTTTCCCATCTGTTTTTTTGTTAATAGATTCCTTGGTGGACTTCAGTATCACGTCTCATTCGATAGTCTAACTCCATATTCAACCGACAATATCAAAGATCGAGGGCCCAATTTGCATCCTTCCAATATAAAATCATACAGTCATAGAGTGAAGTTATCAAATGTCATCCATACCGTCTCATTTCGAGACCATTGCATCATCTACAATCACGCCCGTTGAAGACGGATCGGCGAGCCCCATTTTGAACTGTATGCTCGCAGGAGGGTTTGGTGGGGCTGTTGGTGATTCAGTCATGCATTCATTGGACACAGTCAAAACTAGACAACAAGCTGCGCCAAATTATCCCAAATACAAAAGCATGCTTTCCGCGTATAGGACCATTCTCATAGAGGAAGGTTTTGCTAGAGGGTTATATGGAGGATATGGAGCTGCAATGTTGGGGAGTTTCCCATCTGCTGCCTTGTTCTTTGGGACTTATGAAACTGTTAAAAGAACGATGATTGGGGATTTTGGAATGAATGAGACGTTGACGCATTTAACTGCTGGGTTTCTTGGTGATTTTGCCTCGAGTATAGTGTATGTGCCCAGTGAGGTGCTCAAAACGAGATTACAACTCCAAGGAAGATACAACAACCCTTATTTCAACTCGGGATATAATTATAGAAATTTGAGAGATGCAATCAAGACATTGGTGGCTACAGAGGGAGTTGGGACGTTATTTTATGGATACAAGGCAACACTGGTCAGAGATCTCCCGTTCAGTGCTTTGCAATTTGCATTTTATGAGAAATTTAGAGAGGCAGCCTTCCTCTATAAAGGCTTAGATATAAAGAGTGATTTTGATCCTAATTTGGAAATGCTTACAGGTGCAGCCGCTGGTGGACTTGCTGGTGTGTTGACCACCCCATTAGACGTGATAAAGACACGAATCCAGACACAGAATCCAGATAGCTCAGCTGGCGGTGCTAGGCTGAACAACTCCATCTTTAGAGGCCTCGGTCTTGTTTACAGGACGGAGGGAATATTTGGGCTCTTTGGAGGTGTTGGTCCTCGGTTTGTATGGACGAGTATACAGAGTAGTATCATGTTACTGCTCTACCAAATGGCTCTGAAGCAGCTGGACGAATTGCAGGGTCAATCATCATAGTAAAGAGGCTGGAATGCGGGAGTGTGTACATATATATATATATATACGATATTTTAATGATGAGCCTGATGTTTGTGTATTTGTGTATTTCATGTGCGGGTAACTAGTGGAAATTGGGAAGAAAAAAAAACGGGTGGTCACGTGCTTTTGTTTACCTTTTAAGGCAAGGCGAAAAATTTAGACAGCTATTTGGGAATGCTTCCGATATCGCTAATTGGGTAGAAGAAACGGTCGACAAATGGCTGACATTCTCGAAGCGTTCAAAGGTTTGAAGTTTGTGTATTCACAGGAACTCAAAGACCTACCAGTGGATTGTCTACCGAGTATTCAAATTGAGAATGAAAACCAATCATTGTACTTGGTGTTGAGATATGTGCGAGACGACCTCATAGGGAAAAAACTGAGAACAAGTAATAGCCTGATACTGGACCGCTTTATCAATGATCAGTTGGGAATCAATATCAATGTTGGCCATTATTATCCGCCAGAAAATTGGGATAAACTTGCCAAATTCCTGCAACAGCTCAAAGAACACGACATTGACCAAGTAGATCTCGACGCTATCACATATTATCTACTCCAAGATTTCAGCGCTGAAGCTGCAGAAAATTTCATTGCTGGAGGAACTGATATTGATCATATTGATCATAATACAGTGATGCTAAGGATACCTAAAGGTCTCTATGATTTGGTGAATGCGATTTACTCTATTGATAGATTTCAAATCCACAGAGCGTTAAAGTTTCTTGATGCCCATGATTATACTGCTTTATCCAAAAATTTTGTTTCCCATCTCATAAGATTGGCAAACATCATTCCATACCATGCAACTGCTAAGTTACATTCCGTACGGGATTGGTATGAGTTAAAGGCATATGTCGAAGCGGAGTCGACAAAGACCTCTGCAAGATCAGTGGTATCCGTGGTCAGAGCATTAAAGATCCCTGTCATTAATTTCGAGGCTGATTTGCAATTAATCTATTTGGATGCCATTACTGATTTGAGTCCCGACCTAAGTATTAGGTTTTACGAAGAGAATCTAGCCAATTACAATGCCTTACCCATCTCCATGGACATGATGCTACGCATCATAGTAATCAAACTGCTAATAAAGACTGTGAAACAACAAAGAGTTCTACGGGAAATACATGATTACGGAAAGATGAGTGGTACGAACTACGATGATTTTTTCCCACAATTGGCAATGTTTTCATTACTGGATACCAAAATCGAACTTCGCATCATGAATACATTGAGCGAGGTACTTTATGGAGCACGTACACAAGAAGAAGAGAAACTTCGAATCAAATTCCCTCATTTTTTCAACAAGCTTGACTCATTTACAAAAGACTATCAGAGGACAGCAAGAAATCTACTAGCTTGGAAATATGCACTTGATAACAAACTGTACAAGCTCCACGAACTCGCAAACATCAACCTCGGGACCATTCAACAGTCAAACTCCAACATAACACTCAAAGAGATTGCCAATTTGTACAGTTAAACAACAACAACAACAACTCTGTTTTTGGAGACTCTTCTATTCATATGTAGAACCTTCCGGAGGCTGAGAGAGCTTCTTGTTCGCTGGGCTCGCCATTTCTTTTCTAAGTTCAACCAAAACATGCTCCAGGTTATAACTTCTTTTCCAGTCTCTAAGCACGCTGAATTTGGAACTATCCACTTCGCCATCGCTCTTGACACAGGGCAAGTTGATCTTGGAGACAAACTTAACCTTCGGCGCTTCATCCGGGTACTTGTCGCCACACTCGATCTTGAGCATGTAGATCCTGTTCTCGTGTGCGCTGTGCGGAGGCCCCAGGATGGTTCCGTTCCAGTGCGTAAGGGTGGCATCACCAGAGTCAACGAGCCCATACGAGCAGTAATCAGGCCCTGAGCCCTTCTCACCTTTCTCGAGCTCCTCGAGTAGTCGGAAACTTCTTGGACTGCGACGGGATGTTAGCGCTTCTCCACGACGAGACGAACGACGGCTGCACATACACTTTAGACATGATCCAGATCTCTTGTTATCGACTAAGATGAGTGCCAAAACACACTGAGCGAAAACGTATTATTTGGTATTTAGCAGAGACAGCGGCTGAGCGCAGGAAACGCCGCCCGACCATTATTGGCAGATTTGATTCGTGTGGAAACACATATTCGAGTCACCAAATCTGCTATAAAAACAGCGTTGATTCGCTTTGTAGGCACCCGATGGAATCCTCACCGTTTGTGGATAGGCCAAAGAAGTACGAGGATCCGCGCACGGAGATCAATGCGCTCAAGTTCAGCCTGAGGGATCTGGAGAATCAGCTAGCGCTGGAGAGGCTTCAGCATGAAGAGAAAGTGAACGAATTGGAGAAGGAGCTTTTGGCGCAACAACAAAAGACTGAGGAATATGCCAGCGACCAGCTCTTTTACTATAAGGCCAATAAGGAGCTCCACTCGAAGCTCGATCACGTTCAGGAGAATTTCAGTAAAGAAAGAGAAGGCTACGCTGATGAGACGCGAGAGTTGAAGAACCAGTTGATGAAATACAAGAACCTATACGAGGAACTACAAAGCGCGGATGGCAGAAAAGTGAGCGAATTAGAGCAAGAAAGTAGCGGATTGAAGGTGCAACTCAGAGAGGCTCGCAATCTCAATGAAGAGATGGACAAGTTGATGAAACAGAAGTCTGAAGAGATCACAACTCTTAGATCATTGTTGAATGAGAAGGAGGGAGAGATTGGAAAATTGCACTCGCGGTTAACCAACACTCCCTCAGAGGATGATATCAACAATGTACGATTGATCTCGAAACAACTTTCGGATCAAGTTGGCTATATCAAGGAATTGGAACAGAAAAATCTTCGTCAAAGTGAAGAGATCAAAAGTTTGAAATTGAATAAAGTAAATACAGAGATATTGAAAAACGAGAATGCTTCTTTGAAGACAAAGCTCGGCAGGATCGACGAGCTAAACGATGTCATTAATAACCTGAACATGGAATTGTTGAGCCTCAGGCAGGAAAATAGTAAATGGAAAGTCTATTTGAATGCAGAGGATGACGTTAAAGTTGAAGACTTTGTTAGAGATTTCAAGAGGTTGAGTGATGAAAATCTGCTTCTTACAGGGAACTTCAACAAAGTGGAATCAGAACTCAAGAGAATGAGAGTCAAATTCAACGAACTCTTTATCTCTCACGAGAATTTACAAAAAGACTTCAAAACTTTAACATCGAAATGCGAAAACCTAATGAAATTGAATCAGGAACTAGAACAGCAGAGGGATTTGGCTTTTGAAGAATCAAGTTATTTGAGAGAACAACTCAAAAGCCTAGATACTGAGTTATCACTGAATGAAGAAGATAAGAACAAATACATATCAAGTTTGGAGTCTCTTATAGATGAATACAAGGCCAAAGTTGACTCATTGACGAAGGAGATTCCGAAGGACGTTTCCAACAAGAGGAAACGCGAAGACGACGATGAAGACTCAACGAGAAGTTTCCAAAAAAGCATCACAGCTTTAGAAGAGGCAAATTTTGAACTTGAAAACAAAGTAACTAGACTTTCCAATGAGAACGCATTGTTGGTGAAAAAGCTTGAGTGTATTGAAGATATCAAAGAGCAAAAAATACGGATCTTACAGTTGAGAAACAATCCATATCTTAGAGATCAAGCGGTGAAGCAGGAACAACTAGACGTTTTGAGGAGAGAGAATGACGACTTGTTGGGGAAAAAAGTATTTTCAGAAACCGTTCCAAAGACTGTGTATGATAGACTTCAATTGACTAATCATGAGCTTGAACAGCAGAAAGGTGAATTGAACAAAAGAATTCAAAGACTGCGTGAAATGTTTTCAGCTAAATCACTCGAGTTTATTGATGCTGTTTACTCAATTTTTGGATTCAAGTTGGAGTTTCTCCCCTCTAACAAGATCAAGTTGTTTTCCAAGTTTAGCGAACAAGACTCTTTGATGATTGACCCTGTGGAGATGACTTTCAAAAAAATGAGCAAGACCACTGAATTTGGAGAGATTTGTGATAACTTGGTCGAGTTTTGGATCAAGGAGAAAAGGCAAGTTCCATGCTTTCTTGCTGCGCTCACACTTGAACTTTATGAAAGAGAGAGACAAACGTTAATGTGATTGTCTTTATATAAATCTAGCTTAGCTAGAAGGCATCTCGCTGTAGGCCATAATCTCATAACCGGTACCGTTCGGAATCGCGATCCAAAAAGGTAAACACACAAGTACTTTGCTCGAGAACGTCATCGGGAACCGTATAGTAGGCCTATGGCAAGAGATGTCTCAAGAGCACCGGCCAGTAATTGATACACGGCTCATATTACTCTCAAGTCTTTTGACAGGGTCCATTCTTGGTTCATATGGCCTTTATAAAAAATTTCTTCGTCCGATCCATCACGTTTCACAGATCCCAACCAAGTTCTTCCGCTCTAAATATCTCCCTGGACGGGTCACCTCTGTAGGTGATGGCGATAACTTCCATTTCTTCCATACACCAGGAGGACTACTAGGCGGGTGGGGGTGGCTACGACAACCTCCCAAGGTCAATCAGCGTGGGTTACGGAATAAGACATTACATGTTCGACTCTGCGGTGTTGATGCCCCAGAGAGATCCCATTTCGGGAAACCTGCCCAGCCATATTCAGATGATGCATTGAAATGGTTGAGAGACTACATATTAGGGAAGAAAGTTAAGGTGAAACCGTTAAGTTTGGACCAATATGGAAGAGTTGTGGGGAAGTGTCTTGTTAGAAAATGGTTTACATGGAGAGATGTAAGTCTTGAAATGATCAAGGCTGGAATGGGTGTTGTTTATGAGGCAAAGGGAAGTGCTGAGTTTGACGAGAATGAACACGGTTATAGGAAAGAGGAGGCAAGGGCGAAAAAGGCGAAAAAGGGTCTATGGAAAGCAAGGAAAATTATTACACCAGGAGAGTACAAAAAAGCGCATAAATGACATCAAATTGCCAAAACTTTCCCTTTTCTTCTTTCTCAGCATTTCACATCAATACCATGTCTTTTCTCTTCTTGTCTCAACTCGAACATGATCTGGACCCCAATGAATAGACTGGCATTAGCCAATATGAAAAACACTACCCCGTCAAAAGTAGAAAACATCTCACCCAGTAACGCCATCATACCGTCATGACCCAAACAGAACCCATAGAGATTGGCTATCATCATCAGCCAAATATTTACCACACCACCTGCTGCGCATATGTGTCTATACCACCATTGTTTCTCGAATTGCCTGAAATACTGACTAATAAGGAACTCTGGGATTAGAAACAAGACAATGAGCCATCCCCAGAGTAATAATCTCAATTCAATATCATGCCATATAGCAACAAAGGAAAAAACTGCAAGTGAAGCCAAAATCCTATTATGCGCTCCACCAAGTGGGATATAGATATATTTAACAACAAATTTGTTATAACTTCTATGCCAGCCTTTCCAAAAGGCCAAGGCGGAATAGTTATTGTCGACACATCTAATCATATTTTCCGGTGGGTCAATCCCATCCATCAATGACCAGAGTCTGAAGAATCTCCAGGGGATAAGTAATTTCAACCAGATAACGTTCAAACTGAAAAGCCCAATCATAGAGATTTGGAACGGCGTATCACCGACCCAAGCCTTGGCTTTGGTTATTGCATTGACATAAACGAAATGAAGTATGAGCTCCATATTGAATAGGCACAAAAGGAATATTGCTGCATAGTTTAGAGTTCTTTTCCAATTGATTGATGAAAGAGGAGCTTTGGATTGCATGAAAAAATCGTTGAAAGTTAGGATTGGCCCTGCTATGAATAGTGGTGCGTAAAATAAATAAGCAAAATAGTTGAAGAAAGAGTACTCTGAAACTTCAAGATTAGTAGTGAGACGATCCCTTTCCAATTCAACTTGGCCCATCTTATATCTAGGTGGAGTACCAGGTTGAGAACCTTTTCCCTCCTCATCAGTTTTTTTATTCCTGATCAATTGCGCATCGTTATAACTTTTCAAGAAATCCAGATTGAAAGATAATGATCTTAATAGAGTGAAATTATAGAAGACGTCCCATCTTGCAACTATTCCTTTGAATCCGGGATCCAAAATACCAAGCGGTGACCAAAGGGACCCCAACCTATAGTTTCGGAATTTGTCATTGATGAAAAGAGATGATATCCCATAGAACCAAAGCAGCATCACAGCCAGTTTATTGTGGGTTTGGAATATTTTAGCAATTGTGAAGCACGCCATGACATGGAACAACACTTTAATTGAGTTGACACCATGGACAGCAATCAAGAAAACTAATCCAAACCAGAAATCAAACGTCATCCTCGAGCATCTAGTAAAATACCACACGGCTTTCCTCAACAGAGTATGAGCAATAGCGAGAACAAGAAGCAATGGGAAGTTATCTCTAAAGAATCTGTATTGAGCATCTGAATTATCAACGTTGCGACCAAATAGCCAACCTTGGCTCAAAAGCCTTTCATATACGTAGTAATTCTTATGTGACGGTAGCGATATATCCACAGCGGTCTTGATCATCCAGGGAACGACAATGACGAAGAGTACGCTGTACACTTTGAACTCAGGCGTGTTCCATAGCGGCTTTGAAGCGGATTGTTGGACCCGTGCCTTGACTTCAGGCGTCGGTATGAAGCGGGCGTCCAAGTTCGGCAATGAGAGGAAGCTGAGAGACTTCCCAAGGAGCTCAATTGGCGACATTTGGTGTTTGGCTGATTGTGGTGTTATAAGAAGGGTCAAGACGGGGTTTTCTCGAATATCAACACTTTCACAACCAACAACAGCAAAAACATCAACATCAACAACAGCAACAGCAACAACAGCAGCGAACAATGGACCATCTTGAACGACGTCCAAACCCGGAGGGCTGGACTCCGCCAAAGGCACCCTACAACCCGTACGACCCACACGATAATCGGCCTCCACAGGGTTATCCATCAGAGTTCCAGACCCCCGGCAGAGGCCCAGAGCGCAGTGCCACCCAGTACGACCACATGCGTGAGACAATGAGAAGGCTGCAGTACACTCCACGGCCGTCGAGCGAGCTGTATCCCGGTCAGTACAAAGTGCTCAGAAGAGTCAACAACTACCCGGGGTTCCACAGAGGGGTTGAGCTGACTGCAAAGTTTCTGATGGGGGGAGTCGTCGTCTATGGGATCTTCTTCCATAGATGGAACAACGGTACGGAGAACGTGTTCAGTTGGGCATACAGAACACGGTTACAGTTGCAATGGATGCTGACTGGTGCGTTGAGTGAGCAACAACAGGAGGATCTTGCTGAAAGACGAAAACCACCAATGAGACTAGCAACTATAGAGGCAGAACCTGTGAAGATTGACGATTCCTTCGGGCTCGAAAGACCGCAGAGAAAGCATGTGGTGGAGGCTGAAAGACGGTTGCAATTAGAGGAAGAGAGACGGCTGAAGGAGGAGATGAAGTGATTATTATTTATATATGTATTCGTGATATTTATTGACTATACGAGGACTCGACAAAGACCCCTGAAATGACGAACAGAAGTTTTGATTACGAGCAAAAGGCATGAAACCCCCACCAGTAGTTAGATAGCGTACTATCATGAGCATTTTGAAGTCTGCCAATGATTTACGTGTCAGAAATAATAAAAAAAAAGGTCACGTGCCCCAGAACAGGTACCAGGGCACAGAATCTCGGTAAACGTCCAAAGTGATTCAATCCTAAACTTGTCCCGAGAGTCAGATATCAGAACCACTTCTCTCAACAATGTCAAGGCGAAAAGCGCAGCCGATCATTGCTAGAAAAGATGATGGCCAATTCCGTGAGGCTTTGAAACTCTATGAGGCAAAACAATATAAGAAAGCTCTGAAACTATGTGAACAAATCTTGAAGAAAAATTCCAACTACGTTGAAGCACTTGCCCTCAAAGCCCTTGTACTTCATTTCTTACAAGAGCCTGCGGATTCAGAAACCTATGTCTCCAAGACATTGGCGAAGAATAGCTCGAGTCCAGTTGTTAACCACGTGCTCGGGATCCTCAGAAGAAATCAACTACGTTATGATGAGGCTGCAAAGTTTTTCAAAGCTGCCTTGGATAACGGATCCACAAACAAGCAAATCTGGAGAGACCTTGGTACTATGCAATTACAAATTCGTGATTATAGAGGCTTAGCTCTATCGAGAAAGGCCTATTTGGATGAATATTTGGGGTATAGAGCCAATTGGACCGGATTTGCTGTTGCTCATGACTTGAATGGGGACTATGATGCTGCTGAAAGGACTTTGACCAAGTTTGAAGAGTTAGCAAAGGGTAAGCTCACAGAGGCTGAGTTTTTTGAACATTCTGAGCTTCAATTGTACAAGAATCACATCATTGCCAAACAGGATATCGAAAGGGCGTTGAAAGACTTGGAAGGATTGGATACATTGGATAAGTTAGAGGAACTCGAGTTGAAGGCGAAATATCTGATGAAATTAGGTCGCCCCAACGAGGCACAGAAAGTGTATCGTAAATTGATACAAAGAAACCCGGATAATGCTCAATACTACTTATTGCTTGAAGAAGCTCTAGGCACTTTGGATAAGAACCCGCAATATAGGGCTCAGTTATACTCGAAGCTTTCCAAATTTTACCCAAGATCTGATCCACCTAAGTACATTCCGTTAACTTTCACTAAAGGTGAATTGTTCAAGGAAAAGGCCAAGAACTATATCTTGGGTCAATTACAGAGAGGGGTTCCAGCGGTTTTCACAAACGTGAAACCTCTGTACAACGACCCTTCAAAAGTCTCAATCATTGAGGAAATTGTTGAAGAGTTCCAAGCAGATGGTGCCGCTAAGTCATCCCCATTATGCTGGGTTTGGACCACTTATTTCCTAGCTCAGCATTATTTACACTTATCCAAACTCACTAAAGCCCTTGATGCGATTGAATCCGCCATTAAACACACACCAACGCTTGTTGAGCTTTATATTCTCAAGGCAAGAATCTACAAACATCTTGGTGATTTTTCAACTGCATCTGAGATAATGAACCAAGGCCGTCTTCTTGACTTACAGGATCGGTTTATCAATTCGAAATGTGTCAAGTACTACCTGAGGGCAAACAATATAGATGAGGCATCCAAGGTTGTTTCTTTATTCACTAAGAATGACAATGCTGTCAACGGAGTTAAAGACTTACACGTCATGCAAGCATCCTGGTTTATCATTGAGAGTGCCGAAGCTTATTATAGATTATCTGAGGAATCTTTGAAGAAAGGCGACATTGATGGCGGTCACAAGTTCCGTGGGTTGGCTTTGAAAAGATTTTATGCAATTGTGAAGATCTTTGAAGAGTATTGGAACGATCAGGTTGATTTCCACTCTTTCTGTTTGAGAAAGGGAACCGCCAGGGCATATATGGAAATGATCAAATGGGAAGATAAAATATTCAGCTCTCCTGTGTACTGTCGCTCCGTTGAAGGCTCCTCAAAGATCTATTTCGAGTTGGACAAAGAGACTAGGGATGGAACCCCGGATGAAGATGGCATCGCCAAGAAGGATAGAAAGGCAAAGAAGGAGAAGGCAGCAAAGAATAAGGCTCTAGAAGCAGAGAAGAATAAAGTGATTGCTTATGCTGATGACGATGACGTTTTCGGTGAGACCTTATTAGGTGATCTTGTCAAATTTGACGAGCTTTTCTTCAAGCACCTAAGGGAACAAGGTGCAGACAAGATCCTTACCAACGAGATTGAATTCAAGCTGCAATTCAGATGGAAGAAGATCGCCTTAGCTATCAGTGCGCTAGCGAAGCTCAAAACTCTTACCAAAGATACCTACGTATACACCCCAGCGCACGTCTTGGAGCTCAAGTATAAAACCGAGGATGGGCTCACTAAGATGCTAGCTGAAAAGGGCATAGAAAAGAACTTCGATGTTGATTTTGCAAAGTTTGATGCCTTCATTGACAAGTACTGCCCTAATACCGTGGATGGTACGTGGGGGCTTGTGGCCATTTACAACTTGAAGCTCTCGAACATTGACAACGAAGGCATCAAAAAGCGCATCTTGGAAGCTGCTCAAGCGTTTGAGCCACGTGACCAGGTTGCCATTCTCAGCAGCTTGTGAGGCCCGCGCGGTCCAGCCTTTTGTGTATAGACGATAATCTGTACTTAGTAAGAAAAAAAAGAAAAGAAATGATAAGCGCGATCCACAAACATCAACAAAGAGGTGCGAGCCTCGAGATGCTCAGTCTAAATCCATTGCGACTCGTTGCGCCGTTGGCCCAGCGGGTTTGGCCTCAGAGGCACGCTGATATCTCCTCTTTGGTCGAGTCTCACGGCTACACTGTTGAAAGCCATCGCGTTCGCACGGACGACGGGTACATATTGACGTTACACAGAATCACACACCCAGAGTTCGACACAGACGCTCCCAGACCAGTCGCATACTTCCACCACGGCCTCTTGACGAACTCAGAGCTCTGGGTCCTGGGGGATAAGCCCGAAAAATGCCTTCCGTTTGTGATGCTAAGGAATGGGTTCGATGTATGGTTGGGCAACAATAGAGGGAATAAGTACTCTGCCCATGAACAATGGACTGAGTACGACTCCGAGTATTGGGATTTCTCCATTGACGAGTTCGCCCAGTATGATATACCGGCTTCTGTTGATTACATTTTGGCGGAAACAGGCCATCGCGCTTTAACGTATATCGGGTTCTCGCAAGGTTCTACTCAGTTGTTCGCTGCGCTATCACTTCACCATGATTTGAACGATAAAATAAACTTGTTCGTTGCACTTTCACCAGTGATAGTTCCTAGGAGATCTAACAGTTATTTGGTGAACAGATTTGTCAATGACCCATCATTCATTGGCTCCACCTTTGGTAAAGGTGCCATGCTATCTTTTGTCCCCTACGTCAATGCTATTGTGCCTCCGCTGTTGTACAACAAGATAATTGACTACTCACTAATGCTTCTATTCAATTGGAAGGGCTCAAACATCTCTATCGAGCAAAAGTTTGCTGGTTATCCATACCTTTTCTCTGTTTCAAGTGTCAAGACGGTAATACATTGGTTTCAAATCATGAGGGAACAGCAATTTCACAAATATTGCACCAAGGGGAAAGCTGAGCTTAGCACCTACAATGTGCAGAATATCAAAACCAAATGTCTTCTTGTATACGGTGATCAGGACATTCTTGTTGACATTGACAAAATAACATCCTTCTTGCAATGTGATGTTGAGACGGTAGAGGTTCCCTCTTATGAACATATGGATACACTATGGGCTGATGATTGTATTGAGAAGGTTTTCGATGTGGTTTTGAATAGAGTGAGAAGTGTACATGACCAACAAAGTTTCAAAAGCTTGCCTAGATTAAATGATAAATTATACGAATAGAATTAAGCTTACTGACGTTCGTTGATGAGTAGTTTTCAGTCTTGCTCTGCTCGTAGCTCCTTGATTTCTTGAATATACTTCCGTTTGAGATCGCTATCAGCGAATAACTTATCAATAAGAGATATTATCTCCTCCGTAGCGAGCTCATAAAACTCAGCATTATAAAAACTCTCCATTATCTCCCTCAAGTGGTTTGTAAGGATGAAGTCCATCTGGGATAATTTGTTGTAATTCTTGGCATACTTTGCGATATCGGCGCCCAAGGGCTGTTGCAAGTTCAGAAATCTACGGATTATCCCACTTAAATATTCGCTCTCCTGTTCCCCAATATCCCCCTTCCTCATGACCGAGTCAATGATTAGCTGATAGAACTCATCCAACACCGAGAGGACCACCTTTGTGAGTACGTCATTGGGGAGAACATCCATTTTCTTGAACATTTCGTTCAGTATCCTCTGTATAGATACAATAACAGAAAGCGTTTCACCCGAACTAATCGCTGGGTCTAATCCTCCGAGCTTAGAGTATTCCTGTTGTAATCGTCTTTCATGGTTCTTCACGAAATCCATGAGTAAGTGGTCATTCAGCTCTATCAGTGTAGGTATTTCGAAGAGCAAATTTAAGAAATGAATGTCGTTGAACAACAGAAGTAGGTTTGGATATGTCGTGGTTCCACACATGAAGTAGCTCGTAGCTAGGTAATCAATCTTACCCAAGTGGAAAGCACGATGCTCTGGAGTTAGGTTCTCTGCAGCCGATTGGTAGCTTTTCAATATAGTGCAAATTTTTTCAGGAATAGACGTCGTCTTCAGCAGATTGCTTGCCGAAGAATATGCATCGGTTTTTGTATTGTTATTTGTGCTTGCCGGGGTACCAGCTCTAGGTGTTGGCGACTTGGATTTGTTTTTAGAGAGCTTGGAAACCAATACTTTCTTTCTCGGCTGTACTTCTTCTTCCTCTTCCTCTTCCTCGTTCCAATCCCAGTCGTCTTCGTTTTTTGTGGCCTGAGGGGTAGCAGTATTATCGTCATCCCAATTCCATAAATCTTCTTCTTCGTCTTGATTGATCGTTCCTATGCTTGACTCACTTTGAGTCACGTTTTCTGATTCCTCCTTTTTTTCCAAGTTTCTTTCACGACAAGTGAAATCCAGCTCAGTTTTGAACAAGTTCCTTATGCGGTTAATGTGCATGTTAACAGAATGCTCAGTGGCCAATGTATATAGTTCAGAGGTAATCCAGACTTTTACATTGCTTCTTGTGAAGTTACTCATTTGAAGATGATCGCCCAATTCTAGAAACATGTTTTGTAACTCTTGGTTGGAAATGAGGTCACTGGCATGATCTGTGACTAGCTCTTTCAACTTTTCGAAAAGTCTTGGTGAGATATAGCTGATTATTCTCTTCTTAGAAGGCACCAGGTTGACAAAATCAACAAGTGCCTTTGTAGAGCCAATGTGATTCTTTATCACAGTTGTAAGAGCATTCGGACTCGTAGTAGAAGGTTGACACATGATACGATTACCATCCAGTACCAACCAGCAATCAGAGCGGAAGAGTTTGTCCAAAAGAAGATCATCAATAAGACGTACAACATTTGAGAAACGTTCAGAGATTGAGTGCTCTTGAATAATTGGCTCGATGGCTTGAAAAGTCACGGTGAAACCTTCGACATCAACCTCCTCGTTGATGGCCACCGAGAATTCAGTGAAACTTTGTTCTTCGACCACAACCAGTTTTTTCCACACAGCAATCAGTTTTGTGCTTGCTTCATCCTCGAGTCCAGAGACATCTTTCAAAAGCCGAAGCTTGATCAATTCAGAATTAAATTTCATCTCATTAATCTTCTTTGTGAGTTTCTTCAGCGAGTCAAACACCGTCTCAAATTCGAATAGCATCAAGTTCGTTTTCACTTCCTTCTCCAATGTAGAAACTAGCCACAACTCATGTAACTGTTCCAGCTCTTCAACAATTTCACGTTCCCTGGCATGTAGTTGCCCTAATTGTCCAACATCAACATTCTTATGAGTCGAATTGATTTGCCGTTTCAATTCTTCGACGCTCGTAACCTGTGCGATCTTCGTCTCAAGATCACCAAGAAGCTCATCGATCTCAGCGACAGAGCCCATAGCAACGAACAGAGATACACGTATCAAGAGACAACGAAGCTTTGCTATAGAGATGGTTGGGTCAGAGATCCACAACGAATTCGCGCCTTCTCTTGGGCTTTCGAATGCCGGGTAAGAAAAATAAAACTTCATATAAATTTTTCAAATAATTTTTTTTTTTTTTTCATTCTACTTTTGTTTTCTTCTCTTTAACGCAAATTTAATCAGCCATTCGCAACAACTAAAGCATCTCCTTGAGGTTGGATCTCGAATTCGACCCATGACGAGCGCGATATCTGTTGCAGTTTTCATGCTTCTGGATGGACTGTAGATCGAAATTTGTTGATCTTGGGTGCAGCACCCCATCTGGATCAGCTTCGTCTGAACCTAAGGGAACTCCTTCGTGAGCCCGAATGGGGGGTGGTGCAAGGATCGGCAATACATATCGAGATCTATCAGGTCTACAAAGTGTTTCAATAGAAATTTGCAATGGTTTTGTTTACGTATATTATTGTAGAAGGCATTCTTCATAGTTTGGGTCTCTCTTGATTCTTGAAACTTGAATTGAAGCCAAGTAACTCATTTATACCTCGAACCCAATCGTTCTCTGATTTTGCGACACAGTATATGCCCGAAGTTTTATCCACTCTGCGCGGTTTGGCATATGGGAGTTTATTGTTCTCGACAAATATAGTGCCAACCTCATTAACAATATGAATCTCATCATCCACTTTCAAAAAATCCTGCGGTACACCATCAACGGAGAGTCTCACGTTATTTTCACCATTCTGTTTCTCTATAATTTTGATTTTAACATGAGATGTCAATGGGATAATCAATGGTCTGAAACTCAAGGATCTTGGGCATATTGGTGATATCAAAATTGCCGGAACTAAAGGGTTAACAATGCTGCCTCCAGAGCTTAATGAGTATGCGGTAGATCCTGTTGGCGTGCTCAAACATACCCCATCAGCTGTGGTTCTTGTTAAAAACTCACCATCAACGTAGATATCTAGTGTTGTTAAATTCGGGGTATCACCACGATGTAGCACAATATCGTTCATAGCATGTACCATTTTAGGTTGTTTCGGTGAAGCCTCGCCATTTCTGATGACATGACATTCAAGTCTGGTACGATGAAGCACTTTAGCAGTGGAATTATAAACCTCTTTGAAAGCTTGTTGGTGATGATTGAAATCAAATGGTAAGAGGAACCCTAAGGTTCCAAGCGAGAAAGATAAAACAGGTGGAACGACAGCGTTGGAAAACATCGACACTGCTCGAAGAATTGTACCGTCTCCTCCAAGAGTCACGACCAAATCAGTCTTGTTTACAATCTGCTCAATTTCCCCAGTGTATAAGAGGTGGGGAGTGGATTTGGTTTGTTGGGGATATGACTTGAAATCTTGAGCAATCTCTTCAGCGACATCTTTGGTCACTATAACGTTTAGTTCCGGATAATGGTCATGAATAAAAGAAACAAAGGTCACCATACTGTCACGAACATGTTTCGACCATGGTTTCTTCACAACGAAAATGTTTTGCAGAGGTGTACTCCACACAAGATTTCGCAACTTGGAGTTCGGGGATGATATGTAGTCAGGCTGTGATCGAGTTCTTAACTTCTCGCAGGGCCGTATAGCAACAAACTTGTTAGAGGTGGTGGGAGGCTCAGATATGCTCTTGGGAATTGAAGATGAGAATGGACGGAAGCTTTGGAAGGACCTGACTCTTTTTAAGGATGATCTTGAGAAAAGAGTCATGGTGCAGCCGTACAGAGATGCTTCTTTGTTTAGATGGGTGCGATTGGGGAAGGGTGTCTAACCTTTTGAAGTCAAAATGAACCGCGTATGAGTAGGGTGAGTTGAACTTATTCTATCGATAACTCCACTTGAAGCTGTACTCTATTAAGCTTTTGTATAATATCAGATTGGCGGGCTTTAAATTGAAGGTAATTTTGGTTGTGGGATGACGTTCTAGTTTTGATTTTCTACGAGTTACCGGATACCGCAATTACTCCCCCGTTCGATTCCAGAGTAAGCAAAGTTCAAATTTAAAGCCATTGATTGATGTAGGAGGAAAATAACATTGAGAGACGAGGCTGATACCGAAATCCATCAATCCCTGAGTTATCATCACTTCTTCGCTAAGTGTCAGCTGCGTAACAAAAACTCCCTCTCTCGAGCCTGAAGATCTATGAGGAAATAATCTGGAAGTTTTACAAATTCATCAGTGCATCTTTGGCTATCATGGTATCGAAGATCAACCTGACCTACATGGAAGACGCTTTGTCCTCCAAACTTTATCTCACGCATATCATCATCATCTCCATGATAGAAACCATACCACTGCTGATATCTGCTTTCCCAGAACGGGTTTATATCGAATCCAAAAAATGGAAAGGTAAACTCGTCTTGATGTTGCTGCTCAATGGCATAATTTCCCTCTCTATATTCAATAGTTTCATCACCCCACTCATCACGTTGTATATACCGGATTTTTTCGAGTCTAGGATAACCTCTCACGTGAATTTTTTCCAACTCTGTATGTGGAAGATTCAAAAACTTTAGCTTTGGGGCTTTTAGTTCGGGAAGCTCATATAAATTTTGAGGAGTAGCATATAATGTTAGTTCAACTAGGTGAGGGAACTCGATTTTGGCCAACATTTGAACCCAATTTTTCCCAAACCGTTGCCCGATAACCAAAGTTTCGAGTCTATTTTTGTGTAAGAGAGCAGTGAGCAACATTTCGATCATAACTTCATCAGTATCTTGCTTTCTCGAAGGTCTCGCTAATAGTACAGCATGTTTCACCCTTGTCACTGTATCCACCAAATATGTAACTCCCTTGATCGAGTTCGTATCCGTATCCAGTCGAAGTCTTTCCACATTGGATAGTGAATCAGCACCATCAAACTCTTTGAGAAAATTTACCGATATGTCTAGAACCTCTAGCTTGGGTAACTTGTTTTGTGCAAAAATTGTAGTTGTTTCCTTTCCTGTTACTGGTTCCTCTATTGCGAGTTTTTTCAAAACAGGAAACTCATTTTTGACGAACATTGACACATAAGTGTTGGTCACAGTGAGCTCCTCAAGAAACTCTAGTCGGATGTTTTTGAGGTGCACTGGTCTAGAGGCTAGATCATACGAGTTCCTCCTTAGATATAGATACTGTAAATGCGTGAAAGCTTTTTGTTGGAAAGTCGTAGCTGTGATTCCATTACGTCCTCTGAATCTAAGCCTTAGTAACTTCAAATTGGATACGGTATGCTTCCACACAACCGCATTTAGATTAAGATAACCCTCTATATCAGATGGATGCGAGTAATCAATTGTTAACATTCGTGGAAATTCATAAAGTTTCATATCCAAATGGTAATCCCGTCCTGGGAAAGTAGCCTCGAGAAAGAGAACTGCCTTTTGTATGAGTTCTGCCTTCAACATTTTCTTTTGCTGGTCTTTAGCTTGGCGCGACAAGCGTTTAGAGCTCCATCTATTAGGGAAAGCATCAATTGCCCTCGCTGTAACATCAAGCAAGGTGATCGACATATCGTGCTTGTATACGTACTCGAGAATTGGCATCAAATGCTCGCTAGCGTAATAACCGGCTCCTTCAAACTCAAAGAAGATGTGCATCTCATTCATAGGCGCTCCTTTTGTGTTGTGCAACTCTTCCACTTCGGCAATGACATCCGCCACGTTCGAAACCGACCGAGCCTGAACATCTGCTGACTCTGGAAGTCGGAAGTAGCAAGGAGGGTCTTCAAGGTCTTGTAGCACCAAGTATCTAGCGTCTATTAGATCTTTGAATGATGGATGACACCGAAGTAGACGGTACTGGTGATAGCTTAGACGCCCCATGAAGGACAGGATCAGCTCGATTATCTCATAGGGCAAATCATCAATGGTTGCTAGCCGCACTCTCTGGCGCTTATTTGGTCGGCCATCTTCAGCGCTCATTAAATCTCTCAATGCTTTGAGCTTTTTCAACGTTTAGCGTGAGGTTTTATAGAGCCAGATCAATGCGGCGTGTCCTGAACAACAGCATACGCCTTTTTGTGTCAGAGCCCATATAAATCTAGGCTTCCAGTTTCAAGGCAGCCATGGTCTTTCCAAAGCCGTATCTGACGCTTCGGTGGAATGGAGATTGCTGCTATTGGTTATACTGGCTGGTTTTAGGTGGTTGAAAATCCTTACACGAGCAACTAATAGCAAACACATTACATTACGGAACTATATTCGGGAGATTATATTAAGTATATATAAGACTCCCTCGACAATAGATCTGCAAACATTCATAGCTGCAAGAAAGACCCCTTAATAACGGAGAGCCAAATCAGCTCTGTCCACGGAACCAATGCCTGAAAAACTGAGAAATCAGATGAAGGAGCCGTGTCAAGAAATTCCAATTCTCTTGTCCTTTAGTGCTCTCCTCCGGTCTGCCAACAGGCTCAGGACTAGCCAATGTCCCATCTTGGCCTATACTAGTCTCCTCTGGAGCTGATGCACGTGACACTGGTTGGGGCTGGGCAACCACATCAGATGCTGTGGTTACGGGACCTGCCGAGGTCGGGGAGCTCTTTGAAGGTTCTGTTTGCGGAATGGTTTTAGAGGCAACCGTGGCGTTGCCATTGGAAGTTGGTGCGCTATTGGCGGTGGTGAGAGGTGTCAGAGTAGCAGTTTCAGCCGGAGTCGGTTCTGGGGTCCGAGGCTCTTCAAGGGTTTCTGGTTCAGCATCCTTTTCGGACGCTTGCTCCTCCTCTGCATTGTGGTATAGGATCACATTGTTCTCGTTCCCCATCTCATCATATTCTGTAATCATTCGACACGTTAGTTCTCTCAGTACTCACCCAAACGGGAACTCGGGATACTCACCAGAAGCGTAATTTTGATCCAGGACCCAATTCCCATTAACAATGAACTTGAAGTTGAGCTTCCCAGTCTTTGAGGTCGTAGCCACCTTGTACTCAAACATCTTGGTTCGCTCGTTCCAAATCAACTTTTCTGGCACCCAATTTGTAAAGTTGCCAGCAATGTTGACATCCTTGTTTGACGGGTCAGTCTTATACACTATGGTTGTCTCCATCATGAACTAAGCCTCTATATCAAAACCCAACGATAAGAGGATCAGGCCACTAAGGAACCGAGCTATAATATATAAAGTAGAATACACTCCACCGGTAAAAGGAGTCAAATTGCTGAAAAGATTATAAATTTATAAGGAAAATGCAGCATGATCTTCGAAAGATGTGCAGCTACCAGCATTCGCTTATTGTTATCGTCATGCCAAACTATTTTGACAGCACTTATCTTAAGTTTTTATTCGCAAAGCTATTAAACATCGACCCGCTTGATTTCTGATAACCGGCACCCTTCATTTGCTGTTTACAAACTGTCTCGGAGTGTTCCCGCATCTATCCTTTCCAAAATTGATCTTTAGATCCTTAAAATCTGGATCAATCTTGATCTTGTCAATGGCGAGTATCGCATTGGATATGTTGGTGAAATTGATGAACACACAGTTCTTTTCCAGCAGATAGTTTATCTGTTCAATCTCCCCAAACCCTGAGAATTTCTCTCTCAATGCCTCCTTAGAGAATTTGGGATTGTTGATATCGATGTTCCCAATGTAGATGTTTCTTGATGCACCAGAGCTCACTGCGAGAGTGAGGGCATTGGAAAGTGAGCCTGAATGCTTACCCCATCCTATCTTGATTCTCTTGTTATGGATACTCAGCCCGTGTATTTGACTCATGGCAAAAAACTGAGCCGCCGCAATTGGGTCAATGAACGTGATGAAACAAACATGTCGATCTTGCAAGTATTTGACATTTTGAAGCAACCCGCCGCGGACAACGTTACAGATCTCTTCCACTTTCACGTCTTTTGGTAAATTGCCCAGATACACGGTTCTGTTGCCCAAATTGTTTGCACCTCCAGCGGTTGTTGCAATTGCAGCAGCAGCAGCTGACTGTTGTAAAAGGGTGGATGAGATGAACTCCCTATCAGCGTTGGTAACGAGGTGCTCCATCCCTGGAGCCAATCCAAGATATTGGGCGGCATTATGTTGTTGAGTCTTGGTTATAAAGGCACAACGATCTTTACCATAGAAAATCTTCTTGTCTGCATAAAACTCATTCTTTTCAGCCAAAGTGGTTACAACTTTGACAGCGCAAGCAATGGAACAAAAATGGATAAAGGCAACACCTTTATCAGACAAGATCTTGATGGTGTCAATCGTTCCATAACCCTGCAAATCCTCATATAACTGTTCCTCGGTAATATCCTTTGGCAAATTCCCAATGTAAACGTTTCTAGTGGCATTATCTCTTTGCACGCTACTCAACACCACAGGACTTAATGGCAAGTTTCGACCCCAGCCAATCTTTATATCATGATCTTTGATTGTCAATCTCTTCAAAATCGCATCTGAGTGGAATAGCAGTGCACTTGACTCGTCAAGAAATGATATAAAAGCACACATCTTTTCAGGTAGAATGCGGAAGTTCTCAATGACACCGCTTCTAACGTGGTCTAATAATTCCTTTGGAGTTATATCAGCGGGAACATTCCCCAAGTAAACAGTTCTACTCGGTGCAGAATTGAAATCAACGCCTCCAGTCAAATGTGATGGTGCATACCCAGTGTTCATACCGGGTGTTTGCCCATTAAGCGAGTCATTACTATAGTGCAGAACACCCGAATTTCTGCTATAGGAGCCATCTCTCATGAAATCATCGCTGGAGCTCAGATCGTTGACAGATAGACCTTGCATAGAACCGTCAAGTTGTACCATCTGAGCATTGGATAGTTGATTCTGATAATCATAATCAAATTGGCCATGAGCGTTCATCTCCGCTTGATCATCATAGATGAGTTCTTGAAATCCAGGATATTGCGAGTTGACTTGTGGAGAGCTCACAAGAATGTGTTGTGGAACGAGAGGGGTATATGAAACTTCAAAAGGCGTGTAGACAGATTGCATGTTCAATAATGAGTTTGATAATGATATGAAGCAAGAAGGAACACAATAGTTTTAAAAAATGTCCAATGTGGAAACAAAACCTCAACAGTTATGAGGCTCGGGATTGGATCACAAAAAGAGAATTGAAGCAAGAGAATTGAATTTGTATAACTCACCAGCTATAATTAGCACTGGAAGCAAAAAAAGCTATGATTGGCTTCAGAAGGAACAAAAATTGCGAAAGAGAAGTGACCGAATTGACTTTTTAGCGAAAGGAGAAGTGGCAATACTGATCTTAAGCGAAAAGATTGTATAAGAGAGAGATCTATGAGATGAAAGATGAAAGTATCGCGTAAGAAATTTCGTGGGTATCAAAACATTTGCTTCAAGTCCGGGAAAAAAAAAAAAAATTACGCCTCAAAGGATTTGGTTTGGGCACATTGAGAATGTGTTTCATTTTACTTACCATCTTTCGTACTTTACGTGCCACGAGGAATGTCTTTGCAACCATCCAAAAGGTTTTCTCTATGAAGAGGTTCCACCCTCGTCTTTATCATACTCATCCATTCCTGAAAGCGTTGCATCATCTGTAGCGTCATCTGTAGCGTCGTCTGTATCTTGCTCGGTTTCTTCTCCTGCAGTTAACACCTCCTCATTTCTATCAAACTCCGCCTCTTCGACGGAGTCATCGCTCATCTCTTTCTTCACAGGTACTTGACTATCCTTGGAGAATTTGAAATGCGTGGAAGCCATACTCTGTGCCTTCTCTGCCTTAGGTAGTTCTTGCAATGTGTTCTCTTGTTTCACTTTCACCTCTGTTAACTCATCTTGGGAGTCAGGAATGATCTCCTCCTCGGTTGAGTCTCTTTTCTCTGCAGCTTCCTTTTGCTTTTTTGTGCGGGTTGCGGGTTTGAGCTTTTTCCTCTTGGGCTTCTCCTGGCTGATCCTCATATGCTCTGCTGCATCGCGTATAACCTCAATGTTTATCAAATCCTCTTCCTCAACAACCTCTCCTTTCAACACCCTTCGATACTGCTCTTTCATATTATTCAAGAGTCTCGTGAAAACTCTCATGTTATGCTCTTCCTTCTTCATCATTTGTTCAACAAACTTCTCTTGTGCTTCTAATGCTGATGAAATTTTCCCTTCCGCAATTGATTTTGCTACACTAGCTTCAAAATATTTAACTTTCAACTCATCTCGATCGTTCTTCAGAATTTTTGTCCATTCAAAAAGGTCAAACTCTTCTGAATCCTCCTCCTCCTCCTCGCGGTGGAAGTTTATAACACCCAATGTCTGCCTTATGGCTGGTCCGAGCAATGCTCGAATCGCCATTGTCAACTGGAAATTTTCAACATCCTCGCCTTCTCCCTGAGCATCTAGGGCAATATGATTTCGCTGGTTGAGATTCAGCTCGTTAAACATCAATCGATAAACCGTTGTTGCCCATGCCTGGTCACTCATCGTATTGCTCTGGTGCCGTATTGACTCAACATTCTGCGAACCAATCTTGGCGAAGAACTTTGAAGCACCATTTGTAGCTCGTATTTCAAGTCCCCATTCCTCGCGATTATTGATCAATTGCTCAATGTCTTCGTTCCTGGTTGTGATTTTAACTAAAAGGTCTGAAACTTCACTAGTCCCTGCTCAACGGTTAGCTGTGCATTATTAACAGACCTCGGCTCATAACATACCCAATTGAAGGTCTAGCACCGTCACGTGTGTCCTCATATCTACTTCTCTATTCCTCTCCTCCACAAAAGCTCCTTCTTCATGATCTTTGACGGAGAGGACGAGACGTTAATGTACAGACACATGGTTAGCGCACTAAAGAGCATTGGGATTATGTAATTTATTAGTCATCTAAATGGGTCGGGTCACGTGCACCTACCGATGTGTGTTTTTTTTTTTTTTTTTTTTTTGGCCCTTTGCAAGTAAATTTTGCAAAACTTGCGATGAGCTGCTTTCCCATTATCTGCATTAATTATCAGCAAAGATGGTAAGTTTCTATGCAATCTTATTGTGATTAAATCATAACTAACTCTCGCTATTATCAGCCATTAAAGGAACAGCCAAAGAAGTGGAAACCACCAAAAGGTCCTAAACCGGTTCATCATAAGAATAAGAACACCATTGGATTAGGAAGGGCTATCCAACACGCCAGGGCTGCAGAGAATAAAATAGAATATCTACCTGATGGTGAGATAAGGTTCACCACTGATAAACACGAGGCTAACTGGGTTAAGTTGAAATCTGTCACACAAGAGAATGCACTTGATGAGTTTTTGAATACTGCAGAGCTGGCGGATACGGATTTCACCGCTGATAAGTACAACCAAGTGAAAATCATCAAGGTGGATCCTTCGAGAAATCCATACCTGTTAACGAGAGATCAAGAGTTGAAAATCCAAGGACTGCATCATGAAAATGAAAACAAACTTACAGTACCAAGAAGGCCAAAATGGGATGAATCACAGACTAAATTCGAGCTTGACAGACAGGAGAAAGAGGCCTTTTTGAATTGGAGAAGAGGATTGGCTCGTCTTCAGGAAAATAACGATCTTTTATTGACTCCATTTGAAAGAAATCTTGAAGTTTGGAGACAACTTTGGAGAGTTGTTGAGAGATCGGATTTGGTGGTACAGATTGTGGATGCTAGAAATCCTCTACTTTTCAGATCACCGGATTTGGAAACTTATGTCAAAGAGGTTGATGAGCGGAAAAGAAGTCTTTTATTGGTGAATAAGGCTGATCTTTTGACTCCAAAGCAGAGACGTGCTTGGGCTGATTATTTCAAAGCAAAGGGAATTAACTACACTTTTTTCAGTGCTTATGAAGCTAACCAACTTCTTGAAAAACAAGCAAATGGCGAACTTTTAGAATCAGATAGTACTCCAGAGCTTGATGATGATATCAAAATCCTAAAAATCGAACAATTAGAGGAACTTTTCATGAAAGAAGCCCCAGAACCTTTAACAACCCCACCAAATGGTCAACAACCATTATTACAGATCGGATTAGTCGGATATCCTAACGTTGGTAAATCGTCCACCATCAACGCATTGATTGGTTCCAAAAAAGTCTCAGTGTCCTCTACTCCAGGTAAAACAAAACATTTTCAAACGATTCATCTTTCTGATAAAGTACTACTTTGTGATTGTCCTGGTTTAGTATTTCCAAATTTCGCTTTCACCAATGGTGAGTTGGTATGTTCCGGTATTCTTCCTATTGATCAACTTAGGGAATATACCGGTCCTGTGCAACTTGTCGCTCAAAGAATCCCAAAGTTTTTCCTTGAGGCAGTTTACGGTATCGCTATCCATACTAAGGCGATTGAAGATGGTGGTAATGGTATTCCAACTGCACAGGAGCTCTTGGTTGCATATGCTAGAGCAAGAGGATACATGACACAAGGGTTTGGTAGCGCAGATGAACCTAGATCTGCAAGATATATCTTGAAAGACTATGTAAATGGAAAGTTGCTGTACGTGCATCCACCTCCTAAATTGGATGGTGAACCGCTCACTGAAGAGGAAAAAAGAGATTTCAATAAAGAGTTGTATACATTGGATTCTTTAGCTGAAAACAGAAAGGAACAAATTTTATCCGCTGCACATGCTAAAGGTTTTCAAGACGTTGATTTATCTAAGGATTTGGAGAAGCTTTCTTTCTCGTCACATATTGGTGGTACCGATACTGAAAAGTCAAAAACTGTTACCCATGGTGGTAAGCAAGCTGCCATTTACAATGCCACAGAGGATTTGGATCGTGAGTTTTTTCAAATGAATGGGGTCAAGGGAACTTTTGTTAAACCTTTCCATAAGCAAGCTGAAGGTGTTGGGTCATCAAAGAAGCACAACAAGAAGAACAAGAAACAGTTGAAGAAGATTCGTGCCGCAGATAATTGATTTAAGATTATGACTGGGATATGACTGTGTTTTTGCCATCTACGCGATGTTTATAAAAAGGAACGTTGTTCAAAATTTATTGCAAAGTAGAATAGATAATTCCAGTGAGCGCTTGCAGCTAGATCATATAATTAACTCATAAAATTGAACCAAATTAAATCCAAAATAAAAAAAAAAAAATGAAACTATATATCCAAGTTAATGTGCAAGTTATGCACAGCACTATTCGTCATCTGATTCCTCTTCAGCTTCATCCAACCATTGAATGAATGGCTTTGCAGCCTTTTTAACTTTTTTCGAAGTCTCCTTTGGGACATATTTTTTAGAAACTTTAGACCCCCAGTCCTTGATAACTTCTTCAGAGACTAAATCATTCTCATATAATTGCAACAAGATTTTGGAAATCTGCGGGAGTAACTCTGGATGATCCAAACCAAGGAATCTCTCCAATCCACCCAAGAATGCCTTTTCATGTTTGTCACTAGTAATCAATTTTGATAGCAAACCTTGATGTTGAGAAATTTCCTTGGCAATATCCTCATCAAACAAAGCCTGGGCCAACACTTGCACAGTTTTTTCATCATCCACAATCTCCAGATCAACAGCTTTTTTATAAATGTCAACATCACTTGGCAACTCAGATTTATCATCGCCAAACTCTAGCAACCACTCACCAAATTTATCGAAATTGGAAGCCTGACTATCGAGATTCAAATTCTCCAACTCCTGTGCTCTTTTTCTTACAGCCTCTTCAGAAACATCAACAGCCCAATCGTCATCTGCAATCGGTTGAGCTTCTGGCAGGGCCGATGCCTCGGCATTGATCTTTCTAGTCAGAGCATCATCATCTGAATCAGCGTCATCCTCTTCTTCTTCAGGGGAGCCCTTTTTTTTACCAGAGGCAAGATCAGAGATAGAAACACCACCACCTACAACGTTAGCGGAAGCTGTTGCAGCTTTCTTCTTTTTCGATTTTGCAGACTCTGGTGGATTCTTCATGATATAACCAGAGAGTTTTGAGCGTGGGTCAACAACCGTTCTTTGACCACAAGCCTTACAATCTCTCACCAAGTTATCATCTTTAGTGATGATGATGTCAGTTTCTGGGTTCTTACATGAGCCACAAAGGACAAACTTGTTGATGAACCCATCAAGAGCATCTTGTAATTTTGGACCATCGTGAGCACCGTTGACCAGATAACGATCAGAAGTTTCATTGATCGAAGTTTGAGCACCGAGTTCAAACCCGAAATATTTGATCAAGTAAGCAGGTGGTCTACCGAGAGCACGAGCAACTTCACTAGTGTTGACGATGGCAGTTTTGATACCGTTACCACGCCCTTCAATCTTGGACTGGATTGGAGGCATCTTGTAACGATAGAATGGATCCGTGTTTTCACGGCAAATGTTGATAAACGACATGATTTCGTGCGGGTTGTTGTTGATATTGATTTATGTTCGTATGGTCCTCGTGGCTTGACGTGTGGGAAGCTGAATGGAAAAGTGTGCTAATGAAGTTGATGGAAAGATATAATTCATAAAGATGACAGCCGTGGATACTTTGTGATCTCCTCTTGTATAGATTCCTGTGTGAAAGTGAAGATACAGTCGATTCCTTTAAACGGATTCAAAGTATGGGAAAATTCGTTAATGAGAAAGTAGCGGCGATTTTTGTTGGTGTGAAGAGAGTAAAAAAGAGCCCAATAATTTTCAGCTGAACGTAAAAAAAAAAAAAAAAAACGAAAATTTCTGACGCGACGACCGGAATAGAACCAAAAAAGGTCACGTGATCAATCTACTTCCGAGGCGGTTAAGAAGCCCTTGTATTTTAACCCTTCGGGCACGTGACCAAATGCTCTTTGGAAGAACATCTTAATCCATATATGAAGTTTCGGTTCTTGTTGAGTTGTACTTGGGACAACAAGAGGAGACAGTGTGTCATATTACCATGTCAGTGAAGCAGAAACTACTGGAGATCCATAAATCCTCCATTTTTACTACATTTGCCCCTCAGAAGATCGAGTCTACATACATCGAGTTGAAGACCTTTCTTGCAGCGCACGTTGATGATCTTTCACAGATTGAATATTACAATCTTTTAGAGTTGGATTTCTACCTCGCGTTGATCTCAGGTAAGGATAACGAGGCTCGCATCTGCCTCGATAGAATCATTGACAATTTTGGTGATTATGAAAGTCAGCGAATTGCGGTGTTGAAGGCAACGTTCTTACAGGCGACCGTTGGGGTACAAGAAAGTGTCAAGTATCTGAGTAAAAGAAATCCAGAAGAATTGCAAAGTGTGAAAAAAAGGATTGCCCTTAGTAAAAAAGTGGCATCTCCGGAAATTTACATCCAATCTTTAATTGGATTCCTTGACGTTGTTCCCCTTGATACAGAAACATGGGCAGAATTAGGTGAAGCGTATTATAAAACTGGTAACTACGATAAAGCTGTATTTGCTTATCAAGAATTATTGTTGTTGGAGCCCTTTAATTACTACATATTTGCTAGAATTGGAGAACTGGAGCATGGTTGGTATAAACAAGATGGCAATGTTGACCGTTTAATTTCGAGCGTGAAACATTACTCCAGAAGTGTGGAACTTTGTTCGAATCTAGTTAGAGGCTGGGCTGGACTTTTCGTAACAACAAGTGAATTAAACCAATTGAGTGACAAAAAGTTAAAACATCACAAAGTTGATCAATTTCAAGCATTGAACCAGTTGGCGAAAGGGCAACTTGAGTCTATAATCAAATCGAAAAGGGCTACATGGGATGATATAGAAGCAGCAACCCAGATTTTGAGTCAGCAATCTTGAATACATGAAACATTCATAGCTTAATGTAATCGGTAATAACATTTTGTACTGGTAGCTTTTGAGATATCCAATTTTGGTCTCTGAGGAACGCTCTCGGGTCGCCAGCCAAAGGGCTGATCTTTTTCATGACATCGGCATAACTCGCCTCTTGTTCTTTGTATTCCCTAATGACAAGATCTTGTGCGAAATCCACGTAGACCCTTGTATCCCGTATTCTGAAGATGACATTGTCCACTCTGAGAAAGAATCTACAGAGTAACAAAAGTCTTTCAGGCATGACTCTTATCTTGCAACTGAGCACCGAGATACCATTATCACCCAATTCATCTTCGTATAGAACCATATCGTCAAAGAAAAGGATCGGATCAGGTTTTTTCAACTTATCCAAGGGAATTTCCTCCTCTTCTGTCTCCTTTAGAACGGACTCCCGGCCTAGAGTTCCACGATAAGTTGTAGAATAAGTCCAATCAAATGACTTGATGATCCCCTTAACGTCCTCCCCATTGGTGTTCCTAGTACTGAACCATTCATCAGAATACGATACCCGTAGAGTGTTTTTCCCAGTAGTATCAACGAGACTTAAGGCATCTGGAGTATTGAACGATATCTCAAACCCTTTGGCCTTGTTCTTGATCTCCATCTTGTTATGTCCAAAGATCATTTCCGGAATAGGGAAGCCTAGTCGTTCAGTCTCAGCATCGATTTCGTCTGAAGCCAAGATCGGCCTTTTCGTTGTATATATCTCCCACTCGCCAACAGATATACTCGGTGTCTCAGCCAAGGGCATAGTGGCCACTGGTGAAGGAATGATGACCCTGCCGCAGTGTGAGCATTGTGGGTTGGTGCAGCTCGTCTCCTGATGCCTTGCCGGCACACTGACTCTGGGGAGCGGGATCCCCATAGTATCTATGGGTGGCTCTCTCGAGTCCACGAGTCTATTCGGAGTGATCCGAGGCCTTATAACGGGTGTCTTAATGGGTGCTCTTGCCCTTGTAGTCGCTGCGTGCATCTCACGTGCCTTGTCGATTTGCACAAAGCTGATTCCCAAGTTCCCATCTGCGGATTTATTGCGAGCACTCGAGTCCTTTTCTGTCATGATGCGTGTATATAAGGATCTAAACAAAGGTGTCAAACGCTGAATATTTTTTTTTTTTTTTTTAGTTTTCTTAGCTCCTTTCACTCTCTTGCCAATTTTACGACAGTATCATAATGAGAGTGGTGAGAAAGCCGTTGGCTCTGATCACAGTGTCCGTGTTGATCTTGTTCTCTCTTTACTACTTGCTTCGGTCAACGGAGCAACTGCAGGAGCCTAAACCGTTAAGTCCTCATCTCTCGAGCCCCGATAAGCCAACTGATGACATTAACTATGTCGATACGCCATTCATGCCCAAGATGGCCAACGAAACGTTGAAGTGAGTATACACTGGGAGTGTATCACGACTAAAGGGCATCTCCACTAACCAAGCACAGAGCTGAATTGGGTAACGCAGCGTGGAAAGTGAGTATTTTCTGGAGCCATTACTACTACAATCTAGACACTGACACTCTACTCTTTAGCTATTCCACACAATATTGGCTAGATATCCAGAGAATCCAACTACAGAGCAACGCAAAACTTTGGAACAGTACATCTATCTATTTGCCCAGGTCTACCCCTGTGGTGATTGCGCAAGACATTTTGATAAACTCTTGAAGCAAAACCCTCCGCAAACGTCTAGTAGACAAACAGCAGCAATGTGGGGGTGTCATGTTCATAATAAAGTCAATGAAAGACTGGGACATGCCATTTATGACTGTGCACACATCATTGAGGACTATGATTGTGGGTGTGGAGATGACGAACAAGCTGAAGGTGGAGTCCCTGGAAGTGCTGATGATGAACAATCCAGACTCAAGTTTGAACTGGTGAAAGAAGAGAAACAACTAGGCTGATGCATTCTCTTTTATTTCTCATCTTCTTTTCTTTTTTTTTTTAATCACACTATAGTGCAACAGCCTTCTTCTGATTGAGCTTTGGAATTCTGCTGGAATCTGTTGTTCCTGAAAGGATTCTCGCCTGGTTCCATATACCCCCAGATCTCGGGGATTGCGTAATCTTTATGGGTCTGTGTATAATTGATGATGGAATAAGCAGCGTTCGAGGCATAAATTCTGTCTCTGGCCAAAGTACTCTTGAGCTTGTTGTTCAATTCATCAATCCTCTTGAGCTTGAACAAGATGAGTAGTTTTTGATTCGCTGGCTTCTTGTGGGTTTGTTGTTCAGACATGGAGGTAACATATAGACGAAGGAGAGAAGAAGAACAGCGAAGAAACCATGGATCCTCGAACTACAAGTTTCAACAATTTATGTGGGAAGCCACTTGTAGAAGAGAGCCTCAAAACAAAGAAACTCTCTGCAGGGTAACCCTTAAATTTCTCCGCAGGCGAGATTCGAACCTGGAGCTTATGTAATACATATCTTTCCTCACTTACATCCAGACACCACCATTGTGTATTACTAATCGTTCTGGAGCATTCGAGCGCTTCAATCTGATGATCTCATGAGCTTCTAAATCTGATCCCTTTCCACGTTATAATCAACGTATTCAAATTGTCCGCAATGGTAGGTACTCTAGCTACACTTCTCATAGCTTTTCTTATATTCTAACCTCTTCTCCGTAACAGGAACACCCAAGTTTCACTCTCTCCGCATTACTCTTTGCCGGTGGTATTACAGGCTATGTGTAAGTTCTAGCTCTTTGAGTCTTATTTGTTGAATTGAAGGCTAATGTTGAACACTAGTAAAAAGGGTTCAATTCCATCATTGGCAGCCGGTATCACTTTCTCTGCTATCTACGGGTATGCTGGTTATCTTTTGAAAAACAATGCTAATGGTGGGTTAGAGCTTGCCCTTGGTGCTTCCACCCTTCTTTTCGCTGCCGGGTTGTCGAGAGGTATTCCAGTCAAATTCAAAAAACCTGTTCCAATCATCTTGACCACTCTTGGCTTGTTGGGCACTTCCTACTATGCAAAGAAGTATAATGAGTTTTATCCAATCTTCTGATCAGTACGCCAAGTTATATACATGTATATATCCATCCTTCGTCAATGAATATTTGATCAATTACACAACGCTACAATTGATATCTCAATGCCTTAAAACAAACATCATGAATTCATGACGATATATGAAAATCCTTGTAAATATATATAAACTCAACCAATCCTTTCTGTTTTTTTCTCTCTCTCTCTCTCTCTCTCTCTTTTATGGCTTGCTAGATTTGAACATCTTACCCAGCTGGCAACGTCTAAAACGTCTAATGGGAGGGTCTAAACCAACTAACCACCCTTAATCCAAACAGAAATAATAAAAATATAAATCAAAATCATAAACACCGTGACAATATGCAAAACACGTGACCAAATAAAAGGTTGCCGAAGACAGCTAAAATTGGCACTTTGAACTCACAAAAGGGCTCTTACTCTTTCAGAGGCAGGGTGTGGTTGTTGTACTTGTTTAACAGATGACCCATGGCTTACTGGGGATGCGTCTGGGACGACAAATGGTTGTGATGGTTCTGAAGATAAAACGAGGAATTGCATTTGTGAAGACGTTGTGAGAGTTGTTGTATTGAGTGTGTCTTTCGAGTGGACAGTTATTGCTGAAAGTGATAATTAGAGAAGAACAAGTAGGTTCAATGAAAGGGAGGAATCTAGTGAGTATTTATACACGAGAGTATCAATGATGACAGAAAAATTTTTCCTGTATGGGTCATCCCTATAATTCCACTCAAAGGCTTCGAAATCTGCGCAGCCGTTGCTGTTTAGTCATCGCGGAGAATGACCTCTGGAAGCACCCCGGATCGTGGCTGTACCGCGTGTGGCGCCCCTGCCTGCGCAACCCGCTCCAGGCAGACCTCGTCCCTCTGGAGCTAGGCAGGTGCCCCCCATCCCTTCTCCCCCGGGGCCGTTACATATAGGCTACGTGATTCACACGGACCGGAACGTTGATTCCATACCGGCACAGGAATTCCCGTGGGGTGGAATTTTTGAAGCACACGGTGGAGGGAACTGTTGAACAAAGGCATTGAGCTTGCTTGATGACTTAACGAGCTTGGCGTCATTAGCACTAGGGAGACACATCAGTTTGACCGAAAACGTCTGGCCAATTGTAAAATCTTTCAAACGTCAACTCGAATATCTTTACCCCAGGTTTCAACGCATGGACCGCAGTGAAAACATAAATCTTTCCGGGGTGTCCCCAGACGTGCCGCGTTGTAACGGCAGCCTTTTTGAATAAGTCCATCGATCCATACCTTTTAACTATATGCTTTGCCGTAGAAGATGGAGCACATTGAGACGCTGAGGATTTTATCAGCTTGAAGCAAGTTCTTAGGAAACCGTCAATGCTGATATGATGAGGGATCATAGCGACACAATTTTTAAGAGGAATGACTATATATCTTGAATCTGATAAGGCTTATATTACTATGAAAAATGAGAAGACCCGGGCTATCATTTTACACATCCGTCTTTCAGTGGAGGATTTGCTGTCAAGGCCGATTATTCTCCTCAACATCGGACTGATAATGTCGCCGATATCATGTAGCCATATTTTGCTCAAAAGCTCGGGTGAACCCATTGGACCTATTTCATTGCAACAATCAACAACGTGCTAGACTCAATATTCGGTTAATGATTGATTAAGGCAACACCATTGATATTATGGTTCCCCATGTCGTTTTCCTCCTTCACTTGTTTTGGGAAAGCATCTTTTTTGCTTAACACCAGTACCCCATTCGTATGTGATAAATAACCCTTGATGTAACCTTGATAAATCATATTTGCTACAAGACATTCAGCTTCGTCACTCGAGAAATTGGTGACACTTCCTATAACACTCTTTGATTTTGAAGTTGAATGATATTTTGACAATTCAATACCTTTTGTGATTAGCTTAATGCTTAGATGCGGCGAGGATCCATTGAAATGATATATTTTCTTGATCAATTTCAAAACGGCAAAGTTCCTTAGATTCTCAATGACAAGATAGAGGTTCTTCTTGAGGAAAAACAACTCCATCATGTTAAATTCCTCTTCAAATTTTCGTAGGTCACCTGTGATGACAGCGGTGATGATTTCACTATAGACATTGTAACACTTGGGATAATTCTTCAAATGCTTCAAGTTGGGGTATTTTCTTGTTGTGATGAACTTCAATGGGATCAAATAAATCAAGATGGCTTCAATATGCTTTGTGTCATTCTTTTGACACAGTTGAAAAGCGGTTTTGAATTTTTGATATGCAGTTTCAAAATCACCATCACCACAGAATATCGCACCACTATAATAAAGATACGTTACAGCATGTGACTTCTCTAAGGAGAATAGGTCTGGCAAATTGCTCTTCATCTTCACCAGAACTTTCTCCATGTTCTTTGCAAGATCTCTATTTTGTAATTTAAAGTATATCCGAAGTTCTTGAGCAACAAAGAAATAAACATAACGCTTCCTTGACTTTGACAAGTCTTCATTTCTATCATTGAGACAAAGTTTGAACGAATTGTGGATGACTCTAGCAGCTTTCGTTAAGCACTTTTCATGTTCAAAATCGCCTACATTTCTCGATCCAAACATTGCAGGATGCTTCTCGATATATGCATCAGCCTCCGTAGCAATCTTGATTAACTCCTTCGTTAGCACAATCAAAGGTTTAGCAATCCAATTGCTTCTACTCTCTGCAAACCTATTCATGACTTTCAAAAGCTCAGCGGATTCATTAAAGATCTCCACAGGGTCATTCGATTCATGGAGTTTCATGCACTTGGTTATGTATTTCTCCAGTATCAGTTTCAAGTCATCAGGGATTCGATAATCATCTTGTATTGTCTTCAAGTTGACCGTAATGACGGTTTGAGAATATTCATGCGACATCAAAAGTCTGGCTAATTCTTCGCCATTTTCACTTGAGATCGCATTGATAAGCTCCATCTGTTCTAATCGGATTGATCACAGGGCTCAACAACCTTGAAGAAAGATCAATTTCCCTACGCCTCTCGAGTGCTTTTGATCGTTTCGGTGCAGTTTGGCTTCTCTTGATCTCTTTTCCTGGGTTTTGGTGTTCGGATGTTATGCTCTGTGTTGATTGTTTGCCTAATTAGGAAGTGTAATTGGCTACATAGAATTGTTCCCTTTATAGCTGAATTTTTTTCTGTTCAGGATGAGAAAGGAGTGGAAAAAGAGCTTGCTGGTTATTTAAGCGACAAGTCCTCGAGGATTATCAGATGGCTTTGAAACGAATTGAGAATACAGAGATCCAGGCTCTCGGTGCCAAAGCAGCGTCGCTTTCCCCAACAAGACAACGCATCATCAGTGAAAGCACCGGATTGGTAAAGTTCAACATCACAAAGAAGAAATTTGAAGAAAGGGAACACGCCAATAGGGACTTTGCAACATTGGAGGCTAAACTCAATGAGTCAGAGAGAACTTTGAGACCTGGTCTTAGACTCCAGCCTGTGTCACCACAGAGGCCAAGCTATAATCCAACCATTGGCTCTCCTCAATCGTTATCACCAAAGATTCGGTCCTCTCCAACACATAATGGATCCCGTTGCATTATTGATGACGATCTAATGCTTCAGCTTGCCTCCAAACAGAGGGAAGTTTTGGAATTGAAGTCAAGTATGGATCATCTCAAAAAAAGGATTCAGCAGTCCGAAAATGAGCTTCGAGAGATTGAGCGGAGGTGTAACGAAACTACTATACAACCTTCACAGGATGGAGGTTTTAAATCTTCGCCAGCATCAAAGATGGATCAATTATCCCAATTGAGATCCAAACCATCTATCTATAAATTAAAAGCTAGTATTGAACAAACTTCTGCACAAACGAATGCAAATTTGGCAAATCTAAAGAAAAAGATATCAATGTCGCAAATCAGACGAAATGCCTCCCTTTTGAAATTATCCGAAGGCACTAATGGGATAAACACAAATTTGAACACTGCTAGCTTCAATACCAATCTTCAAAAATTTCAAAAAGATACAAATGTCATGATTGAAAAGGGTTTGAGCTTTGTTAATAACTTGAAAAACGATATGTTTAAAGAAATATCTAAAGAATTAGAAACCGATTCCGATGACGCAAGTGACATTAGTGATTACGGGTGTGCTGATGCAAGTGATTATGCTCTGGCAGTTAAATAATCACTTGTGCATTATTCTAGTTTTTAGTTTTAGCCATCTGAGGAGTGAACAAACTTTTTAGCTATGCCTATAAAAATCATTTAAACGTTTGCGAAACAATAAACTGAGTAGCTTTTAATGCCTCGTATCTCACCTCGGAGTTCTTGTGATTCAAAAACTCCATGATTTTTGTCTTTTTGTTCTCTCTGTTCAATACATCAATGGCCTTCGGATCCAGCTTCAAGATTTTCCCAATGTCACTCAACAAGAAAACAAAGCTCTTTGGATCCATACGCTCATCAAGTAAGTTTAGTAATCTTTTGAAATTTTTATAATTGTTGTCTTGGAAGTGATGTAAATTGTCCAAAAAGAACTCCTCACTTGAATGAGTTGGGGAGTTTTTAAAACTTTTGGCATTCAACTCTTGCAAATATTCATCAAAACTAGTAAGTTTTGCATACACCTCTTGAGCGTTATTATACAAAAGTTCCAAATCTTCAACTAATTCTTCATCTGACCATTTTCTCTCTTTTAAATTGTTCAAAGTAGGTAAAATATCGCCAGTCAAAATGAAATACTTCAAGTTCTCTTTCGAAAGATGTTCCTCTGTTGGGATGGTTGTTAAATTGATAAGAATTGAAATGACAAGTCTGATAATCTTTTCCTTAATGGAGATCTTAACCAATCTCAATAAACTTAAAAATTCGGAAAGATAGTAGGATGAGAAATCTTTGAGTGATTGTGAGTTGAAAGTCAATAACCAAAGGGAAAGTAAAATCTTATACTGGAATTGGATTGACTCTGTAGAGTTTTGTGAGATATGGGCATTCAAGTTTTGGAATAGATTTGGAATGTAAGTTGAATGTTTCTCCCAGAAAACTGACCTATAATCTCTAATAGCCAAGAGTTCAGTGATGAGCTCTAAGGAGAGATATTTCAAACTGAAGCTCGTTGAACTAATCAAAGAGTCCAAAATGGAAAATGTTTTGGACACAATGGACAGATCAAATGGGCGAATCGATGGTTGGATTAAAATGAATGTCAGGTTGTATAAAGCCAGTAGCTTAATCACTTCATCATTGGAATTGAGATACTTGACAAAAGGAACCAGAACGGAGTCTGGATTGGATTGTTGGAGAGAAACAAGTTTGGAAAGGAACACCTCATGCTCCAACAAGTCACTTATCAAAACAAGGACATATTTCTTGATATCATTTCTCTCTGGAGGCAAATCCTTGGACAACAAATGGAACAAAGTTGTGGTATAGGCGTCTATATGTTTTTCATCAACAACTTTCTCAATCTTATTTTTAACAGTGGCACCTTCGAGTTCGTTGAGTCTCTTGGCATCCTGCGTTGTTAGAAGCTCGCTTCTGGCAAACCCATCCCAGGGAATCGTTTTGGATCTAATCGCGTATCTGTAATCCGTGAGGTAATTGCTCTCCAGCTTCAACTGCTTGAACTACATTTCACAATTGTTAGCGCTGTGCTCGCCGCCTCCCCGAAAAGAAAAAAGTGTGATGGCTTGTGACTTACCTCGCTGTCCACTGTCATCTTGGAATCGACTCTATCAAATCCTTTCGAATCCCGCACTGAGCTCTCTGTCTCATCACCTCACAAACAAACCAACAACCCCTTCGGTTTCTGGGACTCAATCCCACCTGCTCCGAGTGGCCCAACCAAAATACCATCATCAAACGCCGGGTAACTTCAGATATCCCGTTTAGGAAAATATTTTGTCTTTTTTTCTTTATTATGTAATCAACGCGGAGAGGAGGAGTGCCCCTTATTATGTAATCTAGCCTATCGGCGTTTCACCGAGCAGCCAAGTCCTCGACTCTCCAGCAGAGCCTTCCAAGTTCTCTCTGCTGGTGGTGAGCACCGTTGCACAAAGCCTCAATGGCTACAAATCCTAGCTTCCAAGACTGGACAATGCTACAACTCTTTGGAAGAGCCCACAGGAGGGGGGAGGGAGAGACTTACCCTGTCCCGCAAGATAAGCGCAGCCTCAAAACGGAGCGCGAATCGCGGACAAATCGAAGCGGTGGGCGTTGTGAGCTGTGAGCTGTAGCTGGTCCCTGATCGATGGACCTGGGTCTGCGCACGATGCGCATCAAAGCTGAGAATTGCATCAACGCAGGGCTGGAAAAAGTTTTCTGCTTCACGTGTTTGACGCTCTCTCTCTCTCCCTTCAGATCAGCCTCCACTCTCCCGCTCCCTTTGCTGCTTTTTTTAACCACCGCCACTTGTCTTTGTTTTAGCCAAGACTGCCATGGTTCTGACCCACTCAAAGATTCGGCCATTCGGTCCACGCATTTCAGGACAGTTTTTCCGTCGAGTGGTACTAGTAGCCACCCTTATAGTCGTCCTGTATCTGTCGCTGTCAGGTTATTATGGGAAAGCGGGCAACATAGCGTTGGAGTATACAGGTGACAAAGAGCCAAGCTATGTGGTGAAGTATGGACAGAAACTCGCTTCAGGGATCCTCGATGAGAGTCTCGAAACACACAAACTATTCAAATCATTCATCAGTGATATTATCGATCCCATCTTGAAAGACCCCTATATCGATGAATGTCCACTCTTGAATAATCCGCATCATTATGTAGGCGGGAATAAAAAGGGACACTTGGGTGGTCCCATGAAAGAGAGTTATGCCAAAGATAAAGTTTATACAAAGGAGGAGCTGTTATCATATCTGACTCTTAATGATGAGGAGAAAGCATTGATTGAGAAATCTCATCAATATATAATGGAACGTTTACCTCAGGGCATTCCAGATGAACTTCTCAAAACGTTCGAATCACCAGCTAGCAAAAACGGATATGTATACGTTGGTGGTGGAATTTTTAATTTGCTAGTGTTGTTATCAATAAAGTCACTAAGAGACTCTGGAAGTGTTTACCCTGTTGAAGTTCTCATCCCAACACGTGCAGAGTATGATACACAACTTTGCAACAACATTTTCCCCATTTACAACGCTCGTTGTATAGTCATTGAAGATTTTTTGCCCAAAGAGACCAATGGACGTGTCTTCAAATATCAAACAAAATCAGTGGCATTATTGTTGAATTCATTTTTGAATGTGATGCTCCTTGATGGAGACAACATGATTATTAAAAACCCTGATTATCTATTCCGAAGTGAACCATTCATTTCAAAAGGGTTTGTCACTTGGCCCGATATGTGGAGACGTACTACGTCGCCAATTTTTTACGATATTGTCGGGATTCAAGTTAATGAAACGGCAAAAGTGAGAAACTCATATTGGCATGTATTAATGGATGGGGAAGATCACGGATACACTGATGATTGGAAAAGGTCATATCACGATTTCAACGGTACCGTCCCTGAATCTTCAACAGAATCTGGACAAATCCTTGTCAATAAAAAAACGCATTTCCAAACTATATTCCTTTCCTTATACTACAATTTCCATGGACCTTCCTATTTCTATCCGCTATTAACACAAAATTCACACGGTGAAGGTGATAAAGAAACATATTTGACCGCAGCACATGTCCTGGGTCAACCATACTATCAAGTCGAAGAATTCCCAAGGGATTTCCACAGAAATCACGAGAGAGTGAGGAGAGGAAAGCAAAGAGAAATCTTGGCTATTGGACAATACAACCCTGTTGTGGATTATTCATTACAGAAAAAACCAAGACAAGATGTGTGGAACTCTTATGAGTATAGTAATCCAAAATCCCATTGGGAATATAAGATTTGGAAGGAGTCACAATTGTTGTTTCTTCATTGTAATGGTCCAAAGTTGTATCCTTGGGAGTTGCTCAAAAATGGATTGAGAGGGTTTAAGGATTTCAAAGGACAAAGACAAAGACTTTACGAAGGGTTGTTTTCAGAGTTGGGAGAAGACTATGAATTGAAATTGGTTAGATACATGAAATGGTTTTGGTGTGATAACTTTATGGAACTCAACGGTTTCCCTGCGGTCAACCCAGGGGACTTTTGTGAAGAACTTAAGGCCCAAGAAGAGTTTTTGATGCAGAATGTGTATTAAATTAAAGACAGTTTTGACTCTCCATAGACAATAGAATAATTCCTCTCACGTCTACGGTCCCCGAGTAATTTTAATCCAAATTCGGCGGTTCGCGGGTTCGTCTCGGCCAAATAAGCTTATCATACAGCGCCGGACAAAATAGAAAATATTCAGATAAGGAAAAGCCCCCCGCAGCACAATGGAATTCTCCGAAAACTACGAGAAAACACAAACTACACTGTAAGACTCAACGGAAAAGACTCTTTTGTTTTTGTTTATTCGTACAAGACCAATTAAATCTCATCTTCGGTTTCTCTTTGGAACTCCTTACTCATGTCAGCATCTGGGATTGGACCAACAATTGTCTCCACAATGATACCTGTAACCAAGTATGGGTCAATGTTAGAAGCCGGTCTACGGTCTTCGAAGTAACCATAACCTTCCTTAGCGACGGATCTTGGAATTCTAATGGAGGCACCTCTGTTAGCAACACCAGAGGAGAAGGAAGACATTGAGGCGGTCTCGTGACGACCAGTCAATCTTTGATCATTGTCAGCACCGTACAACAAAATGTGTTCTTTATGACGCTTGGCCAATTTCTCAATGGCTTCCTCAATGTACTTCATACCACCTGGCTGTCTCATCTCTTCTGTAGAGACATTGGTATGGCAACCAGCACCATTCCAATCGCCCTTCAATGGTTTTGGATGGAATGAAATCTTGACGCCAAATTCCTCTGCAACTCTATGTAACAAATAACGAGCAACCCATAATTGATCACCCATTTCAATGCCTTCACATGGACCAACTTGGAATTCCCATTGCGAAGGCATAACTTCAGCATTGATACCAGAAATCTCGATACCAGCATATAAACAAGCTCTGTAGTGAGCCTCAATGACATCACGAGCATACACTTTGCCGGCACCGACACCACAGTAGTAAGGACCTTGTGGTGCTGGGAACCCGCCCTTTGGCCAGCCATAAACGTTGTCAAATTGGTCAAACAATGTGTACTCTTGCTCCAAACCAAACCAGATCTTCTTATCCTTGTGAGCAAGCATCAATTTTTCACACTCATGTCTGTGGTTGAATTTGTTTGGAGTACCATCGTTGTTCCAACACTCAGCCAAGACGATAACGTTATCGCCACGTCTGAATGGGTCTGGGTAAAAGGCAACAGGTCTTAAATACACGTCGGAATCGTGACCTGGAGCTTGACCAGTGGAGGAACCGTCAAAGTTCCACTCCGGTAACTCATCGACAGAAGATGGTTTCTTTGTCAAAGTACGCCCTTTAGAACGAATAGAACCAGAGCCATCAATCCAGATATACTCGGCGATTATCTTACCTCTTTGGTCCAAATCGAGGTATTTCTGTAACGTAGCGGTGTTCTCAACTGATTGAGACATTGTGCTGTATAATTTGTGTTTTAAGTAAGAGCTAAGTGCTTTATCAAGACTGGTGCAAGTGGCCAGCAGGAGGGAAAAAGGCGCTTTATCTTTGTTATATATATGACCACGAGGTTTTTTTTTTTTTTTTTTTTTCTTTCTGTATGACTTCTCTTTCATAATTGGCGAAATTACAAAAAAGCAACGCCTGAAATCTGGCTGCATTTTTGTGCCAAAGGAAAAAAGGCATTGATTTGGGGGTTTTTTTGGGGAGGATGGGACAAGAACATTGTTACAAGCAAAGAAATATGTATTTATCACTATATATACTAAGCTTTTTCCTCGTTAGCTACTGACTTTCTTCCATCCTATAGCCTATACTTGACTTTCTCTACGTGATTGCGCTAATTTTGTCCATTGACTCAGATTTGTCCCGAGCACATGACCAAATCTATTTCGGGACAAATGAAATCGCGCACGATGCGTCCTTCAAAAAATCCACAAAAGTCCGGACACCCAGCGCGGTTCTTCCAACACTTTGGCTATGTGTTCGGACATCGCCTGCACAAGGTGCAAAAACAAAAAGAACCACTAGTAAAAACCTGACCAAATGTATCGGTGTGGAAGTCGATATGTAGTCTCACGTTTCGATACTTTCTCCTCAAATTTTGTCCCATGCAGAAAAAAATCGTTTTGAGAGACATGATTTAGCCCCCCTCCTCCATTCCATATCTCTTATCGGTGATTGGCTGCGATAACATACCATCTTTTTTTTTCCTCCCCCCTGGTGTCCGGTTGCAACTTGCAGCCCAGTTTCTTTGTCTGCCTCAACTTTGCGGGTTCATAACAGACAGCACGTTAAGCGGCCCTGGTATTGATGCGGCCGAGGCCCTTGAGCTCCGGGGAACTTGGAGGATTGATCCAGACTTACAAGTTACCACTTTCACTACGCCGAAAATTTTAGCATGTAGAAAAATTACGATAACTGATCAGCAAAGTGTACACTAGTTTTATATACGAGTCAACCGATCAACTCAAAAAGTAATTTTAGCAGGTGGATTGTATTACACGGTTGTGAAGACTCTGGTCAACACACCAGGAATAGTGTACAATCGAATGCAATATTACTTTCCCCAGCTTAGGCCTAGTATGCATTATTACACAAAGCGTACTCATTTTCAAAAATCCCCAAAACAAAAGGGTAGGTACAATAACAAAAAAACAAAAAAGGTGGGATCTAATTCCGTAAATGACAAAACATATCATGCGTTAACACATTGTCATATCCCCCAGCACGCAAAACACATTCACATTCATCCAAATATAGCCCTTTTTTATTGATTCCTCTAAGCATCATGTAAAATGAACAACAATAGGCACAATGATGACAATTAATAAAATTATAACAACAGCCACCAAGCAAAATCTCATCTTCATGTCTTTCAACCACATTTGCTTTCTTACCCTATTTGCACCTCTTCTGAAACCTTGAGCACTTACTGCCAAATTATCGGCTTTATCTTCTATGGAATCGAGTCTTTCACCACTATATTAAAATTTTGTTAGTACATCTATTTTTGACACAATCCAAAAACATAACTCCTGAGATCTAACCCCAAACTTGAACATACCGTTCCATGACTTTGTTTATATTCTCTCTCATAATACCGACAGTGTCATCGATTTCCTACATCGCTCGTTGTTAGTAAAGTTGTTCTGTAAACACATTCCCTGGAGATCCGAAGTCCCACAGGAGGGTCATAAAACATTACTCACCGATTGCAAGGCAGCAGTCTTAGGGTTCGACTGCTTCTGCGTCGTATCCGAAGGGATATATGGATCGTATGGCACTGAAGAAGACATGTTCTAGTTGATGTTTAAAGGTGTTGGGTGTCTTTTCCGGTCTTGTCACAAACTCAGAAAGGGGGCGGCTCCAAATTTTTGAGAGTTTGAAGTTGGTAAAAGTGGTGTTGGGAAAATGTATACAACAGCAAGAATTGGAAAATCTCGATCTTCAACAAAACTCTTCAAATAACTATCCGTTAAGTTCCTTGCGTGGCAATATTTCCAATGCTTTCCATGTACCGAAAATTCGGGCAGTGTTGATTTTTGATTTTCTCTCCTAAGCATTAAGTGCCCTGACCATGTTTCTCTCGTACTTGAAGCCCAACTATAGCCTCAAATTGGCTTCATCTTGAAGATGTTGGTCTACGATGTTGTGACTGGAGCGATCATCATCACTGTGGGGGTTATTCTGGATTATATATGACTACTTGAGAGGTAAAACAAGGAACAGATTCGTATGCAGAGTACCCAGCAGTCCTTAATAAGAATATCTCTTCAATCAATCACAACAGGGGCTTCCAATTCCTCCTTAGTGAACTTGAGGTCTTCCGGACCCGCCAATTCTTGTTCATAGTATGCACTCTCACCAGTGACAACTTGTCTTATCTTATTGATATCTTTAAAATCGTTTGGGTCTCTCCATTTGAACTTCTTTGTATACTCGTTTTCTCTGCCTTCAATCACATCAACAACGTATTCACCGAGGACTGGCAGAAACTTGAATCCATGTCCAGAGCCACCAGTAACGACAAGAGCATTCTTCTTATTCGGAATAAAATCCACAATGAAATCGTTGTTGATGGTATCAGTATACCATAACAAACGGGTCTGATAAATACCAAACTCCACCAGATCTGGGAGGAAAACCTTGACAAACTTCTTAACTTGCTCGACAACTTCTTTTGAAAGTCTACTTTCAGGCGGATCAGATCTGGTTGTAATAGGAACCGAGGTGGTTTTATCTTCTGCGATTTTAGTTGGATTAGTGTATTTCTTCTGTCTCACGATGAATTTAACGAGACCATTAGTACTAATAGGGAAGGCACCAATCCCACTGAAATTTTGTCTCTCTACCCCTTCACCAACTCTCCAATTTGTTATTGGAAAGTTATCTGGAGAGTATTTTGCTAGCAGGTCTTTTCTATCATCCGGAATCTTGATGCAGAGAACGTTCCCATTTTGTGCCTCACTGAGACCCACTAGTTCAGGGACAAGCGATGCAGTCCATGGTCCACATGCAAGAATAGTTAAGTCAGCCTCATGCTTCAGACCATCTGCCGTGACAATGCCCTTGACAATTCCATCTTCAGATTCGATCAGATTCTTAACTGTTCCTTTATCCCCTGTGACAAATTTCACTCCCCTAGATCTAAGGTACGAGTTGACGTATAAGCATGCGTTACATGCAAATAATAGACCGGAAGTGGAATCGAAGACACCAGAGATATGTTTCAAATACGGGTGCTTACCTTCTTTGATCTTAAAAAAATCAAGCTTATTGTAAATTCCTTCTTCCCTAGCTCTTTGCAAGTCCTCTTCTTTGGTGAGATCATACATCTTATGTCTCAACCCGGACCTTGCAAAATGATCCAACCCTTCAACCAACTCAGGTGGAGTCCCCGGAGTGTTATTCAATCTCACGACACCACACTCATCTATGATCTTCAATCTCCCTTCGATGTTGAACTTCTTCTTCGCCTCCTCTGGAGTTAACGAACTAAGCTCTCTATCCCATTGAACAAATTTCTCCCTGGCTCTTAATGCCAATTTGTGATAGTATTCTTTACCAGGATAAAAGGCTCTGAACACCTTGTTGATATCTGCAGAAGCGGTATCAGCACCATTGACGAAAGAATAGCCAAGTTCGTACAGATCCACACGATCGTAGATGGTAATATCGGTGTAGCCTTTATCGACCAAGTGCATGGCACTACTAAGCCCAAACACACCGGATCCCACGATGGTGATCTTCGAGTCTTTAGTCATGTTGCTCTTGTTCAAGTAATGCCCAGCTCAAGCAAAGCGGTGGAGTTCATCCTTTTATATGTGAAGACTTCTGTTGTCAACCCCATTTGATTGGAGCGTTTTCTCTTACTGCGACAGTGGCTCGTGCTCAAGTCGGTGTTGGCGCCCGTCGCATATATTTCCCCAATTGGTCACTTTGAGCGGCTTCTAAACACTAATAAACCATTTTGAGTCGGAGATGTTTCTCAATTGGTTGATGGTTCGATACTTGAACAGGTCATGGACACCGATAAACTCTCTATAGTGGCCTTGATACTATCAATATAGCTCAATAAAGAAGACAGAACTTCACTGAACGCGAAAAGTGAAAATTGATCTCCGCTCCAGCGGGTTGGACAGCTCTTGGTACCATCGATGCTCAGAATTCTTCGAACAATGTCCACAAAGACACAGGGTGGGCCTATTGAGACGGCGATCAGAGAGAAACTTATAAAGGAGCTTAATCCTCAACTCTTGGACATCAAAAATGATTCATGGAAGCACGCCTCGCACCACGGTATGGATGGTGCTACAAATACTACAGAGTCACATTTCAGGTAAGTTTATATATTTGAGTACTTATGCCATCTCTTTGCTAACGTTTCACCTGAAAAGAATAGAGGTTGTTAGCGAAGTCTTCCAGGGGAAACCACAACCAGCAAGACATAGGCTCATATATTCCATACTTCAGGATGAATTACAGAATAAAGGGGTCCACGCTTTACAAATGAAGACGCGGACTCCAGCAGAGGTCAACAAGTGAGTTTCGTTAAATCTTTATGCTATTTAATTCAAAAGGGGATACCTCCTTCGTGTAGTTAACATTAATGTTCATCAGCTTTCAACGACTCCTGATACTGTTCCTCAGTTAGAAGGTCTTTGTTCTCACCGAGTTTCTCCTCGGTCTCCAACTTTGCCAACCAACCTTCACCCATCGGATCCTCGTTGATTAATTGAGGTTTATCGTTCAACGTTGTGTTGATGTCAATCACTTTGCCGCTCAATGGCGCATAGATCTCACTAGAACTCTTGACTGATTCAACGGACCCTATAGAATCACCTGCACTCAATTCGGTACCAACCTCTGGTAATTCAACAAAAGTTGCATCACCCAAGGCATCGGCAGCATACTTGGTAATACCGACAAATGCGACCCCGTCTGGATGTTGGGCAATCCATTCATGTTCTGTTGTGTATCTCACAGCTGGATTTAAGTGTTAGTATCTAGATCTTTGGAGCCATGCTAATGATAAACTTACTTATTGGGCCAGATGAGTAGGTAGTGACAATAGAGTTTGCATTGATCTTGTTGATTGTGGAGTTGAATCTGTAACTCAATCTAATAGCTGGTGATCTAACAAGGGTTCTAGTTAAGGAAAACATTCTGTTCAACGTGTAGTTGAGATGATACAAAGGGATAAGAAAGTGATATGGATACGATTTTTATCTGAGCTTAGTACGTCAGAGTGGCCTTTGTTATCCGAGTTAAAAGTGAAAAGCGCTCCTTTTTTGACTCCGGACAGTGGAGAGTATCAAAAAAAAACAAAAAAAATTGGACGAGTCCGGAGTCGAACCGGAGACCTTTCGCATGCTAAGCGAACGCGCTACCAACTACGCCACACGCCCTAATACGTTTTTTTGATTACCTGCTGTTTGATTAGTTAACTTAATCTTAATGAAGCTAATTTTGTCTGAGACCGGAAAGTTTCCTGTTTTAGGGTTTTAAGAGTTTTTTTTTTGCTTTTTACTTGACATATTTCATATGGGTTTGCAGCATAACTTTGAGTAAAGCACCTTTTCGCACGTTCTTATTGCTCCGTCTTTTTGAGCTCAGTTTGACTGTGTCTGCATAAACTTCCGGAAATGAGCGTATATCCCAATACGTTTTTAGCCCTCATATGGAGTTTCAAATAAGTATGGCACCCTAACACTTTTGATTGATCAGATAGATCTACGAGGGTACGATGAAGGGTTTCCGCATGGACTTTGGGCTCCGCAAGAGAATGTCCATTGCCAGAATTTCTGCATAGGTTACGGATGTGGAAGGGCCTGCTTCGTTCAAAATTGCAAACTCGATGGATGTAGAGAGTCTCGAGTCTCATCACTTAATCCTTCTTGATATAACTTGGGATGATGGCATGGTTCCATCAGTTTTAGGCTAATTTTTACAAGTCCAACGATAGCTACATTCAGGCTTGCTGCAGGTGCCTGTGATGTTTAGTGGATAAAGAGGACGTGGACTTGATAGTAAGCGAAGAAATCGATATATATTTCATAACAAGAACCTATTTGCAGTGCTACGTCACCGTATCTTGCAATACGAACAGTTCAGCTGATGCCAATTTTGTCGCATGACAACTTTATCATATCCAAAATACAGTTGTAGCCATCTGATTGTAGATATGATCTCAAAGGCCAAAAGACTAGTGATCAAACCTGAACACTTCCTCCAGATTCAACCACCAACCCTTTGAATCTCTACTCCCTGTGCTTCCCTCTATCAAAGTTTCTTGCATCTCATCCGTCATGGCCCACCACTCGAAATTACCTGGGTCCGTTCTGCTAGCCTCTGAGTCTCTAGCCCAATCATCGCCGGTATATTTGAAGTTTGCAATGAGCAAATTGAATTGAGGAGAATAATGGATGGAATAGTCCTCGATGTGGTATTTGCGAAGGTTTTCAGCAACTGGTTCCCAAATGGTTTTATGCACCTCTTTGTACTTGTCGAGGAATTCTGGTTTCAACTTTATGATCTGACATATACGCTTTCCAGGGTGCTTCTCTTGTGACATGATAAGACTAAGTCAGGGACAGGAATGTGTTAGTGGCAATTCAGTAGCGCCGTGATGGGGTTTATATACATCCAATGGATAAATTCTGGTTCTCCATACTTCCTCGGAGGTTTTCAATGCCCCGGGCGATCAGCGTTTTAGATGTTCTACTACTTTTTATTGCTACAGTCAAATCTCGTGTTAGTAGTAGAATATTCACTAACTGAACAATGGTCTATGTGAAAGAGGAAGCCTCTTATTTTGAGGTGTCGACAACGTAACGACCCAAGATCTTACCTTGTTCCATCAATTCGTAAACCTTTGGCAACTCGGACAAACCAACAACTTTGATTGGAGACTTGACTAAGCCTCTGGTGAAGAAGTCAATAGCTTCTCTGGTATCAGCTCTGTTACCGACGTATGAACCAATGATGTTGATGGACTTCACAACGTGTGAGAACACTTCAGACTTGCACACAGCGCCTGCTGGCAAACCGACCAAAACCACTTTACCAGTTGGTCTAACGTACTGAGTGGATTGAGAGATTGCAGCTTCAGAGACGGAAACGTTGATAACACCGTGTGGACCACCGTTGGTTGCTTCTTGGATAGCTTCAACAACGTTCTTCTCCTTAGTGAAATCAATGAAAACTTCACCACCGAGAGACTTGAACAATTTTTCCTTGTCAGCACCACCATCGATACCAAGTACTCTGTAACCCATAGCTTTAGCATATTGAACAGCTAAAGAACCAAGGCCACCAGCAGCACCAGAGATTGCAACCCATTCACCAGCTTTTAGGTGAGCGGACTTCAAAGCCTTGTAAACAGTGACACCAGCACATAAGATTGGTGCAACTTCGGCCAAGTCTGCCTCCTTTGGAATTTTGGCAGCTTGAACGGCATCAGCTGTAGCATATTGTTGGAAGGACCCATCGTGAGTGTAACCGGACAAATCAGCATGAGCACAGTTTGACTCAAAGGAGTTTTCACACAACTCACATGACATACATGATCCATTCAACCATTTGATACCAGCGTAGTCACCAATCTCAAAGTTCTTCACTTCAGACCCCTTGGCGACAACGACACCGGCACCTTCGTGACCACCAACTAGTGGTAATTTAGTAGCCAAAGGCCAGTCACCTTTCCAGGCGTGCAAGTCAGTGTGGCAGACACCAGAGTATTTGACATTAATCAAAATTTCATTTGGTTTAGGCTCTGGAACTGGGATGTCCTTATATTGGAGTTCACCACCGTTCTCGTAGAAGATAACACCCTTTTGCGTCTTTGGGATGGCTGGTGCTGTGGCTAGCGCTCTAATGAATTGTGGTCTGAAAGTAGTTCTCAAGTTTGTTCTCAACATTGTATGTAGTATGGTAGATGGGTTATGGGTATGGTCTTGGACAGAAAGTAGCAAGGTAAAGGCTTATATACTTTTCTAGAGGAATGGGGCAGTGACGGTTGAATACAGGTGGAGTCATTTAATTGGCTGTTTAAAAGGTAAAAGCGACGGAGTGCGATTAAAGTTCTCGGAGTTGGTGCCAGTGCAGCGGGTGTCAAGCGGATAGTCACTTTTACGGTCTTGAAGCATGGGGCTTCTGGGCTACTAACTACTTACTCATGGGTGTATCGCTCTCAATCAGCACGATTTGCTTCTTTTCTGGTTAACTAAATCGACTAAAGGTCCACCCACGGATCAACACTGGGGAGGGAGCAAAAAAACTGTTGATTTCTGAGTTGAATCTTGGCCTGGATACACCGAGGGGCGGATGTGGAGGCCCCACTTTTGGTGAAACGGTGGTAAAGTGTGGGGCCGAGCGGCGAGCGCCTGGAATTTTGAAAAACCACGTTGGTGCCGGAAAGCTCAGAGCCTATCGGAGTTCGGATATCTGGCTCTGGGCTCTGGGCTCTGGGCTCTGGGCTCTGGACTCTCATTCACCCGCTATGATTGCTTGGCTCATTGGCGCAGACTTTCCATCTCCTCGGAGACCAGTGCCCTTTTATATTCCTCTGCGCTGGGACGACTCCCTGGTGGTAGGCTCGTAGCCCACTGGACTGGGCAGAGGCCAATTATTTCGCGGGGCAGACCGGGACTCTTTGCTCAGGTCCGAGGAGTCTCGTAAAATCGCTAGTCGAAAGTTTAGTTCGCGTGAGCCGTCCACGGAGTTGAGTCCGGGGGGCCATAGGTGTTCAGCTTTCAGTGGCTTCAATTCCCAACGCTCTTTGATCCCGGATAACTCGACTCGTCAGAAGGCGTAAACCCCATAATGCCCTAAATGTTGTGGTGGAACAAATGGATAATATTAAGTCTTTTTTTTTCGGTGTTGAAAAGGCATTATCAGGATTTTTTTTAATGCAAAAGCATACGAATGGATCTTTGATAAACCCCCAGCTGTGTAGATCAAAGATCTGTGGACACCTGCGATACAGATACCCGGAGAAGCCTAAAAGAGGTGATCGAAGGGTCTCGAATTAGTGAGGCATTACTACACTGTTGTTTAAGATAGCTCTATATTTCCATCATCTTGAAGTATCAACCACCGCTCTTCCCTGAAGCTTGTTCTCCTGCATGAGTTGGTACACTTTCCCGAGTTCACTTAGTCCAAAAACCTGTACCGAGCTCTTCACAAGGCCTCTGACGTAAAAATCTAGCACGTCTTGCATCTGAGCTCTTGTGCCTACACTTGACGCTGTGATGTTGAACTGTTTATCAACTTGCTCCCCAACATCACTTTTGATAGCACTGTTAGATGGCATCCCAACGATCACAAATGTCCCTAAGGTTCTAACGTACTGGATACCAACATTCATTGCCCTTTCACTAACACTGAAGTTAACTACCGCATGTGCTCCACCTTTTGTGAGAGTGTTCACTTCATCAACAAGGTTTGGTGATTTGGTAAAGTCGATAAAAACCTCTGCTTTAAGCCGCTCTCTAATCATCTTTTCCTTGCTTCCAGAGTCTATTGCAATGACGCGGAATCCCATTGCATTGGCAAATTGAACAGCGTAAGACCCGAGACCACCTCCAGCACCTATGATTGCCACCCATTGTCCCTGTTGTAAGTTTGCCTTCTTCAGAGCCTTGTACGCGGTGAGCCCAGCGCAAAGTAATGGGGCAACTTCAGCCAAGTCGCACCCAGAAGGGATCTTGGCCGCTTGGATAGCATCTGCTAGAACGTATTGTTGAAACGTTCCCTGCACAGTGTACCCTGTTATGTCCTGGTCAAGACAACAAGTCTCTTCTCCTCCAATGCAGTACTCACATGTGAGGCAGGTTCTATTGATCCATTTCACACCAGCGTAATCACCAATCTCAAAGTTTTTCACACGCGAGCCCTTTGCAACCACAACCCCGGCACCTTCATGCCCACCAATCAATGGGAGGATTGTGGGAGCAGACCAGTCTCCTTTCCAGGCATGGAGGTCCGAATGGCATACCCCTGAGTACTTAATATTGATGAGGATCTCGGTATCGGAGGGTGTTGGCACAGGGACGTCTGTGTAGTGTAGGGGACCGTTGTGCTCATTGAAGACGACAGCCTTTTGTAAACGTGGTACAGTCATTGAATGGCGATCGGTGGCATGAGAGACAGAGCTTGATAATGGGGTCTTCACAATGGCTTTATATACAATCTATGTAACAGCGCAATGCGCCTTCCTAATTGGGCTCTGCGCGACATCACTGGCGGAATTTATTACTGGATTATTACAGATACGGAAAAGTTTATAGATAATCTCGTAAGCATTCAACTGTGTTTTTAATCTCATTAGCCATAAGAGGGGCAGCTCACTTACTTGTGTCTAACACGTAACGGCCAAGCACTTTGCCCTCCTCCATCAACTTGTAGACACCTGGTAACTCACTGAGTCCAACAATCTTGATTGGAGACTTGACGAGGCCTCTTGTGAAGAAGTCAATAGCTTCTCTAGTGTCAGCTCTGTTACCTACGTAACTTCCCCTGATGCTCACACTCTTCACCACGGCGCTAAACACTTGTGCTCTGGCAACGGCGCCTGCTGGCAAACCGACAAGAACAACAGTACCACATGATCTAACGTATTCGGTAGATTGTTCAATGGCCTTTTCACTAACACTGACATTGATGACACCATGAGGACCTCCTTGAGTAGCTTCTTGGATGTCCTTGATGATGTCTTTAGTCTTTGTGAAATCAACATAGAATTCAGCACCAAGCTCTTTACACAATTGACCCTTATCATCCCCGCCATCAATGGCAAGTACTCTGTATCCCATGGCCTTAGCATATTGGATAGCGAGGGAACCAAGACCACCACCGGCACCGGAGATTGCAACCCATTCACCAGCTTGAAGCTCTGCAGTCTTCAATGCCTTGTAAACAGTGACACCAGCACACAAGATTGGGGCAACTTCAGCCAAATTTGCCTCCTTTGGGATGTGGGCAGCTTGAACGGCATCAGCTGTGGCATACTGTTGAAAGGATCCGTCATGGGTGTAACCGGATAGATCCGCCTTTGGACAATTCGACTCAAACGACTTCTCGCAAAATTCACATGACATACATGATCCGTTCAACCATTTGATACCGGCGTAGTCACCAATCTCAAAGTTCTTCACTTCAGACCCCTTGGCGACAACGACACCGGCACCTTCGTGACCACCAACTAGTGGTAATTTAGTAGCCAAAGGCCAGTCACCTTTCCAGGCGTGTAAGTCGGTGTGACACACACCAGAGTATTTGACGTTGATCAAGATCTCATTTGGTTTCGGGACTGGGACTGGGATGTCCTTGTACGTAAGCTCTCCGCCATTTTTTTCGAATACAACGGCTTTTTGTGTTTTAGGGATTGAGGACATAATGTTGTAACTTCCTTATTGCTCTGAAGTAACAATTACAGTCTGGTTATTTTGTAGGGAGGGAGCCCATGTATTTATACACTTTTGGTCGTTCAGCAAGTGATCTGCAGCTTGATCATATCATCAGATGGCTATTGGTATCGGGATTCGGAGTGTGCGAAACGTGTCTTTCAAAGGCGGGACAAAATTTAACTTCATAGCCTGGCGAGAAAATGTTCCCCCAAAACGATTTACGGGAGGACATCTAAAAGCAAGAGTCAATTCAGTCTATCAATTTGATACTGGAAGGCGAAAGGGGGAGCTGGTGATTGTAGTCAAACTTGGCCTTCTCTTCTATGTAATCTTCTATCTTGTGATGCAACTAATCTTTTCGGCGCAAGATAGTATTTTGAGAGAAGATAGCTTGCTTTGGCCTCGCACTCCGGCTCGTCAGCTCGTGACAGATCCTCCTCCAGGCCGAGTGGTTGAGTAGTTGACTGCACAGTGCAAACTCTCCTAATCTTTTTTTTTTTTCCAGAGAAAGGTTATTCAGCCGTAGTGTATGGCACCACAGATGGGCTGATTAGCGCGCGAAGCCGCATGAATAAGTCAAAAGTAACACCAACTCTAGCTGAGGATTGCCTGCTTTTAATTGAGGGAAAGTTTGTTTCCACGCCATGGACTTAGTAGGTTCATCATATGGCTTAAGTGAAACTGAAACCAGGCATGATGTGAGTTATTTGGTTTAGATAAGTCATGAATTATCTAGCAGATTTTGGTTACGTATTTTTTGCTCAGATGCATCCGGGATTCCGGGTGCTTAACGGAAAGTTCCCTAAATGATCCGAGCACGTTCACAGTAGCTGGGGTGCGATGAGTGGATATACAACTGGTATTTGGACAAGGAACCTGGGATGTGATATTTAATTTATCTGTTTGGTTATGATATATAGTAGAAAATTCGGTTAAAAGCAACTATTGTTATAATTATTGATTTTTTATCAAATTACTCAATTATAAAAAATTTAGTCCTCAACTAGATAAGAATTTTCAGAAAAGCTCAAAATTGATATATTTCCAGATTTAATTTCAAAGCTTCCCATAGGCTGCTCTATCACCATATTCTATCAACAATGCCAAAAATTGGATAGCGTTGACTAATCAAACATATATATAATGCGTTTTGAGCCTAATTGAGCTCAACATAACAACTTTCAGAAGCTCTCCACTTAAAGAAACATCCGGACACCGTTTTAGCAGCGATTGAATCAAGGTGATAAACCTCAATTGATTATTTGTAGGATGAGCTCTTATCTGATTTACTGAACTAATCATATATCCTGACCGTGCTGCTTTTTCTGTTACAATAAGGTCATATATGGTCTCGGACTGTGTATTATTCTAAATCGAGTTACGAGCTCCATCTGGCGGGACGAGTTCTTGCGGAGGAGTAAAAGGTCAAAACACCATAAGCAAGGTATCTAGTGCAAGAGTCCAATGATTTTCTCGTTTGTCTTTGGTACAGTTGAAGTCGGTGTGCTCTCATATCAGAAAGCTGACCAGTCTCCAATTCCATTGCTGCCGGTGGTACCAGAAGCGAGTGTTCCTGATGAATGCTACCCTAATTCTGAGCTTGGGAAAATGCACCCAACGATCGGTGCAGTTGTGTGGGTATAGTGTGCGATCTTTTAAAAACTGGATCAATGCTTTTCCATGTACTGAACCAAAAAAGACAGACACATGGTTGGTCAGTCAGTTCGTTTGAGGCTTAATAACTGGGCTACTTGGGGCTCAGTTTATTTTGTGTTGCAATTCCGAGTGCAGGCACCACTAAAGACTACTTGTTGAGGCGATCGCCACAGAGATGGAGGGGTGAACTTTGTCCACGGACTTCATATAAAAGCTTTCATACTGCGCGCAGCAGCATGTCAAACCTCCAGCAGTATATGCGGTTGATGACATCATGCAAGTTGAGTTGACTCAATTAATGCTACAGGCTAGTCTCTTCAATGCAACAGAATCAACTATCACATAAGATCATACATTTGGTCGCAAAGAATGACTTTTAATGATAGGAGATAGACGAGTGATTACGGCGAACAGTTTGCTGAGAATGCTCACAAATATATACGAGATGGCTTACCCCTAAATTGTGAAAAGTAACCTTTGAGTAATTCGAATTTAGCTCTAGTATTACCAAACACTTTGGCCTGCGAATGAAGAAGAAATGAAACTTTGATAGCTGATGAGTTCTGGAACCTAAAATATACAGTGCTTCTTAACCATTTCCCTAAACAGAAACAAAGGCGCCAAAAGACGAATACCCGGACGACGTGCGCCGACTATTCCAGAAAAATGGAAATGCCGCCGTCTCGTCGTCCAAATTTTCGCCACAGGCCCGACTTTGAAAGTAACCAGTCATCTTATCTTTACCGTTAACTTAGATAAAACACAGTCAAAAACATGTCCTTAAAGAGAATCACCAAAGAATTAAACGATCTTGGCAGGTACGTATATCTGGTTGGATGGTGGGAAAGAAGGAGTTGATGGATGTTGTCGGATCATTACGTTGCCTCGCCCCCCCTTTTCATTCACAAGGCCATGTTTTGAAAGTGACATTTGACTTGGCGTCACTTAGCGGTGAGAGACCACCTGTGCAGCCTACGACGAGATTGTCAAGTAAATTAGGGGGGGAGTTTCTTGTCAAGCACTGTGTTCTATTGAAGATATGCTTCAAATCAGCCGCTGTTGTTCAGTGGATCTCTCAAAGACTCTTTACCATGCTAGGATTAGGCAGCTGGGAACCAACCCCTTCTTTCTTCCGTGATAGCGAATCCTAACAGTTACTAACGATTTGCTTAGAGATCCCCCATCTTCATGTTCAGCAGGCCCAGTAGGTGACGACTTGTACCACTGGCAGGCATCCATCATGGGACCACCAGACTCTCCATACGCTGGAGGTGTATTCTTCCTTTCGATTCACTTCCCAACGGATTACCCATTCAAGCCGCCAAAGGTTCAATTTACAACGAAAATTTATCACCCAAACATCAACTCAAATGGTAATATCTGCTTAGATATATTGAAAGAGCAGTGGTCACCAGCCTTGACTATCTCTAAAGTGTTGTTGTCTATTTGCTCGTTGTTAACAGATGCTAATCCAGATGATCCTTTAGTGCCGGAGATTGCTCATATCTACAAAACTAATCCAGAACTCTACCAGAAGAATGCCAAGGAGTGGACAAAGAAGTACGCCATTTAGGTTGACGGGTTTAGATTGGATGGTGTTGTAAATACAGGTTTGCATAGTAATCATTGGCGATGTAGAATATTTAGAGAGCTCACGAGTTCGTAGTTTGTTTGCCTTTTCCGCTTTCCACAGAAAACGATTTGGTTTGTGCCGCACTTGGCGATGAGCTGAAGAAAATTTTTGTGAACACTGTCAGTTGATATGATTTATATCAGCGGTTGATCAAAAAGCAGCAACAACGCAATGGAGGGTGTCAAGCTAGACCTCTCAGGATTGAGACAGAAGGTTGCAAACAAGTTGCAGAAGGTGAATGGCAAACCACAGAAAAGGGAAAAGCCCGACAAGAAGGGTCAGAGGTCAAAACGTGACAATGAACCAAAAGCTACAAATGGACCAAAAGCTACAAGTGATTTGAAAGTTGAGAAAACTCATGAGAAACCACAGCTGGAGAAGACTGCAAAGGCGACTCAAGATTCCCTGGATGATGCACTTCGTCGTGAAGCACTGGAACTAGGCGCTACCGAAGAGGATTTGAAATTGTTAGATGAGATCTCCGAAGGTGAGGACAGCGAGCAAGAGTTCAACGACGATGGTAAAGTGGATAATGGGCTCAAAGATGATCTTTCTAAATTTATAAAAGACATAGGGCTAGGAAATAGTGAGCCGCTGGTTGTCGAGGATGCTGAGGTTGTGGAAGAGGCAGAGTTGGAGGAAGAAGATGAAGAGGAAGATGAAGTTGAAGATGAAGAGGAAGATGAAGAGGAAGATGAAGAGGAAGATGAAGGCGAAGAAGAAGAGAAAAAGGACGTGGAACACCATGACGAGATTGCCAAGTCTAAATCGGTCAATCAGTTGGACGTTTCTGAGCACCAGAGAGTTAACCCATCTACAGTAGTCAACTCATCCCGCCTCTTAATTCCACCTCAAGTTGATTGGTATAACATTGAACTTGATTTGAACTATGAGGCTCAGGATCTCACTAAAGAGCAAATTGACAAGTTATATCAGAGAGGAAAAGAGACACTCGAAGCCGACAACAAAGTGTACTATGAAGAGTTTTCTAAATCATCATCACAAAGAAAATTTTTGTCCCAAATTCTGTCAGACGGTACACTGAGTGATAAGATATCAGCACTCACATTACTGATACAGGAAGCTCCAGCTCATAACCTGAAATCCTTCGAGATGATGCTTAACTTTTTGGGCAAAAAGTCGAGAAATTCTGTCTTGCAGTCTTTGAATGCCTTGAAAGATTTGCTCATAAACGGACTGCTACCGAATAGAAAACTAAGATATTTCAAAAACCAACGACTATCGATGATGTTATCAAAGAAACATCTGGCTTTGTACTATTTCGAGGATTACCTGAAGACTTTTTACTTCCAAGTTATTCAAGTTTTCGAAAAATTGTCCCACGACCCTATCATCCACGTAAGAATGACTGTTGTTGGGCATATTTTTGACCTTCTGAAGGCTAAACCAGAGCAGGAGGTTAATCTTTTACGACTTGGTGTGAACAAAGTGGGTGACATTGATAATAAGGTTAGTGCAAAGACATCGTATCAGATCCTGCAACTTGAACAAGCTCATCCAAATATGAAAAAAATTGTCATTGATGCTGTGATTGATGCTATGTTCAAAAAGAATACTGATTATCACACAAAATACTATTCTGTTTTGACTTTGAATCAAACAATTCTTACTAGACGTGAAGAGGAAATAGCTAACGAACTGGTAAAAACTTATTTTGCATTGTTTGAAAAGCTTTTAATTGAATCTGATCCACATAACGTTGATGTGAAAACGGATGACCAAACATCAAAACCTGATAACTTCAAGAACAGGAAGAAGAATTTCAAAAAGGGTAAAAAGGGAGGAAAGTCAGTCAAGATCATCAAAACAGAGCAGGAGATCCTCGAAGAGAAGAACTCCAAACTGTTTTCTGCATTGTTGACTGGTGTTAACCGTGCATTCCCGTTCTCTAGCTTACCTGTTGAGATCTATACCAGACACATGGATACTCTGTTTAGAATCACTCATTCAAGTAACTTCAACACCTCTGTCCAGGCTTTAGTTTTGATATTTCAAATCATTTCTTCTCAAAAGCTTAACCCAGACAGATTTTACCGGACTCTTTACGAGAGTTTATTGGATCCACGACTGGTAAACTCATCCAAGCAAGGTATTTACCTCAACTTGCTTTTTAAAGCATTGAAAGAAGATTCAAATATCTCTAGAGTTATGGCCTTCGTCAAAAGAATGGTTCAAGTATGTTACAACTGGACCAATGTCGGCCCTGTGGCTGGTATGTTCTTTCTCTTAATGGAGCTTCAAAGGGCCGTTCCGCAGGTGAGAAACTTGGCCCTGAACACCCCAGCGGACCACCAGATTATTGATGACGAGGATGACGAAGAACATTTTGAAGACGTCAAGTCAGACGATGAAGGCAAGGTGCAAGAATCTAAGGCGAAGGAAACTGTCCAGTACGACGGTCGCAAACGTGATCCAAGATTTGCCAACGCATTAAACTCTTCAATTTGGGAGATTCAGGAGTTTCTACACCACTACCACCCTACGGTTCAGCTTTACGCAGAAAGCTTTTTGTACCAACAGAACCAAGTTAAGCCAGACTTGGGTCTTTTCACGTTAACTCACTTTTTGGATAGATTTGTTTATCGTAATGCTAAACAAAAACCAACCACAAAGGGTTCGTCTATCATGCAACCTCTTGGAGGAGCGCACACAGGGTCTCTCTTGGTAAAGGCTTCCAATTCTCTCACTCATGAGATACCTGCCAACACGGAGAACTGGTTGGAGAAGAAGGTAGAAGATATCAGACCAGACGAAAGATTTTTCTACGATTACTTTTCCTCTAAGGAAAAGGATCCTTCAAGACTGAACGAACCAAAGGATGAAGATTTTGACCAGGAGAGTGAGTTAGATGATGACGAGGTGTGGAATGCCTTGGTGAAATCCAAACCGGAGATTGAAGGTGATGAATCTGAACTAGATGAACTTAGCGCAAGTGATCTAGAGGACTTCAGCGATGACGACGATGAAGAGGAACTAGAGGAACAGGAACTGGAACTCGAAGAAGAAGTTGAGGGTGGCGACTCTGAAGATAACTCTGACTTCGAGTTGCAAACAATTGGTATGTCTGACGAGGAGCTGGGTGAAGATTTGGACAAAGAAAAAGATGAAGAACCCGACTTCAATGGCTTTTCTGAAAGCGAGGACGAGGAAGCAGAGCTATTCAAGGGAGATGTTTCCGATGAGCTAAGCAGCGATCAAGAGACAGAGGCAACTACCAGGGGGAGAAAGCGTGGTGCGGAGGGCTCTCAAAGTGGAAAGAAGTCCAAGAAAGCCAAGTTGAAAGAACTACCTCTTTTTGCTGATGCTGATGAGTATGCGAAGTACTTAGAGTCTGAGGAAGAGGAATCATAATGCCTGACAGCATTTCTTTAGCATTTTAATTTGACGAGAATTACACTCACAATCCACCTATTGCAACCAAACAGTGTGTCTTTTTGTACCTGTCTAAAAGATATGACGGCTAGTGGGCTCACCACCAAGGGTAAACCGAAGCCGGACTAGTAGCCTGCAAACCGGCTAGAAGGGCCTCGAAAGCTAACCGAGACTTCTGGGCCTTTGGAAATTGTCGGGGACTTGCTATGAAGCTGATCAAGGCTAGGCCCACAAAATTCCCCCTCGTTCGGTGGTCCCAACCTCAACGGTCTCAAACAGCAGCCTTCGACAAATGCCCGATCCCCTAAGGTGAAGTAACTACCAATAGGACATTAGTAGCTAGGGCAAATAAAAGGAAGTTTCAGCAGATATGGCATAATTCAATTTGAAGTGGTAGATCGTAAGTGAAGAGTTGTTTCTCAAGAGGTTTTCGAGCACAGCAGCTTCTTACCTGGCAAGCCCTTCTCTAAACACGGTTCATAAAGACTCGGGGACCGAGTCAAACTTGCTCTATATCCTCTGCCAATATAATAGCGAGAGCAAGAGCTCTGAGACTTGAATCTAGATCACCAGACTCATGTTTTTGTCCAAAGCGCTGTTCCAGCAACCAACGCTATGCGCGCTATTTCACTGAAACCTGATATATACACGATATCGCACAATGGACTGATATGCTTAAATTGGAACGTAAGCGCTAATAATTCTGTCTCAAGGGTTAAGACCGGCCTACTGGAACCACGTAGTACAACTTCAATTCGTTCTCGATTCACAGCCTCAGAGCTGGATGAGGCCAACTGGAGTCGACATGGGTTTTGGTTTATCAATGCAACTCTCTATATCAGGCAGAGTCAAGCTGAATGTATGGCCGCCTATTATTTTAACGAACTCTTTGGACACTGGACAGTGGTGTCTGTATGTAGGTCAAAAATTGAAAAATCGGGCCACCGAGAGAGATCTGCGACGTTGATGCAAGCTTTTGGGAGGTTTCCAATTTAGGCAATGGAGGTCGCTCGAAGAGGAAAGGGGTGTCTACAGAATTGGGAAGCCTGTGCTTTCTGAACTACCGCCGTTCTAACTTCTTACACTCGCGCAACGTTGAGCACAATGGGACAAATACCAGTTACCGAGCTGTGAATCCTGATATTGAGTTAGACTCTGAGGGTGGAGTTCGAAGTGCAAATACGTAGTTTATGCCAATTGATTTCATGCTTCATGGTTGGGTGGTTTATAAAGAGTGAAAGAGCGCTTAAGAATCCTTGATTCGAGGGCTTCCGGGGTTAACACTTGACGTCATGATCACCATTTCCCTGACTGTCGACTAGGTATAAAGAAGTTGAGAGCTCTTTCACATAGCTGCGATTTGCTTTTTCCAAGATCCATGTCGATAGGGCTATGTAGGTGGGCGACTGGGCGTCGCTTGTGTGCTGAAATCTAATCAAACCTTAGGAGATATTTTGAGCACTGCAATCTTCAGCAGGCGCAAAGTTGAGCTTTTAGATAGTTGCTGGAGGAGAGAGAAATGACTGGAGTGAAGAGGGACATCTGGTGAATGGCACAAAGTTCAAACTCTAGGCTCGGACTACATTCGTTAGGGTCATATCCATAATCCTCCCAAGGTACTTGTAGCTGGCCACTAGAAATGCTGTGAAGGCTACACACAGCTAGCGCCAATGGAAGAGTTCAGGGTTCTTTCATGAGAAGTTTTTAGAAGGCCTAAAAGATTGCCGCTCAAAGGCATAAACTTATTATGCAAGGCCGCTCTGTAGATCCGCAGCCGTTATGCAAGCTGCAACTTGAGATTAAGCGAGATCGCACACAGCGGACTGCACCGTAAAAGGTCTGCATCCCAATCCCGAGCGAGGTTTATCACTACGAGCTCCCCTTTCGAGAGCTTTGCTTCTTTGAAGCAATAAACACAACTCGAGAGCTAGCAGAGCAGGATCAGAGATACGCTTGGGCCACTCAGTGGACACGTACAACTGGGACATTTGTGCCCCTTGATTCAGATGCACGAGGGCTACTAGTGCACGTCACGACTAACTACTCATCAGGTTCTCGACTGGCTCTACGCCAAAACTGGCACAAGGTAGGAGACGCTCATGGACTCGTGGGAATGGGGGTGTAAAACAGTAGCTGTTTTTCAATTCAAGTGTCTGCCAGCTACAGTGTAATATATGAGGTTTTTGTACGATGCTTTTTTTCAAAATCGGTAAATTTTTACTTCTTCTCATAGTCTAGTTCGAAGTCTGTGTTCTCAGGCAAAGATGGTAGATGCTCAAGGATGTTTAATGTGCAGACGGTTCAGTCACTTGTACTCAGGCCACGAAAGTTGACTGATTTTGCTTCTCCTAGCTCAGTCGTTCGTAGAGAGTAAAAATCGAGCTTTCTTTGGGCAATGTCCATCTCTTTTCATATAGAGAGCCGTCACTGACTAGGTTACCAATACCTTGCGCATCTTCCAAAGCTCAATAAATCTGTGTTTGATTTCTTTTGATCAGGTGAGACTCAAGTTGGCCTGAGTTGACCTTTTTTGCACATTAACGCTCGTGGTAAATTTGGTCAATAGGACATGTGAGCTATCACAAACTGCCATGTGCAGCGTGCATGAAAATAAACAGTTATATACGTAATCGGATGTATCCGCCAAACTATGAGTAGTGGGCAGTGGGCCTATGATTTGAACACTATTGGCGAGATAGATCGGATTTATTACCGTACATTGGGGGAGTGTGTTTCTTATTTGTTGGGGGAGTTCGTTCGGTAACCGAATGGCGGGTTAAAGCCTTTTATCTAAGCTAGTTAGCTTTGCCCAAAAAGGCCATCTGGTACGACTTACTTGCTGTCCATTCAAAGCTAGTCAAGAAGTCTTTGTGAATGTGAGCCATCTAGTGTATCATTAAGCGGGGACTCCATTGACAACAAGGGTCAGTGTACTTTTTTAATGCCGACCTTGGCACCCCGACTAGCGTAAAGCTATTGTGGTACGATCAGCGAAAACCTTCACGATAACAGCAACCAAATGGTGGCAAGATTTGACAAATCCATAAGCGGAAGTGTCCGCAAGTTAGGATCTCACTTTTTATTGGAGGTTGAACTTTGAAGATCGATTCGATGATTTCCAACGCTCCATTAACCGAGAGGGGAGATCCGTATCTGGATGATAAAAATTATGGCCCAACGGTTTCGCTCAAGGCGCTTTATTAGATGCGCAGTGAGAGACCATTTTGTAAGATTCAGCTAGCGTGGTAACCGGGAGCGAAACCACACTTTCAGCCTTTATAGAATAGACAACTGGGACTAGTTTACTTATACATGGCTTTTGATTGATGTCCATGCTTATAAGCTGATATATAGAGGTAAGTCTTCAGAAAAGATTCGGTAATACTAGATTAGAGTCTCTGTGGCTGCGACTCGTTTGTCGTCGTGGAGAAATGACCTCGAGGTTGATATTAGTACCTGGGTTTCGAATCCGTCGTCCCTGGATATCCAGTTTCTGCTTCCTGTAGGATGCACGTTGGACGGCAGGCTGTGCGCACAGGGGTAAGCGCAGCTTGGCGGGCCTCGAGAGTCGAGAGTCGAAAGACATTTATGGAGCGAAAACCACCAGCTTTTATCGGTTCATTATGTTGATTAACCCATGATATTGAGAATCTAGCTCAGCTCCACCGTTCAGTGTCTTAAACAACGTATTCCGCCACTTTTCTGCTTACTTCTGGCGTCCGTTGTCTAAAACCGGGGCCCTTGACAGATTTTCACACAGAGACGCGTCCCACTTTGTTTTCGTTTTCCCGCTTCTGGCCGCAGGCTCAATTATCCCAGTGTTGCGCCGACCGCGTCTGCCGTGATGAAAGAAGTTGGAAGGTAAGAATGAATATAAATACAAGGCTCACCTTCCGCTGAAAGACCCAATAATCGCTGTTTCTGGCCCGTGCACCATTTACTCGCTGAGTCACCACTCCAACTATTTACACTCATTTCGACTCCCCTCCCGCCGTTACTTCGTTCATTTCCCCTCGACTTCCGCTTTCATTACTCTCTTCAAAACAATAACAAAGGCACACTCAACGACTACTTTACGATTCAACTTCCAACAAGGAGAAAAATGTCCAGACAGTTGCTACCTTCTGCTATCAATGAAGCTGTAACGCCTCCCAGCTCTGTACAGCGTCGCCAAGGTAAGCCTATGATTGTGGATATTTCCATAAACGACGATGGTGAGCAAGTCTACCAGGTACATGCCACCGCTAGAGGCACCAGGAAGAGGAAGGCCACAAATGGTGACTACGCGGAAGATGGTGACAAGCCTTCCAAGAGGATGACCCCAATCCGCTCAGTGTTGGGAACTATCTCTCCAGGAACCCTGAACCAAGAGAGAAATAGAGCAGATCTCAAAGCATCAAATTTGAATGGCTCTCCAAGCACGAGAAAATCAGAGAATGAGGCCAATATTTGGAGTCAGGATGTTGAAGAAGCCTTTGAAGATGCTTTAAGGATGATTCCGAAGAATGGTTTGAGCAAGATTAAGATCAGTGGGAAGTCCTGTGGTCGAAATGAGCTCATCTCTGACTACATTTTGCAGAAGACTGGGAAGCTGAGAACCAGGAAGCAGGTCTCGAGTCACATACAAGTAATCAAAAACCTGAAAAAGAAGCCCGAATTGATAGATCTAATCAATAACGGTCCTTCTGACCCTGCTGCTTCCAAAAAGTTTGATGAAGTTTTCTCCAAAATATCATTCGAGAAATCTCTGGGAAGCAACGGAGCCACTTCTGTCTCATTAGGGAAGGCTAATACGCCAAAAAGACAGGGGTCGAGGACTCCTAGATCGGCAAAGAGTAAAAAATTTCAAAGGTCTTTCAAACTTCCAGAATCGTATACTCCAGTCGAATGCAGTATGAAAAGATTTGAAATCACTCATGTGTCTTTCCAAGAGCCTTCCAACTCACATATTTACACAAGGCTTTCCCCTAGAGTTGAGAAACCTTTGAGATTGAAGCCTGATGCTTGTGTTCAGAATAGGTTCCCCAACTTGACAGATTATTTCCAGGGTCATTTGAAGCAGGAACAACAGATCCCAATATTGCATAACTTGGTGAATTTGAGTCTACCACTTGGTGATAAAAGAGCAAATGGTGATCATGAAACCTTGCTAGAAGTGAATCTCAAGGGTGTACCGGTTGACGAGAGTGAATTTGGCTGCCTCACTGTAATCTATTCTTTTGGTAATGAGGTTATCAAGCTCATAGAGGATGTTACAACTGTTTGCAAGACTACGGGGAAGGGGGCTGCTCCCGGTTTCATGAATGCCACATTGCAGCTGCCATTTGCCAAAGAGTTCTGGGTCGCTTTTTTCAACAGTATTGATAACAATATCAATAATGAGGAAGACGAGGAAAAAGGTGACACACAAAAGACTATTGCTGTCAAGGCTATCACAATGAAACAGGTGATTTTCCACAAACGGTGCAGGCATGGCTTTGAAATGCGGGACATAGAATCTATACTGCTATGGGAGTTTACGAGAGCTACTGAGTGCCCTGAGACAACGACAAGAAGACTTTACTTACCAAAAAGCGGTTCAACACCGACGGAAGTCACTTTTTTGTCCAAATTGTCTGAACCCATAAAGCAGGAGAAATTGCCAGAACCTATCTCGCTACCCATTGATGAACCGGATTCTAGCGTCATCCAGAGATCCATCCATGACCATTTCAGCGAAGATGACATTGCATCAGCTAATAGCAGTTTACAATTTGACGACTTGGATCACACAGACATTGTGCCAATTTCACAGCCGAATTTTAGATCCAGCTCTTTTCAAGAGGTTTATTCGCCTCATCCACCTCTTCCTATAAGACGCATGATGAGCGAGCCATCGGCATGGAATTTGCAGCATCACCAACAAACTCTGATCCCCTCTCATGAAGGCTTCAACGCTGATGAGTTTCAAGGATTTCAAAATTATCCCACAGATGCTGTTATGATGCCAACTTTGAACCCTGGTTATATTCACTTGGATCATCATTCACGAGATGTTGCACCCTGTGAGGCGTTCAGTTGGTGAAGCTCATAAATTCTATTCATGATGTTTTTGATTCAATCTAGTGTCGAATTTCCGAACGGAGGAGGGGTCTCAGTTAGATATACTTAGATTAGAAATTGAGGGTTATTCTACATTTTTACATTGTATTCCATACCGAGCTCATGAGCTGATTTATAAGATTGACTCGTGAAGTATTAAGTTTCTCATTGAAGAAGTTCAACTGGTGTAACTACTAAAAAACAATGAAACCAGACATTCCTACCTCGAGAATTAAAGCAAGATTATTTATGAACATACATTTGCGACTTAAACCTTCAGCGTAAAACCAAATACACTGCTTAAGCATCCTCGTTGAACAAAGCTTCTCTCTTAGCAGCAACTCTTTGTTGTCTTCTTTCTCTAGCAGATCTGTTCTTAGCTCTTCTGGCTTCAGCTTCGTCCTTCAAAGCCTTTTCACGAGCAGCTTCAGCCTTGGCAGCAATGATGTGTTCAACCAAAGCACGCTTGTGTTTGAAAGTGTTACCCTTGGCAGATTTGTAAAGGGAGTGGTATAAATGTCTGTCAATCTTACCAGCATCTCTGTATTTAGCCAACAATCTTCTCAAGACTCTCAATCTTCTAATCCAGATAACTTGGGATGGGAAACGAGCCTCTTTGGTACCTTTTCTCTTACCGTAACCGGTGTGACGACCAGCTCTCTTTGACTCAGCCAAAGCTCTAGCTCTAGATCTGGAGTGAACACGGACTGGCTTCTTGACAATGGTACCGTTCTTGTACAATTTTCTAATGGCTTGTCTGGAGTTGGCTTGAGCAATCTCAGAGGTCTCGTTTGGGTCCAACCAGATTTTTCTCTTACCGACACCAACGACGGCAGCGGCAAGTCTCTTTTGGGTTCTCAAGTTAGCCCTGTGGAAATGATTGTTAGTAATCTTGTTGTTTCGAAACAAAGGAGGAGTAAGCCCAAAAGGATACGAAAGGGACGAGTGTCTCTAGTCGGTGTTGAGATCATGGAACCAATTTTGCTTTGAACCAGACACTTGAATGGATAGCACCTTGTTGAAATGCATGGTGATTAATCAAGGATAGTGCAAACTCTCTAGTAGAGGACTGACAAGTTCACTAATCAGTTCAAGGGATGGTCCCACTCTTCTGAATTCCTCCATAGGAACAACAGCTTTGCACACTGTTTGGCCAGCACAGACACCTCCCTTTTCTTACTCCTCCAATCAACGCCACCCTTGTATTGTGAACTTACATCTTTACGGGTTTACCTTGCTGTTGTACAACTAACTGTTGATGTTTGAATTAAAGGTTTTCAGCTTTTTTTTTTTTTCCATACAAAGGCGAGCGCCAAACTGCCCACGACAGGCTTTGAATGTGGGAGGTGTTCGGATGCTGAGGTAAGCCCTGCCTTTTGCGCGGGTTCGTTTTGATCTGCGTTTTGTGCTACGGGGTCGATTTTTTTGCGGGTGTTTGGATGTTTGCCCAAAACTGCGAAGAAAATCCACATTTGTGACTTCTGATGCTAAACATCCGAACACTTGGTTTTACTACGATTGAGCCCCTTGTGAATATCACGTGCTGCAGAAAGAAAAAAAAAAATGACTTGCAAAAAACTCCCCTGCCATTTTTGCCCGGGCGAGATGGTTCTAAAATTTTCAAAGTGTGTACAACCCCAAGTACTTAAGCTCAATGGCTTATTAGAGTCTGTTTGTAGATAATAGAATTATCATTGCAGAAAGGATGGCTAAATCTTTACGTTCCAAATCCAAACTTAGGGCCAAATCCGTTAAAAGGGGCAAAGAGTTTCAAGCCGCTGTGGATCAAAGAACGCTGAGACTTTTCGAAAAGGCCAAAGAGAATTTGATAAAGCAAAAACCGGATGCTAAGATACCAGAGAATGCTGAAGAAGACGCTATGGCGGTGGATCAGGAACCAAAGAAGATTTCCACCAGTGGGACAAGAACTGCAAGACATCACTTACACAAAATGAAGAAAAAGAAGAGTAATCATACATCTTTTGGATCAAAGAAGAAATAATGATTAAGAGCACCCCGAACTTCAATATCCTCCACTGCAGTATAGATTGTTTGCATCTGTTTGTTTTCTAGTTTCATAGGTTTCAGTTTACTTTTTTTTGTTTTTTGATCATGGATTGTACAAGTGTTTACGTGACGTTGTTATATGTGAAAGGGTTATGGAGAAGAATTAATTTTGTATGAACAAAGTTGTAAATCACGTTTATCATAGAGACCATCGAAGCTAAATATATATATATATGCAGAAAAAGAACCAAAACACCAGCCAAACATCCCTTATCCAATTGGGTCCCCTCCCCTCCCATTTTACCGAGCGAAGATTTAATCCTTTCCAGCCCCATCGTTATTATATTTGGCAAACCCAGGACACTCATCCTTTTCAATATGGTTATTTAGCCATTCATTGTTATTAGCAAACTCTTTGAAACAACCAGCGCATCTCCCTGAGCTAGATTTTCTATTTGATTTGGCGACACCAATAGGGTATATAAAATGTATGCTTTTCAAATGAGCTTTAAAAGTGTCCTTTCTTGAAAACTCACCATCAAGGTGATGACATCTTGCATGTTTTTCATCAAAGAAGGGGCATTTGAATTCTTTCACTTGATCGTGTTTTTTCAAATGACGTGAAAGATATGATTTGGTTTTGAACTGTCGCTGACAAAAGGGACATTTGTGATATGTAAGGCAAGGTTTCTTGACAGATTCTGGAGGGATGATGGCGCTTGAGTAAAACTTATGAAACTTCTTCCTAGTGAGTTCCTCATTTGGTTGTAAAATATGATAAGACGTGTGAGGTTGTTTTGTCATCATGTCTGATTTGATTTGGTGTGCTATATCTTTTAAGAAGAAATCATCAACTTGCGAATTTTGTTGCCGTGATGCCGCTGTACCATCAAACGAGTCCGATAATGCTGAATCCGAGCTGAAAATCGATTGCTGATAAGTCGAATGGTCAGCAGAATCCGTAGTGGTGGATGGCACTTTCAGTCTGGCTTGTGTGATTGGGAAGCGCAGGTCTTGGTAAGGATTGTATAAATTTGTCAAGGAAGAATCACCGCTGTTTTGAAGAGCATACAGGTCGAGGCTTTTCAGCTCATTGTCTAGTGATTTGTGGTGTATTTGATGATGTGCTTGATTCTTGTTGTACGACAGCTCACGTGAAGCCAGCAATTGGCCCGAAGTGGTTGAGGAAGTTGAGGATTGGGGTTCAGCCACTTTCTCTTGTTTTCCTTGGGCAGTTTTATCAATTGACTCGTTGTTGTTGACCAGCAAGTTATAAAACACTGGGTCCTCTATAAGGGTCGGCATCTTGCTTCGACCACTAAATGTGCTCCTTGCGCCGGTGCGGATACGTTTGTCAAAATCGAGGCTGCACGATTGTGGGGCGGGAGGATTGTTCAGTTGGACGTTGACGGTTCAATTCGCTCTGAATGAATGGAAGCAGCGAATCGCTCACAGGACGACCACAAGAAAGGTGCGCTGCGGCTCTATATAAAAGACGCTCGACAGAATTTACGCCCAGCCCATTAAATAAATAAATGCTCGAGGGAAAAAAAAAAAAAAAAAAAAAAAAAAGACCAAAACTGAGGCTCAAAATCGACACACAAGCGCCAAATTTGAGCGCGGGCCACATCGGCAAAGAATGTCACAAAGTCACGTGCACTTGAACTTACAACTTACAACTTACTTGTGTGTTCTCTAAAATCGCTGGCACGCAGCCTATTACTTGATTTAAACATCATTAAAGCGACACAGCAGCCGGGAGATCGTCAGCATTGAGGAGGTCAACACCAAGCTCAAGTAGATCTCTCCACACAGCATCTCGTTGTAGTGCGGGCCATCTAGGTGTATCCCATATACGCACTTTAAGTCCCAACGAGTGCGCTCTCTCTATAGCGGCCCTCACGACTTCCTTCTCCTCTTGAGTCAACCCGTAAAGTGACCGCTTTCCAGTAGTGCCTATCAATTGCCTGAGGGAACATGATGCATATATGGAAACGTTGCTGACTTGATCCAGTGTGAAATCCCCGAGTAAATGTAGCGGAGCATCAATAAACATAGTGCGCACTTCTTGTTCTTTAATCTGTTCCACTGGTACCATACCACTAACAATGATTGTCAGTGGGCCTGTTACCCAATCTCCAGTCTTTGTGTTGAAGTGAGTCAAGTAGTTCTTAGCATCCAACCGTTCAAGACTCTCTTCCAAGTGGCGGAAGACAAGTTCTGGATTGTTCTTGACATCGATGATGAGATATAGCGTAGCGCTTGGGTCTTTATAGAAAACACCATCTGGTGGAACGCCTTCTGGAGATAAAAGTACTCTATGAGCATTGATATCATCAAGCATAGACTCAATTGGTTCTAGATATAGTTGGCGTAATGTCATATAAGACGAAAGCGATAGCTTCTTATGGCCAACAAACAAGTCATTTTTACCAGGGAGATGCCATACGTCAGCCTCAACTGATTGACATCCCAAGGATAACGCCTCATATAAAGGTTTTTTCCTCCAATAATCGTTATGAGAATGGATTGGAAGGACTTCTTGTCCTTTGTTGAGCTTTTCAACCCTCCATGATGATTGCGCTAACGGCGGGTACCAATCCAACGTGGTCACTAAGAAATCATTCATGATCGTTGGGTTCTTGCTAAATCTCACAATAAACATCATCATTAAAAGGGATATTATACCAAATGTCATAGATATGCCTGTCATGAACTTCCAAAATGCGTTGCGCCTTTCAAGCTGATTAATATGCTTATCTTCATTAAGCTCGGTCATTGCAAACTCGCATGACGAGCTGCGATTCATCAAGTTGATGAACTCTTCTTTTGACATGATTGGAAACCGAGATGGATGGGTATGTAACTTGTGGAAATCTATTAGAATAACTCTGTTTAACAAGGGGACAAGGTTAGATATTGATAATTGGGATTGACCTCAAATTTATTTTTCGGCATTAACACATGTGTTATCTTAACGTCCACTGCAACGTGCGTAATCTAATTATTGCAAAGATTGTGGTGAAAACGTGACTGATCAGATTCCTCAAGTTGTGTCTAGTGTTGCAAATCTAACTCGAGGACGTGCCCGCGTCTTTATATATCGAAAGGGCACCGGCACGTATTCTGAAGCAAGGCCAATCCACACTGTCCAATTTGAGCCATTTGTAAGACGGGGAGGTATAAAACGTTTGTCCCGGATTCGGAACACCGCTCACCGTTTAGCCGTTCGCAGCCGTAGCTGCGCGATTAATTTCTGTGACATTGTTGAAAAAATTCCCCGTTTAGGCCATGACGCGTAAAGGAGAGTTCTTTAGCAGGCTTTGCTTCGCCAGTTGACTCATATTCATCATGATAACTTTCAACAACAAAAAAAACCATCGAGGATCCGATCAGTGATCACACAGTTTCGGAAACCTTTTTGAAGATATCAAATTAATATAGTCCTACCCGAGAATCGAACCCCTAATCCGCGACGTATGCAGAAAGGGCCTTGTGGTACAGTGGTCAGGGCTGCGGCTTCGAATTTTCCCCTTTTGAGCGAAACGTAAACATACGATGTGCAAAAAAACCCTCGAAGATCTGACAATGCTAAATTAGAGAATGTGTAGCCATCGCCCTCTATAGATATCTACCGTTCACACCACTAACTGGACCAAAGGAGATTACTGCTATAATGGCATCACCTTCCAAGCCATCAGCAAAGCAAACAATACTCCCGACAACTGACATCAAGGATTTAATAGCCAGGGATTCAAAATCTCAGCACTCATTCGACAATCTGATACAAAACTATAGAGATTCCAACCTTTCTATCCCAGAAACCAAAAAATCATCTCTCAACAGACTCCCCACCCTCTATGAGGTGCTCAATAGAAGAACTCTACCTCCTGTGGATCTATGGGCTTACTACATCTACATGCGAGATTATCAAAATGCCGTTGATTACCTTGATTTTTGGATAGATTGTATCACGCATTTGAGGTTATGTAAAGATTATGTTAAAGGCCTTCGAGAAAGTTTGATACTTAGTGAGAGACATAAGTCTACCTCTGATGAGAAGCACAAGTCGACCTCAAGTGAAAAACCTGAAGATGTGAGAGAATCTGTAAGTTCATCATTACTTTTGGAAGCTTTACTCAATGAAGGGTTATTAGATGATAAGGATACGAAAAGAGTATCATCTTTCCTTCAGGGAAATGAGTACATTTACTCTTCAGATCCAAGGATCAGTGCTATCTTTGGCACAAATGACGATGAACCATTACAACCACCAGAAACACATTTTAAAGATCCATATGAGCCACTTAGCTCACCACAAAAAGTATTTGCTGGCGATATACATCGAAGAACTTCATCTTTTAACGATCAACACGACCGCAGAAATTCAACGAGGATTATCCCTGAGAAGTTGGAAAATTATATCTCTAATGTGAAAAATGGCAACATCACACGAGCCACTTTGAGATCATCTTCGAGAAACATACTCAACACGTATTTCCAAGAAAATTCCCCAAAGAGACCTGTTATACCCGACAGAATTGTTAGAAAAATCAGGCACGATGTTGAGCTTCAAGGCCGTGATGATCCTGATGTATTTGAAGATGCTAAAAATTACGTTTATTCAATCATGGAGCGTGAGTCATTCCCATTTTTTTTACAAAAGACTGCTCTCCATAATCTCGGAAACAAATCATGCCTAATTAGATTAGTGTTGGGATTGTTTTGTCTTTTTGCAGGGTTCTGGATAAGTTACACATTGATATTTGTTAATGTGAAGCCCAAGGCGATCAGAGCTGTCATTCTGGTTCCATTCTTCCTTGGAACGTACTCTTTGCTATCATTCTTATATAAACTTGACCCAGTTATGGTGTTTCTAGGGTTTAGTGATAATCCAGAAATTTCAAGACAGAAGAATCAAAAGCATAGCATTTGGGTAAGAAATTTGAAAGAGCCATTTGTCAAGAGCTTGTTGCAAAAAAGAGCCTTGTGGGTATTACTACTTACAGCATTGATAAGTGCTGCACTTAGTGTCTTATTCGGACTGGTTCCAGGCCACAGAATTTAGGCTTAGTTTACAAGCAAAGTGGTGGTAAGACTTGAACATATAATAGATCTGTATAGTCGGCATAACATAATAATGCCATTTAATTTTAATGCTTTGTACGTGTGATCCAGTTGTGCAAAGTCTAGCCGCTTTAAATATTATGCTAGAATTAATAATGAACTGATGTATGCAAAGATCTAATCTCAGCATTGTCGTTAATCTGAATTGACGCTGTTCCACAACTCTCTTTTCCAAGATTCTAGGTCCCTGTGTAAACTGTACAAGTTCTCAAGATCGTTGTAATCCCCCTGTTTTGAGTTTAGCAATTTCTTGTATAAACTTTCATACTCGTTATATTTTGCTTTGAACCTTTTAGCCAATTCTTTAAAATATGTGTCATCCTCTTCCCTTTTCCTCTTCCTTTTTATTCCATCCATTTCAGCGGGGTATCTATCATTATGCTTCACCTTTGACTTAGAAGTCTTCTTCACAGGTTCGTCAGTAGTCTTTACCAGAGGCTTTGCATTGGGCTGTACTTCCGGTGGTGATTTTTTGGACACATCCTTCGGTTCTTTGTCGCCGATCAACACAGGCGGAGACGAAATTGAATCCTCGACAGCAGAGGTGTCATCTTGAAGTTTCCCGTTTTGCATAGATTCCTTCTCAGCACTCTTTTTAGAATCCATTTTGGCCAAGTATGATCTTGCAGGGTGGGTTTGCGGGTATTTTAACTCATCGAACGCAAGGAGGCAATTTCTTTTGATAGTATCCAACTCTGTAGGGGTATAGCACCAGTCGTGAAGCCTAAGTTCTTTATAACTCGAGTAATTCAACACATAAAGCGGCTCCTTTGGCTCATCTAACCTCATATTTGGGTATTCCTTGACAACCTGCCTTTTCGGGTCAAACTCCATAGAGACGGACTTAATCACGGTATCGACATCATGAGGAGCTAATTTTGTTCTTTTCAGAATCTCCTGCCTTGTAATAGGACCTAGCGCCAATAGATGGATGACTTTCTTGGTGATCTGTCCAATCTTAGTACCAGACGCAATCAGAGTGTTACCATTACCTGATCTGTTTCTGGTATGCGTTCGAAGAGGTGGAGATCTATTCTTAGGCTTGAGCGAGTTTGTAGAGACATCTGAGCTTGAGGACGGCGAGGAAGTGGGCGTAAGCAACTGCAGTTTTGTCTTCACCGTCCCAAGGTTCTCAAAAGTAGAGTTGGTGACTTTTTTATAGATATCCACTCGACTGAACTCGGGTAGTTTCCCAAGCTCATATAGCTGACCGTCAATCTTGATCGAGATCTCTCCCTTGCTCACAATGATCTTGATCTTTTTAGAGATGTTTTGAGCAAGGAGCGTTTGTAGTCTGCTATCGACTTGCACAGCGAAAGCAGCTGATGGTGAGCCTGGAGAGCCCGTGGGAAGCAGTTTTTGTAATGCCATTGTTGCAAGAGGTGTCCATCAAACAGGATAAAAGCCAGGGGATACAGAACAGGTGGGGTGGATGGTGGATGCCACGCGAATACGACAAGCCAAAATATGGCAACACTGCTCCCGTAGCACCGTCAAATGCGAGACACAGCACCCGAGTCCAAGTGGTTCTGGAACCTAGAAGAGAGGCTCGCCCCTTCCAAAAACCGGTATGCGAGCCCTTAATTAGCTCTTTCCTAAATGGGCCAGTTACCCAATGAGGTAATATTGTGTGATCTCTAAAACACTCTTACATAATCTAACAACAATAGATTATATAATAAGCCATGGTATTTGCACACCTTCCTAATTCGGATATTTCATCAATAGTTTTCTCTCTTTTTTTTTTTTTTTTTTTTTTTTTTTTTTTTTTTTTTTTCCTTTTCCCCTTTTTTGTTTGGGCTGCTTTATAAAAAAAAAAAAAAAAAAAAAACCACACATCAACACACTCATCGACAATCGCAGGTAGACATAGCAACTGACTTCAAAGAAGGATGTTGAAGTGGGTTCAAGGTGGCTTATCTGCCATGACTGGGATCGCGGAGCCCATTTATGGTCCGGAATACATACATCCTATAACGGATACCGTTAAGGGCAAGCAACCTTACACAGAGGCGACTAGAAACGATTTCAAATGGTTGTCTCCACCTTCAACCAATGTCGAGACTCAGGTGTTCTACTTCACTGATTTAGAGAAGGGGTTTGTTGGGTTTGCCCAATTGATCCATTCGAACGTTGTTGGGATCCACACCACTGCACAATTCACTTTTAAGATCTATAATATCAAGAGCGCTAAACAGATTTGGACATCCACCAAGTTGGAGGATTTCGTGATCAAAGGTACCAATTTTTATGCTAAGAATTTACAAATTGAGCTTGACGCTGAGAAGGATGTGTATCGTTTGATTTCTAAAGTTAATCCTGAATCAATAGTCGATATGACGGTGACCAAGATTGCTCCAGCTTGTAAGATTGGTAAAGATGGTACAACGATATACGGTGACGATGTAAATGAACCATGGGGTACGATGAGACACGTTTTCTGGCCGAGAAATAAGGTTTCCGGTGAGATTAAATCTCTTGATCCAATCACTGGTGAGGAACACGTTTTCAACATTGATGGTTATTCAATGTTTGTTATGGCTATTCAAGGTATGAAACCTCATCATGCAGCAGCTACTTGGAATTTCTTGAATTTCCAATCAAATTCTTTGAGTTGTGTCCTTATGGAATTCACCACTCCAAAATCTTATGCTTCTACAAAAGTAAGTGTGGCATTTGTTGTTGATGATAATGGCGTTATATGTGCATCTATTGATAACGACGTTGTACATCAGAAACAGCAGGTTGATGAAGTTGGTTGGCCAAAGCCTAACGCCATAACGTTTGATATACATGGTGTGGAACCTACAGCTTCAGATGAGGAAGTTGCCAAGGGTGAAAAAAAAGTGGAGGCTAAAGTTTATGGAGATTTAACGTTGATTGAACGAGTAGATGTTATGAGTGAGATTCCAACTTTTGTTAAGAACATTGTGAGTGGTGTTGCTGGTACTAAACCATACATCTATCAATTTTGGAACGAGATGACTATTGAGTGTGGAGATATTAAGGAGAAGTCCATTGGTTATGTTGAGACAACTTTCATTACAGAAGAATGATTCCTTTTCTTGCTTTCTTTTTCTTGTTTTGACTTTTTTTTTTTTGGGATGAGGATAGACCCACTTTTTTTTTTTGTTCCCATTCTGTTTATTGAATCCACTCTGTGGATAAGAAGACACAACACACAACCATCTTAATAACATTCACATCATTCTCAAGTGGAGGGGTTCCTCATAATCCCTTTTCTCTTTTTTTTTTTTTTTTTTTTTCCCATCTTTATTAACATCTTTTTATCCCATCGAGTGGGGACAGTGGTGATAGAAAGTTGGAGGTATCCAATATGGCTATTTTACTCATTGGTGATATGTTTAAAATTTAGGAAAAAGAACTTGCAACCAGTTGCTCTGCACGTCAAAACTAATTTTAATCTTACGAATTCTTACTGATCTTATAATATGTTTGGATAGTATAGAATTTTTTCCTCTCCTCGGGTTGTCCCAGATCATCTCAAACCCGGTTCAACAACTTGTAGCATGCAACTTGGAACTTGTACATCCATTGCTTGAACACAGATTGATTTTTCAAATCGAGATCAACATCGCTTTCAATGACGGGGAGTCCCAGGTCTTTGTTATATTTGATCAATCTCTTATAGAAACTGACAAGGATCAAATTGAAATAAACCCTGGCAATGTTAACAGATAGCGTTGTGAATAGGATCCAACCGTATTCGTACCACTGCGTAGCACTCTTGGAGTAATCGTGACCTGGTTTCTTCTCCACGGTGACGTTCTCGTTCAGCATCCATTCGGCAGCAAAGTACAAGATGAAAAGGAAGCTGACGATGGAGTCCAACGAGTATAACAGCACCACAGGAGCGTGTTCGAGGACCCGGGGCTTCGTTATCGAGGCAAACCCAACAACGTAGAACCACACAACGAGGATCGAGGTGATGTAGAGCAGCCACTGCACAAAGTTCAACGGGTGCCCCGTGAAGATGGAGAGAATGCCGTAGACACCGGAAAGCTTGTTGAGGATGGCCACGCCCAGGATGAACTCGACACCAATGTATAGGGGAAGCACGCCCAGAAAACGCTGTTCGCAGAGGGAGATTGTTAGACAAGGCACACGGTGGAGACGACGATAAAACGTACTTCAGGCAGTGGAATTCTGTTGCAAAACGCCATCGGAAGAAATGTTAACACAATATACCAAGCGAATATGAGCTTAGTATTCGATGCTCGTTTGTGTATAAAGTCGCAGTGTGCGCCGGAGCCAAAAACAAAGGGCAGAAAAAAAATTTATCCGATGAGCCTTATATACTGGGTACACCTTGGAGGGCAAAAGCTACGCAAAGATGACTTCTGTTGACGACGTTAAGGACATGGTGGACAGGCTGGATCTCGAGGATTCGGACTCAGACTTTTCAGACCTCGAAACGGCGCAGTACAAGGCCAACGGGTCGCAGTTCAGCAACCACGCTTCAGGTGGTAACGTCAGCACCAACGAGAACCTCGACAAGCAGCAGATTCTGTCTAAATTCTCTCACAAGATCAAAACCGATGAGCTCAGCTTCAAGCAGAAATCAGTCAATAAGGATAAAGCGGACCGTGCCACTGTGGAGAACGTGCTAGACCCTCGAACCATTGGGTTCATTGTGTCTCTTATGAGAAAGGGAACATTCACAAAGATCAACGGTTGTCTGAGCACTGGGAAGGAGGCCAACGTCTATCATGCTGAAAATGAGGAAACTGGCCAAGAATTTGCACTTAAAGTGTATAAAACGTCTATTCTCGTCTTCAAAGATCGTGAACGCTATGTCGATGGTGAGTTTAGATTTAGAAACGCAAGATCACAACATAATCCAAGAAAAATGATTAGGGTCTGGGCTGAAAAGGAATTCAGAAATTTGAAAAGACTTCATAATGCTGGACTCAACACTCCGGAACCTGTTGCTTTGAAATCTCATGTTTTAGCCATGGAATTCTTGTCCAATGGTGATGGGTTCCCTTCTCCAAAGCTTCGAGATCATCCATTCGAAAATCTAGAGGAGATTATACATTTTTATCACGAGATGATCTATTGTATAAGGTTCATGTTTCAAAAATGTCGGCTGGTTCATGCAGATCTATCAGAATATAATTCTATTGTACATAAGGGAGAGCTATACATCTTTGACGTTTCGCAATCTGTTGAACCGGAGCATCCTATGAGTTTGGATTTCTTGAGAATGGATATCAAGAATGTGAATGATTTCTTTATGAAAAAGGGTATAGATGTGATACCTGAGAAGTTGATTTTTAAATTTGTCATTGAAAGTTCCAAGAATTTGGGATTAGAGGAGGATACAAAGGAGATATGGTTGAACTATATCCAAAATATGCCCCTGAAGGCTGATAATGCTGAAGCCATTGAAGATGATGAAGTATTCAGATCTATCCATTTGGTGAGATCCCTCAATAATTTGGAAGAACGTGATTTTGACAAGTTTACAGAAGGTAAGATCGATACGATGAAGGACCTCACTGGAGGCGCTGATAAATCAGAAGATGACTCCGATGAAACAACAGATGATTCGGATTATGATATGGATGGTAATGATGAAGACGATGATGATGATGATGATGATGATGATGAAGAAGATGAAGATGAAGATTCCGAACTCGACTCGTCAGATGAAAATAGCGAGCAAAGAGAAAGAAGACCGAAAAAGGAGAAAGAGATTAGACACAAAAAGTTTGAAGACAAAGAATCTAAAAAAGCTCGGAAGCAAGCATCCAAGGAGGAAGCAAGAGAAAGAAGGAAAACAAAGGTAAAGAAGCATGTTAAGAAAAAACTACTAAAGAAGCGTAAAGGCAAATAGAGGAATTTTTAATCTCTCATAGCAAGTAATGTAATAGATATCATATCGAGCCACCGCTTTGATTTTGACCAACCAATCCAGCCATCTCCAGGATGGCCCTATCTTCGCCCATACTTTTCAGATTAATATGTTGCCTTCTCTTAGCTTCCATTTGTTCCCATTCCCATCTTTTATTCTGCTCTTCAAGTTCCCTTTCACCACCACATCCCCAAACTTCAACATCCTCCACCATAAACCTATCTTCATATTGAAGATTCCAATCTTGAGAATCCACAGATTTAAACTCACCGCCGAGCCCCATATGTCGGAACACTGCAAATTCTAAACTGGAATCTATAGTAAACGACACGTTTCCTGGATTATACCTCAGGAAATTGTTCTTAATGGAAGGTTCATTGGAACCGAACCCGATCCCACCACCAAGTGTATTGAAATAGGCAAAGTGCCTTGCGCTCATATTCGATTTGAAAAGTTTCTGGATCGGCGATAATTGGAAAATCATGGTTTTGTCATTTCCAAAAGTTTCCTTGTTCGATATTCTCCAAGGTTGTTCCATATAAACCCCATACACTAAAATATCGTCATCATTTTGATTTTGAGGCTCATCACCTTTGTATTTAGGGAAATTGTCTTCAAATTTCTTATATCGAGCAGAACCAGATTTATTGGTGATTCTAGGGCCCCTGAGTAAGATGATCGTAGGCGCATTCCATTTGAACACTTTTGATTCGAAAGATCTCATTGAGAATCCAGAATCAGAGCCGACATAAAGCTTCCGAATGTTTGAATAGACAAGCTCAGGCCTGAGGAATGTGGATAGCTGTGCCAATGAAAATTCATCCAATAGTCTCGATGTAGTTTTTATTTCTTTCACTTTTTTAGCTTCCTCCTTGTCATATGGGGTAAGCTCGTATAGTAAATGCTCTAATAATGAAGAGAACGGATTCAAAAGATTTGGGGCAATATCACTGATAACGCTGGAGAATCGATCATATCCAACGGTTTTTGACTCAATATTGGAAGCTTGAATACTCGGATCCATCGATCTTAATATAGAGAGTGCATATGTCTTGTACTTGTCAAATCTCTTGAAACTATCGCCATACGCTTTGAGAGACTCCTGGGGTTCTAACCTTGTAATCACCAACAGCCCAGCAATGACCTCCAAGAGATCAGACGCTGGAATGTACATTTTTTCCTCCACTTTCAGCCCATCAAAAGTTCGGACTGCCGGTGTATCGATCCACGATACGGTATTGGGATTCCGATAGACTACAGTCTGTTTGTCATCCTGCTGCACTTCGCTCGCCTCTTTGGATTCAGAGGCACTCTCAATGGCCAGCGCAGCAAACACCAGCTTCACGTAGTCATACTCCTTACCCAACACTTTGTAATAACGGTTGCGACTCAGCAGCGTGATGCTCTTGATGAGCCCATAGAAGTTGACGTTCTGCACGCTGTGCTTCAGCAGGGGGAATTGCGAGAGCGTCTTCACCATGTTGAACACCACGTGAAGCAGGTGAGGAAGGTCCTCTGGGAACTCAAGCAGCGACTGGAACTCAAACTCGCTGATGGCCTGGTTCTTATCCTTGTCGTGAGCCTTCATGTTGTTCTTGATCGTCACGAGCTCGATTGGCTCGAACTGGCGGGCACACGCCCTGGCAAACAGCAGCGAGATCTCTGCGTCCGTCACTGTTCGCTGTCCGGCCTGCGTCGCGCTCGCTGATTGGCCCATTTGCTGTTGATGTTTGCCTTTGGTGGTTAATTAAACCTCATCTCTATATATACAATTTGGCCCAAATAGGAAACGCCAGGAAATAAATACAAAAAAAAAAAAAAATTTCTAGCTCATCGATACCATTTCTGGCTCCATCGTAACCAGTGTGGACAAGTCGTAATGGCAGGGAAGAAGGACTCGAAGGTTGTCACAAAGGATGAGCGTTTCGCTGCTGTGCACAGCGATCCTCGGTTCAGGATGCCCAAGAGGAAAGAGCTCAAAGTTGAAGTTGATGAAAGATTTAACAAGACGGACTTGGAGCTGTTAAAGAAGACGACAAAAGTCGACAAGTACGGTAGAAAAATCAAGGACGACGATAGCTCAAGGGACTTCAACAAGTACTACAAGACTAAAGAAGAGCCGAAACAAGAATCGAGTGATAGTGAAGATGAAACTTCAGAGGGACAATCAGACACTGCTGTTGCCAAATTAGATCGTGCTCGTGGTGAAGGTGTAGCGTCAGATTATGAATCATCCAGTGATGAGTCGAGTTCCGATGAGGAGAGCACTGGCGAAGAGGAGGAATCTGAGATTGAGCTTGAAGAGAGTAAACCTGAACAAGGTGAACCGTCACATAGATTTGCAGTGGTGAATATGGATTGGGATCATGTCAAATCCGTAGATCTCTTTGCCACTTTCCAGAGTTTTGTTCCAGCTGGTGGTCTCATCGAATCTGTGACGATATATCCTAGTGAGTTTGGTAAGGAAAGAATGCAAAAAGAGGAAGTGGAAGGCCCACCAAGAGAGTTATTCAAAAACAAAAAGGAGCACGATTCAGACGACTCCGATATTGAGGCTAAGGACCTCTTCGAAGAAGACGATGGCACTGAGAATTATGACTCAAAGAGTCTCCGCCGTTATCAATTGGAGAGACTAAGATACTATTATGCCGTTGTAACTTGTGACTCGGTGAAGACCGCTAAAAATATATATGATAACTGTGATGGTACAGAATACGAGTCGACAGCAAACTTCTTTGACCTTCGATTTGTTCCTGATGATATGGATTTTGATGATGAACCAAGGGATACATGCACAAAGATCCCTTCAAATTACAAACCGGAAGCCTTTGTGACCGATGCATTACAACACTCCAAGGTGAAACTCACATGGGATGAAACTCCTGCTGATAGAGTAAAACTGAGTTCTAAAGCTTTTAGTCAAAGGGAATTGGATGATATGGATTTGAAAGCTTATTTGGCATCTGATAATAGTGATGAAGAGGAAAATAACGATCTCAAAGACAAATACAGAAACCTTTTGGGCGCTAGTACCAAAATTGGAAATAGAGACATCTTTGCTGACAATGGTAAAGAAGATGATGTTGATGTCGAGGTTACATTCACACCAGCTTCGGATGAAAAGGCTAACGTTGAACCAAAGGGTTCTGATGAGGAAACAACGATAGATAAGTTGAAACGTAAGGCGAAAGAGCGTCGTAAGGCAAGAAAGCAGAAACTCAAGGAGCTACAGAAGAAGGAACAGGAGGAGAAAAAATTGGCCAAAGAGACAAAGAAAGGTAAAAATAACAAATCTCTCAATGATGTTGATGAAAAGGCTCAGGCAGATCTAGAGTTGTTAATGATGGATGAAGAGACAGAGAACTCCAATAGGGCAGATCATTTCAATTTGAAAGAGCTTGTTAGATCTGAAAAGGAAAAATCCAAGAAGTCTAAACATAGAAACAAGTCCAAGATTGTGGAGGACGATTTCAAAGTTGATTTGAATGATCCAAGATTCAAAGAGATCTTTACCAGTCACGATTTCGCTATTGATCCTTCACAACCTCAATTCCAAAAGACAGCCACTATGAAGAAGATCCTCGAAGAGAGAAACAAGCGTCGTGATGAATCTGAAGTAAATAATGATGTAAAACACGACACGAAGAACAAGAAGAGAAAGCACGAGGATCCTCAGGAGCCTATCGATGCAAAGTCTTTGGCCCAAAAGATCAAAAGAAAGGTGAAGAAATGAACGAAAAGATGGAGCATGTTATAACTAAACTGAAACCTGTAGAATCACACACTATGCGATTGGTGTTTAGATGTATTACGCATCTGTCAAGCCTCGACCAGCTCAGACGTAATTGAGCCAAACGGCTTCCGTCTTATCCTAAATGCTCAGTGCTTGAACGCTTGGATTCTTGATCAGGGACTATCGTATGGCTGTCACAACCGAGTTTCGAGAGCTTTTCCTCTCATGGGCACGCGCTCAAGGCTGTAAGCTTTCGCCTTACATATCGGTTAAAGACTCGCCTATTGGTGGGACTGGGGTGTTTTTTGCCATCTCTGACTACGTTCATGCCCATGGGGAGATTGACCCTGAGGGAAGGATTGAACTGATTCGCATTCCAAAGCAGTTATCAATCTCATTGGATAGCTTCTCCGAAAAATTTCTTGTACCTCAACAAGAGTTCGATGCGCACTTAGCAAATGGTGCTCTCAGGCAAAGCGATGCAGTTGTTCGCTTCTTGACAGAGTTTGGGGATAGTTTTGAACAAGTGATGGATCCATATGTTAGAAGTGGCTTGAACGAAACCAACATACTTGTTGGGGAGGTACAAATGCTCGTTATATTCATGGAACTACGCAAACGGCTAGGTATCAATGACGAACGGATAAAACCTTTCAAAAATTGCCCCTTTGCCCAAATGGATACTTATTTGGAGCTTTTGAAGAGAACTGAAGTTCTTTCCCCCAAACTAGACCAACATTATGCCGAGTTTCTCAAAATGTTTAAATACAATGTCCGGGAGTACAGAAGTCGAATTGAAAGACTGAAATATGATGCTATATATAAGGCTGTGAAGTCATTGGGTCTACCTACGGAATACCTGGAGTTTCTTGATGATGATTTTTTGAGACGCATAGAGTTCTCAGTCATCTCGAGGTTACTGGAAATTCCTGAGAGACTCGATGATAAAGGCCCAACAGAAACCGTCGTCGAGCCTGATGATGTCGATTCCAAGGTTACAGATGCGAAATCTTTAAACGATGTCGATGGAGAAGGGTCAACTCATCATGCTTTTGGCGTATCCTCAACTTTAGTGCCAGTTATCGATTTTGTCAACCACAGCAACGACAAATTGAATGCCTTCTTTGACGTGGATCCAAAGTCAGGAGAAATTCTGTTAAGGATCTTCAATGATAAATTTTCCTTAATGGAAGGTGAGGTGGAACTTTTCATTCGTTATAGCGACTACGAGGATGTCTTGAAGTTCGTCTATGCCTATGGCTTCGTACCTAGGAGTGCGAAAGTGCGGCCGATTTATGAGCATCCGATCGATAGAGAGTATATAAACTCCTATGTGGTGGAATCAGAACTGGAAGAAGTCAAATACGAGCATAATCTGGGTCTATTGCTAAAATGGCTTCAAGTGCAACCAAATGTTCAGTTTGTCATGAAGTATAGCGAGGCGGGCGAGTTAACCGATGTGAGAATGAACCTTGATGAGAACTTTGTTGTGTTTGGATTTGTCAAAGGGTTGAAGTACTCGAAGGATGCCGCAAGGGCCATTGTCAAATTATACAGCAAGCTCAAGGATGATAATTACATTGAAGAGTTGCTCTCCTTAGAGGAGAGTGAAGAGAATGACATTATTGAAGGTTACGACGTTGTGCCTTTTACCTGTGCCCACATTGACTCTGATGTGAATCTTGACGTTTTGGTGGAGGAAATCCCCGATGAAGAGATCAATGCTTTGATGGTCAGGTTTATTGACTTTTTCACCGCGTACTCTAAGGAGAGAATAGATTCACTTGATAAGTTCTTGAGTACCTTGGACTGCAAAACATCTATCGTTTATCAGTTTGCTGATTTTGAGAAGAAGTTGCTGACGAAGTTCGCTCACCAGGTGTCCGAGGCCACAACTGATGAGGAAAAGCTGGATTTAGTTCTTGGAAGCGAAGAGCTGGATGAAGAATGGGTCAGACATAGACTCAGGCCTCGAACAATTGCCAGCGAGAGAAGACATGAGCTATACATGAAGTACGTTTCCCACGACTTAGAGAGTCTATCAGTGTCGTGAATTACGCCCGCACCTCAGCAGTGGCCACTTATAGTGTCTCTACAGTGGCCAAGCACCTTTGCCAAATTCTGGGCGAACTTTCTCGCAGATATCGCAGATATAAATGTCATATTACTCATTGATGTCGTTCGAGGTCAAATGGAACCAGGGATATACGAATATAGAATTAGCCCACTAGCTAGATAATATACATAGTTTGCTTCCGTCGAATCTGGGATCACCAGGGTTCTGAGTTTTTTGGTTTTGGTTTGAATATATCACGCTGTAGTACTTGAACTTCTACCGAACCAGCTAGCGCAAAACACAAGTCTCAAACACACTTGCCCACCCGGGCTTACATAGTGCGAAAGAACCTTCAGTCTGTCTGGGGCAGGCCTATGAAGTAATGGGTGACAATTGCAAAGAGGGAGAGATTCCCGTAAACAAAAGCGCAGAATTCTAGAAAGTGACACAAATAGCCAACCAACAAACGCTGTGGGGTGAATAATAAGCTAAACTGGGTCCCAATTGACCAAAACCGGCGTTGCTAGCCCAAAAGAGACTGACTTATGGTTTAGTACGAAGCCAATTCCAATGGACTCGATCCGCAGATGGGTGCGTTTACGAGGTGTACGCAACTCCGATGAGATTCCAATTTCAATCTAATTAGTTTGGAGAGCATGGTGATATTGCAACGTTCTCTACAAATGAGGTGAAGGGGCATCGCACAATGGTAAAGGCTGTCCGGCCCTTGATTCCGGGTATGAGTGCCTGATGGATGATTAGCTGATCCGTCTTCTCTGGTCCCATATGAAGCCTTCGGTCCTGCTGTTTGGAGACCAGATGTTTACTACGATAACTCCACCAAGAACACCCACAAGTCTCCCGACATGCACGAGCCAGAAAAAACCCTGGGGGCTTAAGGCTCTATTGACATGCACGGGAAGACAAGCTAACGCTTGGCCATTGGGGGTTCCACCCCTTTTGTTTCTATGGGCCAGTGCTGCCGTCTGCTGCTATAAAAGCGGGCCAAGTTCTCATCCTGCTACACGGTTCCCATAATCTCTCTGTTTCTATCAAACTCAACAAATTCACTCGCTGTACCCCCCATGAAGTTCCAAATCGCTGCCGTTGCACTTGCCGGTCTTTCCTTCGTTGCCGCTGCCCCATCTGCTGAAGCTTTACCATGGGCCAATGCTAACCCTCAAGCAGCAGCTGCTGCTAAGGCGTTCGCTGATGCCTACGCTGAAGCTGAAGCCATTGGTCATGCTGACCCAGAAGCTTATGCTTTGGCAGCCTCCGCTGATGACTGTGCCACAATCTCTTGTCATGCTTCGTGTGGTCTGCTTATCATAGAAGGTACCAAGTGTTCCACCAACACTGAAAACAATTATCAAGGTCCATATAACACCACATGTTTGTGTTCTGATGGTTCGAGCTTCAAACAATACTATAATCCATGTATGGATTGTGGCTGGACATTATGGAAATACTATGGTGTCTACGTCGAAAATGCCTTGGCTGCCTGTGATGGGTTATCAACCACCCCAACTGGTACTTCTAGATGTTCCACCACGTTGACAGACTCATATATTCCAGACTACAATATCCAAGGATGTTCTTACTTGGGTGACTGTACCAGTTCCACTGCAGCTGGATCTTCTACTTCCGTTGCGACTACTTCTTCTTCTGGTGCCACTTCAACTTCCGCTACTGAGTCAGCCACTGCTTCTGCTTCTTCCACTAGGGCAGCTGAATCTACAGCCGGAGCTTCCTCAACTTCCGCTGGGACTAAAGCATCTTCTACAGGGGCTGCTGGTTCTTCCCCTGGGGCTGCATCTTCTACTAAGGCTGTTGTATCTTCCACTGAGGCTGCTTCTTTTTCTAATGGAGCTGCTGCTGCTGCCGCTTCCAGTGTGGCTGCTACTTCCTCTAAGGCATCTGGTGCTGCCTCTGTCAAGTCTTCCGCTTCTGGATCCACTACTGTTGCCCAAGCTTCTTCAGCTTCTTCAGCTTCCTCCGTAGTGGTGGTCTCGACTTTCCAAGGTGCTGCTGCTAAACTCAGTGGTGCTGCCTCAGCTTTGGCTGCGTTAGCTTTCTTCTTCTTCTAAGTTTTGGATTGGGAATCGACTTTTTGAAGTTCTTTTAATATCGTTATGCTTTAAGTTCAATGCCCTTTAGGGCAAAAATTTCTGATATGAATTGTTCAACTATTTTTCGTTATTCGATACCTTATACGCTTTCATGTCCCGTAGCTGAGCTCGAGGATTCATAGCTGAGATACTGATTATGAACATGTGACATAGACAGGAGTCCGGTTGTGCTTCATAACCTGCTGGGCTCAAACTTATCTGATATTATTCTTTATCTCCATGCTCTAGACTTGTGTAATAACCTAAGCGTGAGACGTAGAGATATACAGATTACAAGTGAACTCGATAAACTATAATGCTACATAGAGCTTATAACTGATTCTAATACTTCGTTATTGTGAATGCTCAGCTCATCAACTCTTCAAGGAACCCGACAATAGCCATCAAAGTCACGTGCCTTTTAGTAGAGGTATAACATAGCAAAATCCAAGGCCCGACCAGCTATTGACCACAAAGTTGAAAATCAAGGATTAAAGTCCACTTTATGCTATAATACATCTTCAAGTCGCATTTACTCCAGATTGATAATCACCTCTTCATTATGCGAATATCACCAATATTTTTCATCTTTTTCAGCATAGCAAATGCGTTGCATTTTTACACGTATCCAGGCGAGACAAAATGCTTTTACGAGGAACTCACAAAGGATACTCTCGTCATTGGGAAATTCGATGCTGTTGCCGAATTGAGATCCGGTGAGTTTGAAAGGGTGCCTGATTTGAAGTTAGAAATCACAGTGGCTGTAAGTACACAAGGAGAGGCTTTTTTTATCTTGGCTTAAGTACTAATTAGAACAAAGGAGACATTCGATAACGACCATGAAGTTGTATCACAGAAGAGCTCTTCCAAAGGTGAGTTTACATTCTCGGCCTTAGACTCTGGGGAGCATAAATTCTGCATAAGGCCTTCATATAACGATAAGAAGACCAGAATTCGGGTATTTCTCAACATTGCACAAGCTGGTGCTGAGATTATCGATTCACAAAAGAGAGACGCACTCACAATGGTCACTAATAAAGTGAAAGAGATGAATAACAAGCTGCAAGAGATTCTTCGTGAACAGGAGCTGATTAGAGAAAGAGAGGCTGCATTCAGGGATCAAAGCGAATCTACAAATACAAAAGTGGTAAAGTGGTTTCTGATACAGTTGAGTGTGCTTGCCTTGACCTGTTTCTGGCAAATAAGGCATTTGAGATCATTCTTCATGAAACAGAAGGTTGTATAGGCGTTTTGTTACGAGCTTTGGGGAGACGGGAATATGGCTTTTCCCTACTGTATATCCATCAGAGATTTCAAGCATCACACCAAAGAAAACAACTTGAACCATCTTCCTATACTTTTACGACTCTGTTTAGAACTCTGTAATTTCCAGCAGGATCCATTTATTCAATAACTCGTGATGAGTTTGTTCGCAGCCATCGGAGAAATTTAAAAAATATATGTAGACTCTTCAAGCCTCGAGTTGACACATCCAAGCTGTGTTGTCCTCAACTTTCACTAATGACACCCTCTACAGAGCTACAAGCTGAGCTTGAAAGGCTTAGGCTGGAGAACGCACAGCTCAAGGGCCAACTACAAGCGAGACATACGGTTGATACCCCGATTTTGACTCATGACGAATACAAACGGTACGGCCGTCAAATGATCGTACCGCAGTTAACGATAGAGGGCCAAATAAAGCTTAAGAACTCAAAAATACTCGTTGTCGGCGCTGGTGGTCTGGGGTGTCCTGCGCTGATGTATCTCGCTGGTGCAGGCGTTGGTGAAGTTGGTATTGTAGATGGTGATACTGTCGATGTCTCAAATTTGCACAGGCAGGTGTTACACACTACTGATAAAGTTGGGGAACTGAAAGTGGAGTCTGCTAAGGACTATATTCAAAGGCTTAATCCTCATGTCAAAGTCAAAACATACCCGGTAAGATTGTCCCCATGTAATGCTTTCGAGATATTTGACCAGTACGATCTCGTGCTTGATTGTACCGACTCTCCTTATTCAAGGTATCTGATTTCCGATGTGGCAGTACTTACTGGACGCACTGTTATCTCTGGATCTGGGCTGAAGACGGAGGGTCAGCTCTCAATCTTGAATTTCGAAAATTTTGGTCCCTGTTATAGATGTTTCTACCCATCTCCTCCTCCACCAAACTCTGTAACGAGTTGTCAAGACGGTGGAGTCATTGGACCAGTAATCGGACTTGTCGGGATTATGATGGCCTTGGAAGCTATCAAAGTTCTCGCAGGGACATACAATAAGCAAAATTTCAAGCCGTTTTTATCCATCTATTCAGGCTATGATCAACAAACTTTGAAAACTTTCAAGATGAGAGGGCGTAAGAATGACTGCATTTCATGTAGCGGCAAGATAACCAAAGAGATGGTGGTGAGGGAGGATATCAATTATTTTGAGTTTTGTGGGGTTGTCAACTATAATGTGCTGAACCCCGAGGAAAGGATATCAGTGGAAACGTACAAGAACTTACGGGATAAAGATCACATCCTTTTGGATGTTAGACCACAAGAGCATTTCGATATTGTTCATCTCCCAGGCTCGATAAACATACCGTTGGAGACATTGAAGAAGGTTGAGAAAGTGGAAGAGTTGAGATTGGACGTTTCTAAACCTATCTACACAATTTGTAGGTACGGCAACGATTCACAATATGCCTCCAGATTTTTGAATGATGCTTTTTCTCTGAATACCAAAGACGTCATAGGTGGTCTGACTCAATGGTCTGAAAAGATTGATCCATCTCTGCCCACGTACTAAATTTCTAAATAGATAATACCTATTTCGTGTGATCATACTTTTGTTAGAACTAGGATCCCAGAAGTAGTACCTGCAGCAAACCAGCTGCCTGCAGCCTTATTCACGTTCCATTCAATGGAAGTGAAGGACACATTTGGTGGGTAAACGTTCACGACCCCCAAACTCTCCATTTGCGTTAGTGTTTCCACTTCCAGGTTACGCACAAGTCTATATGTGTCCTCACTAGCACCATACTGTAACTCAAACAACGTCAATATCTTGTGAAAAGCATTGGTTTGCTTTTGTCCGTTCAAAAGTCTTCTCACAAGATTGGTTATTTTCACTTTTCCATCTGCTCCACCCGATAGTAGCAGTGGGTGCATCTTCGATACCGATATGCATTCCGTTGAGCCATCGTGCTTCACAACTACAGAATTTGCGAATGTTGCTCTGCTTGGTATGATCTTGACAGGGTATGGTCCTTCTACTTGAAGGAAAGAAAATAGTTGCGAACAGTAGACAATTGTTTTTGACATAGTTTTCGATCTTGGCAAAATATTAATGGTTGTGTCAATCGATTCAAGCGACAGCAGAGCACACGAACCATCCGAGCATGATGTGTACACAAGAGTCTCATCATAGCTCGAAACCCCCGCTCTGAGTGAAAATATATATCCGGAGTGTAATGGGTAGAGATATGACGGGGTTGTATCGGTCAAGATGAATTCCGAGATATGACCAGTATCTGTACCGCAGATGATTTTTTCATCGACCAAATCGTAAGTGCTTATGATGTGACCCTCAATACCGAACTCAACCGATGGTTTTAGTATCTCATTGTACTCATTCCCATCATCTTCGAGTTTCAGTATCCTTATTCTACCATCATTAAAGACAGCACATAGGGCACCAAGAGCTCCCTCCGTGGGCAGCCACTGCAGATCCCAGCAGTTTCCCCAATTGTGCACAATTGATTTGAATAATTGAAATGTACCGGTCTCACTATCAAATTTGAAGAGTTGGAACCCTGAAGGGTAGCCGCTTTTTGATACCATACTGAATCTTGGGGAACACGCAGTATCTGTGATATTGGAAATAGCAAGGGCAAGGATTTGCTCCTTTGTATCGCTTTTCTTTGGAAGCCAAGCCATGTCCGTTATAAGCCCACCGACATTAACCGCAAGCAGTTCATCTTTTCTCACCTGACCCATGTATGGCACACTCGCTATCTCGTCACCATCAAATTGGAATTGAATGGTTGACTTTGGAAAGGGAAAGCTAGTATGATAACTTGACTGTGTGAGCCTCTTAAACTCTGTAGCTGGCAGGTCTGTAATCGGCCTAAAAGAGTTTGGGGTAAGCAGATCCTCATTGATTTGAAAAAGTGAGCTTTCCCATTGCCTTCTCAGCCAAAGTAAGTACGTGAGCTTCTCAATGTTTGAACCAAATAGTCTCAGAAATCTTTCTTTGAGAGATGTAAACACTCTTTTAGATCTTATGTCTTTCTTCGGTGTATCACCTTCTGTTTTCTTCTTTTTGGGTCCCGGGACCTTTTTCAGTTTCTTTGCTTTCCTGTCATTACCCTCGTCAATGATGTCTTCGTCGTTAACCATATCAACATCCTCGTCCTCATCGGCACTGCTTTTGGCGCTATCCTCATGCAAATCGTTGAGGTCAATCACAACATCATCATCATCACCAGAGTTATCAACCTCACCTGCGTCTCCATACTGAGAATAATCGACCTGTTTGGTTGCTCTTCTACTTCTCCGGGTCATAATCTCAAATGACAACAGAAGCGTCGTTGGTTCGAAGCTGTCGGGTCGCGTCTTGTTTACTTTTTTATCGGATACATAAGTAAGGTTAGGAGCCCGCGGAATTTGTTCTTCAACTACGCAAAACAAAAGAACAGTATAATTTCTATGATGTATACACAAAAGGTTTGTTAATTGAAGGAGGAAAGCGCCTGGTCAAGGTCATCGATCAAATCCTGTGCGTCCTCGCCACCAATAGAGATTCTCAACAACGTTTGTTCGACATAAGGGTCGGTAAGAGCTCTCCACTCTATCAGAGATTCGATCCCACCGAGAGAGGTAGCATGATGGAAATATTTCAGGCGAGATGGAATGTTTTTGGCAGTTTCTTTTGAGTCAACAGTAATGGAGAACACTGGCCCATAGCCATTAGGTAACTGCTCCTTCACAAATGGTTCTGTTTGTAACGAGGAGTGGTATATGTCTTTTAACACCTTATATTTACTCTTATTCTCCTTCAGGAAGTTAACAACTTTGAGAACATTATCGGATTGCTTCTTGATTCTCAATTCAAACGATCTTAGAGATCTCAACAAAAGGTACGCCTCTAGATTGCCGATGTTAGTACCGAGATATATTCTATCATCAGTCAACTGCCTTTTTGTTGCCTTATCTTTGACCGCAAGAACACCTGCCAACAAGTCAGAATGACCGCCAAAGTACTTGGTTGCAGAGTGGAGGACAATGTCAGCACCGAACTTGAAGGGATCCTGGAGAGGCACGGGAGCAAAAGTGGAATCAACAGAAAGCAAAGCCCCTTTGGCGTGCGCCTTATCTGCAAAATACTTGATGTCCTTAGATGTACCGTGCGGATTGACCGGTGTTTCAATATGGATCAAATCACCCGGTTGCAGTTTTTCCAAGTCCTCCTCCGAGTATGTCAATTGCTTGACACCAAAGTTTCTAGTATGGATGTCCACAATCTTTTTGACACCATGGTAACAAGGCCCAATTGCAACCTGTTTAGGGTTGAAGTGCGTCATAATACCGTAGAACGCGGCAAGACCAGATGAGTAAATGACAGTGTGAGCGCCCAAGATCTTGTCAAAGACCTCTTCGAGTTTGATGGAATTTGGATGTGCCAATCTCGAGTACACAAGCTCATCCTCGGGATAGCCATCAGGCAGATCTGTGACGGCTTGAAGCTGAGTGGGATCGGGGTTATATTTGTACGTTGTGGAAACATTTATAGGTGTGACTAAAGTTTGGGAGGTTAGTATTATCCTACCTATTGGTCATCAGCACACAGATACTACTCACCCACATCAGGCACCCTGCTCTTCGAGTCATCTGCATGGATGAGGTTCGTTGATAGACCTGTCATTGCTCCTCGGGTCTGCTTGCTAATGGAGTGAATTGGTGAGAATGGTCAACTAGCCTTGGAGGGAAGCTCATAGGCTAACTAGTAAAGGATATTAGCCGACGTGTTACCCTACGTGTGGCATCCAAACGCGCGGGAACCGCGTTATCAAGTCGAAAGTGGCCCATTAGTCACGTGATGGCCCCGGAATTCCATTTTTAACGCGGTTTTTTTTGTTGTTGTTTTTCGTTATAACTTTGGAGGTATAGCGTTAGAGTTCAGTTGAAGTAACCCCTCTAGATTAGCCAGCTTCTAACTCTAATTACTTCTGGGGCTTGCGTTTCGCTTATGCCCGGTCTTCTTGTCAGAATCTTTGAAATATGACAATGAACAATCTCGAAACACAGGTGGAAATTGTATCTCTTGACAGTGATGATCTCGAATTTGGAGACAAGCGACAAGACGAGATTGTGCTGGAACACGCCTTGGCAAAATCAAGTAATGTTACAACTCCAGAAGGTGAGAATACAGCGAATCTGAAGCCTGTGGAGCTCATGCCGTCAGCTGTTCCTGACCGCGCCCTTAATCAGGGCGTACCGCCATTGGAGAAGGCGCCTTCCTCCATGACACAAAAAGATGAACCACAAGTGCTGAATTCAGATCCCATTGCCTCTACCACTGCTTCTATGCTGTCGACTCAAGATACCGCCTCTTCGGATTCAGTAAAGCACCCAATGGTTGAGCGCAAGCCATTACCGCAACCATTACCTACTCATAAGTCACCACCCATCGTGAGCTTAGAGGATGATTTTTTCTCCATGAGTTATGGTCCTTCAATCCCAGAAGAGAAGAAGACGCGAAAGAAGAGAAAGGTGAAGAAGCGAATCAAACGTCCATCTGATGAACCAATGTCAGGTGCGACATCGAAGGAATCCTCCGTGCCACCTTCATCAACTATAAAGTATGCTCCCACTGCTAGTGATGAGGTCATTGTCTTGGATGATGAGCCCACTGGTGAACCTGAGAAGAAGAAAACTAAAAATCGACGTTTAACCCCGCCTCCGATTGACGAAGAAGAATTCAAAAAGCAGTTCAAAGCACAAGCCATGGCCCAAAAAGAAGCAGAGCGGATAATGGGAGAGGATATGGATTCTGATGAGGAGTTTGTGGCTCGGCTTAAAAGAGTAAAGCAAATATCTGACAAGGTTGTGTCCAATCAAGATCTTACGAGAAGTGCGACGGCTGATAGTACCGGCTCTGATGAGCGGCCTCAAGTACGGAAATATGACATTCATATAACTTCCTGCTTACCAGCATCTGATAACCGTGCAGTTGACATTACGTTGGCCGGCAACAAAAAGTTTGGCAACGTTCTGAAAAAGACCTTGGAGTACTTGCTAGCCAGTCAAGATGTTCCCGCTGCTTATCACTACATTTACTGTCCTAGTGAGGTAGTGCTATACTGGAACGAAATGCCTCTAATGGATTTCATGACACCGGACATTTTGAACATTCCAGAACCACCCTCTGGTAATCAAACTCAGGTTTACTTGCACTTGTTCACAAAGTCCCAGGCAGAGAATATGGAACATTACAGAAAAATGCAGAAACAACAGATGCTCCAGGAGCTTGCAAAAGAGGAAGAGCTTGATAGTTTGGCCAATAAGGAAATTGAGAAGGACGAAATTGTTTCTTTAAAGGAAGATGAATTTGAGGATATTGACAAAGAAATTGAGGCGGAAACCGCCTCAAGAGAGCCTTCAACGCAGCACATAGATCTGGGGCAAGAAGAAGGGCAAGAAGGTTTTTTCAAAATTGGTCTCAAGGGCGAAGATAATGATAAGGTAATTGTAAGAGTGAATGCGGACACACAGATTGCAAACTTAGCGAAGTACTACCTTCAAAAGAAGAGCCTTCCGCTCACGACCAGACTACGACTAGAATTTGACGACGAGGAAATCGAGATGACCCAAACTGTCGGTAATACAGAGCTGGAAGAAGACTTTACGATCGATGTCTACATATTGAAATAATGAACTGTTTAATGACCTAAACATTTTTCTCGTAATTTTAATTGTCTCCAGTCGCATGTGGCTCAAAACCGAAAACCGAAAACCCAAAACACGAAACGGTACGGTTTTTCGGTTTTTGATCGGGCATTCTCAAAGTAATCGCGACTAAACAGGCAACAACAACAACAACAACAACAACCACAAGCTGATCTGACCATCAAAGGCGAAAAGTTGCGCAGCGGTTCTGGCAGCTGACAACGCTATACATTACACTGTTCGTAAAATCACAGTCAGGGTACCAGCATAGGGTCAACGGAGATTCATATTCCCTGTCTCGTCTAGTTTATTATGCGCTTGCATCACGCACTTTGACATCCATGACAGATAAACAAAACAAAACTTCTCAACAAAGCCGATCTAATAGTCGGATGAGTCTTCACTGGCTCATTCTTGCTGAATCTGATGACTTTTTAACGAGAAACCTCATTGACAACACTTTCTTCTGGATAGAGACGAGGAAAGTTCAAAGGGGGTTTCAAAAGCCGCTAAAGCTGGAACAAACCCAGGTGTTGAGACTACTCAGGAAGTATCTAATTGATTGTGAGAAACCCAGTGTCTCCAAATGTCTCTCTCGGCTCATGAAACACCCAGTGACAAAAAAATTTCTTTGCAGATATCAGAATATCGAGCATGCAGTGAAAGAGTTCACAACTCTCGCGAGACGCTATCTTGAATTATTCCTTCCTGATTGCAAAGTTGAACTCGGAGTCACTGACAGATATGAGATAAAAAGTGGTTCTCTAGAAACTTGTATAATAGCTAGGGACTCCTTTCATCCGGGTGATGAGATCAGGTATCTGACGGGTTCATTTACAGATTTGACGCCCGTCCAGGAGGCGTTGTTGGACAAGAATGATTTCAGCGTTATTAATTTGACAAGTCGGCAGAACTCTTCACTAATGTTAGGTCCAAGTCGTTTTGTCAACCACGATTGTGATAGTAATGCTAGATTCGCGTCATCTGGCCGAGGAATGAGGGTGTTTGCAACGAAGCCTATATTACCTGGTGAAGAGATCACAATAACATACTCTTCAAACTATTTTGGAAGAAACAACGAAGATTGTTTGTGCGCTACCTGCGAGAGAAATCAGAAGGGCTATTATGATCCTAACAAGCCAAAAATCCCAGATCCCGCTGTTTACATTGACATTAGTTCCGATAGTGAAGAGGAGATGGAGGTTGAATTCATAACAGTTGATGAAATTAACTCTGAAGACAAGGAGGCGATCCCATTTGACTCAATTTGGGAAGAATCTGGATACTCCGGGAAGCCAACTCCCGCAACAAATAATCTAGTTGTCGAAAATCAGAAAAGAACTATCGAAATACTGAGTAGGAACCAAAAAATTCTTGAGGATCTTTTGGAGAGTCAACCTATCGTGGAAACTGAAGGCGAAATAATTGCTGGTAGAATGTTGCGTTCCAGAGGCAAGCTACAGAAAGCAGTCAATGATGATAAAGCTGATACCATCTTGGGAAAGCTTCCCGCTGATAAATGTTTGGATTCGCTCTTATTGACCAACGGCTCTCGTGAAACTATTAAAAGACGGAGAATCAATAGATCATTGCACAAGTTGTACATGATGCGCTACTATAAAGAAACTCTAAGCTCCAAGCTGAACATTTACGACTGTTTAAATTGCGGGGTATACTTTCATTTTGAGTCTAATAATGAGACCAATGAGATTTGTCCACGGTGCTATCGACACCTACGAATCTACGGATTAGCATGGCCTGATACCAAACCTTCAAAGGGGTCTTATTTCCTGACGCTGAAGGGCAAAGTTTCCCGTCCTTCAATTGCAGAAATAGCATCTTCTGTTCCGCTTTTGGACTCCGAAGCATGTACAAAAAGGTTCTTTAAACGGGGAGGGCTTCCATATTCAACCATAACAAAACGAGTCGGTGTGTTGTTTCGAGGTAGAAAATTCAAAAGGGAGACAATCCAAAACTGTTTGCCCCAGTGGACACCCCATGGAGGACTGAATATGCTTGCTTCTGCATTTGATGTCAGACATTCAAAGAAGGACTCAGAAGAAAGCAGTTGTGTTCCGTCAGGCGGAGACAAAGCCATGGATCCCGCTACTTCCTCTAGGCTAACCTCATCTCTCAAGCCACCACAGCGCAACTTGCGTTCAATCAGCACGTCAGCACCTACCGAGAGGCTGAGTTCAGCATCTACAGAAAAATCAGCGAATGACTCTGACCTTACAACTAGGATCTTATACCATAGGCGGGGTAGCCCTGGCTTTATTTGGCACCAAGACGATCTTTCTTCATCTGATGAGCCTGTTGGAAGACGGCTGAGGAAGAGGCGCAAGAATGGTGCTCGGAATGATATTGCTGATTATGATAAAGAAGACATTCCAACTAAGCAGCAGATTTTAGAGTCCACGGCAGCCTTACGCAATGGTGGGAAACACAACCTCCACAAAGATTCGGAAGGGTGTGTACCTGAACAACAGAAGAGGCCTTCTGCTAAAAAGACCACTCGCAAAGCGGCCAGATTTTGGTATTATACAGATGAAGAAGAAGAAGCAGGTAGCCAAACGGAGCAGCAGAGGATTGACACGAAGAGGATTATGAGATATTGGAGGAGAAGAGAAAGCTTGACGTTAGCTGCGCTGAGAGCTGCTTCCTCCCAGTCGTCAAGATCATTTGTTCTACAGCCAGAAAACAAGAGTCAACAGCAGCTATTGTTCTCATACCTGTCTGAAGGTAGGGCATTGTCTTGTGACCCAGCTTTAGGGAATGCAGGATCAGACACCATGCTAATGAAGGAACCCTCCAAAATTACATCTGGACTCCCGCTTGATGCCACTGTAACGCAGCCGACACAGACTCCAATTCCAGCTGAGAAAGTCTACGAAGTGACCGAGATCTCCTCAGAAGAAGAGCCAAATGATGAGGTAGAGATTATAGAGATTCCTTCTGATAGTGACGATGGGATGGAAGTGATTGGCTCGCGCAATGTTTCGTGAAGAACACACTAAAAACGTTAAAAATTCATATAGATTACTCTATACATTATCTATTTCATGATCATTCGAACGTCTCGGTGGTTCGCTTTGATGATGGCTCTGTAAAACAGGGTTCACTCGAAGATCGGACTCTACAGCTCCAATCTTGTGTTCACTAGGTGTTTTTTGCTTAAGATGTTCCTCGAGTATAATGCAGTTCCTGGAGTTTGCCTTGAAGGCAATATTGATAACATCTCCGACAAAGGGAATGAGCCCAATAAGAAAGTCGAACATGATGTTGCCCATCATTTGTGTCTCCAAGTTAGACGGCAAGCCACCGTCAATGGTCTTAGCCTTCTTTACCAAGAGCAAAGCGAGATACGCAGCAAATATATCGCCTATCCAAGGTATTATCCCTATGATACCTGACCACCCCATTTGACATCCGCAACAACACTCGAATGCTAAATCCAAATGGTAAGCACGACTTCTGATATTTTTGAGTACCTTAGCGTCGTTATTAGAGAGCCCTGGTGGAAGTGGCTTTTTCCTTTTAGCGCCTTGTCTTTGGAACTTCCCTAGTTCTTCTGGGGGTATCTTGGAGTCTGTTAGTTGGTGTGAAACAACAGAAAGCAAGTGTACTCACCTCTTCGTAAAATGGGTTCTCGTGTTTACCACCAACCTCAACTTTGCCTATTGTCTGACTTAGTTATTAGGAATTGCCCCCAGCTGGGAAATGCATTAGACCTACCTTTCCAAGAATCCACTTATAAAGTAGCGAAGACATCTTGATAGGCCTCACAACGAAAGCTTCTGGACATTGAAAGCCAGGGTCTGACACAATCTGAAACTCGAAAGCAATGATTTATTAGTGCTGATATTTACACAGTAATGTTGGGATCGTGGCGTAACTGTGAGACCTATTTTTTTTCACCAAAATTTTTTTTCGAGCACAACGGGATACAGGAAGTTCTAGTGCAAACTTCATTTTACTCCAACAACCCTTACTAGACGGTTCAAAGGTACTATAGTCAACATGGCTCCACCAGTTATTCGTCCGGATAACGTCCTTAAGGTATGTGCATTTCATCTCAAGCGAGGGGGTTTCAAATAGGGTCATCCATACAACTGCCCTATCCCATTTGCTAATTATATGCCTTCTTCGTATACTAACGTGAACGTTCAGAGGGCCGAGGAGTTGATTGCTGTTGGGAAGGAGGACTCTGCTCTTCAAATTTTGCATGAGTTCTTGACTTCGAAGAGAACTCGGTCAGTCACTCCAGCTTCACTGGAGCCAATCGCGCTCCTGTTTGTCCAGTTGTGTGTTGACTTACGTAAAGGTTTCACGTTGAAGGATGGTTTACATCAATTCAAAAAGAATGTGCAAATATCTGATACCGGTTTACCAATTGTTGAAAATGTTGCGCGTAAGCTCGTTCAGTTAGCTGGGAAGAAGTTGGAATCTGCTCAAGCTAAGGCTGACGAAAGAGCCGTCTCTTTTGAAGATGATTTGGAAGAGAGTGAAGGACCGGAAGACATTTTACTTTCTGCTGTCTCCAATGAGCAGTCCAAGGACCGTGCTGACAGAGAATTAGTAGCCCCATGGCTGCGGTTTTTATGGGAATCATATCGTCTTGTTTTGGACCTCTTGAGAAACAATGCTCGCTTGGAAATTACCTACTCAGCAATCGTTCAACAGGCTTATCAGTTCTGCTTGAATTACAACAGAAAAACTGAGTTCAAAAGGTTGTGTGATATGTTGCGTACGCACATTTTATATGCTACTCAACAGAAGAGTGGTACCAAACAGGTGAATGCCATTGATTTGCAAGATCCAGCGACTTTGCAACGTTATTTGGACTTGCGTTTCAATCAGTTGAATGTCTCTGTGAAGCTGGAACTATGGCAAGAAGCTTTTAGATCTGTTGAAGATATTCATACTCTTATCACTTCTTCCAAACGTCCACCAAAGCCAAACATGATGGTTTCTTACTATGAAAATTTGGCCAAGATCTTCTTGGTTGCTGACAACGGTTTATTCCACGCAGCTGCATGGCATAAATTCTTCAACTTGTACAGTCAATCTCCAAATGCTACCGAGAAGCAATTGTCGCATTATGCATCAGTGTTTTTGCTTTCATCTTTGACTATTCCGCAAGAATCTTTCAACCCGGACTTAAACGAAGATTACGCTAGACACTCCAATCTACGTCTGGCTGCATTGTTGAACCTCCCAAAGATCCCTTCTAGGGAGTCGTTGATTGAATTTGCATTGAGTAAAACAGTCTATGATTTTGTTGACCCATCTGTGAAAAAACTTTACACGTTACTAGAGGCAAATTTTCATCCATTATCTATCCGTGAAGAGTTGATTGGGATCACCTCTGAAATTGAAGCCAACCCTCTTTTTGCACCATACGTCAAGCCATTAACAAAGGTTATCATTACCCGTTTATTTGAACAAGTTTCACAAGTTTACGAATCAGTCAAATTGGAATTCTTGATTCAACTCGCCACTTTTGAAGGTCAATTGAAACTCTCACCATTGGAAATTGAAGGATTATTGTTGAACGCTGGCAGAGATGGACAACTGTCCTTTTATATCGATCATGATGCTGGTGTCATCACTTTCAGATCGGACCCATTCGATGATGTTTTCCACGGTGCAGGAAATGGTTCTTTGCAACCATCCCCTGCTGATTTAGTGCGTGCTCAACTCTCAAACTTGGCAAAGACTTTGTACACTTCTACAAAATACACTGATCCAAGCTATGCCGAAAAGCAGAAGGCACTTCGTGAACGGTTGATTGCTTCTGCTACTGCTGCATTAACTAAAGAACGTGAAGAGATGGAGAAGAGTAGAGAATTGCTGGAAGAACGTAAGCAACAGGCTGAATTGGAAAAGAAGCAACGTGAAGCTGAGATTGCTAGAGCTAGATTGCAAAAACTAGAGGAGGAAAGAACGGCAGAAGCTAAGCGTGTGGAGGAAGAAGCTAAACGCCGTGCTCAAGAAAAACTTCAACGTGAACAAGAAGCTGTTAGACAGCAAGAGAAGAGAAAACTTGTTGAAGAGATCAATGCCAAGGGTATCATCAAGGTGGATGCTAACAACTTGGATGATGTTGATCCAGATAAATTACGTCTGATGCAACTTGAGCAATTGGAGAAGGACAAGAATGAGTTGGAATCCCGTCTCAAGAGTTTATTCAAGAGACTGGACCACACAGAAAGGGCCTACAGAAAGTTTGAATTGCCACTCTTGGAGAAGGATGCCCTTCTTCAAAGAGAGAAAGATTTAGCAGTGTATGAAGAGTTCAAGGCTAAGAAGATTGCAGCCGCTAAGAAGCAATATGAAGAAGCCCTTGAAGTCCGTAACAGGTTGAGAAGAATCCTTCCGGATTACGAAGCTTTCAAGAATGAGATTGATGCAGAAGCCACCGCAAGACGTGAAGCGTTGGTCAAGAAGCAAGCTGAGAGACTCGAAGCTGCCAAGAAGGAACGTATCGAGAAGGTTCGTCAAGAGCGTTTCGAACAGAAGATGGCTGAGTATAAAGCTGAGTTAGAGAGACAGGCAGAGGAAGAGAGACGTAAGAAAGCCGAGGCTGAAAAACTGGCGGCTGAGGAGAAGAAGCGCGAGGAACTCAGAAAGCTTCGCGAGGAGCGTGAGATTGCTAATAGAGAACTGGATGCAAAGGCTGCCAGACAGAGAGAAGTTGAGGCTCAAATCGAGGCCAAGTTGCGGGCTCAAAAGTCATCAGGTGGTGGTGCTTACAGACCTCCGGCTGCCAGAGGAGTTGGGTCTACTCCTTCCCCAAGACCTGGTGTTGGGTCTCCAGTGTCTGCTTCTCCGTCTGCATCTTCGCCTGCCGCATCTTCCAGTACGCCGCCAGCTGGTAGACCGATGACATTTGCTGAGAAAATGAGAGCGAAGAGAGAAGGGCGTCTGCCTTAAATAAGTTATTCAAGTAGTATAAAAAGCCAGAATTGCGTATGGTTCTAGACTCAGCCTTGTAAGTGGTGCGCGCAGCATCTTTTTGCCAAAACGTAAACATGCGATGGCCCACGAATTTCAACGCGAAGTTGGGAAATTGAGTTTTCCACACACTAGCGAGATCCTCAAGAGGAGATGTCTACTTTCTTCGACGAGTTGAAGCGCTCTTTCACAGACGTGCCTGTGGTTGATGGCAAGATCTCCACTTCGGAGTTTCTGGAAGCCTCTGAGGGACTGATCAAACTTTTCGGTACGTGTCCAATTTTCTCATGTCTTGACCGTGAGGATTACAACTAACTCTTTATACAGACCTTTTGGGCTCTTCTGCATTCACTGTGGTTCAAAACGACTTGAAAGGGAATGTCGACAAGATCCGTGCTCGCTTCTTGGCAACTCCAGACAAGTCGGCCACGTTACAAGACTTGGTTTTGAACGAACGCGCTGAAAAGGCTACTAAAGCTACACAAGGGTTATTATGGCTTTCCCGAGGCTTGCAATTCACTGCCCAGGCGATGAGGGAAACTGTTGATTTCCCGGAAAAGGAACTCACAAAGACTTTTACAGACGCGTACGGTAAAACTTTGTCTAAGTACCATAGCTTTGTCGTCAAGCCTATTTTTAAAGTTGCCATGAAGGCGTGTCCATATAGAAACGATTTCTTCACAAAGTTAGGTGCTGATCAAGAAAAAGTCTTGGCTCAGTTGAAAGAATGGTTAGAGGCATTAGAGAACATTGTTCAAATCATTATGGAGTTCTTTGAAAGTGGTAACTATGGAAAGGGACTTTGAATCAATAACGTCTTGGTTTATTTCTATCCTATCGATCACGTAGCTGCATACTCAACTGAATCTGCTTCGATGCGCTCTATTATGAGGATAAATCTGGGAGAGGACAAGTAAAAATAGTACAAAGGAAAAGAAGTAGAGACTGACAATATAGATGTAATAATAAACTTATCAAAAATAGAAAAAAAAAGGCATGATGATTGGCCGTGGCGGATAAAAGCGAAGATCACAGACAAAGATAAGATGATTAAACTGGTTTGTAAAAGGGTCCAAAAACAAGCAAACAACTTTTCTTAATATTTGATTGTCCCAAAAACTTTGAAACGATTGTTAGTTTTTTGTATGGATTTGGTGTGAAAGCATGAAACAAGTAAGTTACTGGCTGCTTATAAAAGAGCCAAAACGAAACCAGCAACGGCTGTCAACAAAGAACCAGCACCGAGAGTGACTGAGCCAGCAGCGCCCTTAGACTTAGAGGAAGAAGAAGAGGAGGCGGAGGCAGTAGCAGATCCAGAAGAGGAGGAAGAGTCTTCAGTAGAAGAAGAAGAAGAGTCAGAAGATGTGGAGCTCATCTGAACAGAAGTAGATGTGGAAGCACCCTTACAAACATAGGAGTCACCTTGGATAGCACCCTTCTTGTCCAAAGAGTTGAAAGAGTCACAGTCCAATTCACCATCAGACTCAATCTGAACACCACCAGAAACCTTCTTCAAAGATGGCAAAGAAGCATTAGTGAAGTTACCGGTGAAGATGATAGCACCACCAACGGTTTCCAAAGAGTCAAATCCAGAAATCTCATCCAAGGCAGAGTTGTTTGAGATCACGAACCCACCAGAGATCTTGGTCAAGTTAGACAAGTCAATGCTCTCCAACTCATCGTTGGAGACGAAAGTCAAAGAACCACCAACCTGAGTCAAGTTTGGAATTTCAATATCACTCAAAGAAGTGTTGATGAAACCAAGGGAAGCGTTAACGCTCTCCAATTTAGACAAAGACACAGATGAGATATCACGGAAGGTAATGTTGTTTGCCCACTCTAACTCGTCAAAGGAAACTTCAACTTCATCAGAGTTATAAGAAACTTCCAAAGCAACTTTAACGTTTTGCAATTGGGAATCGATAGAAGCCAAGTTTTTGTTGTTGTTAACGTTGAAAGTGTCCAAAGAAGTGACATCAAAACCGTCCAAAGTCTCCAAAGAAGTATCAGATATGTACAAAGAGTTGATCTTGTTGACACCGGTGTTCAAGTTGATAGAAGACAAAGCTGGCAAGGTAACAAAGTTGACAGAGCCGACAGTAGACAATTTTGGCAAGTTCAAAGTGGACAAGATGGTCAAGTCGGTCAAAGACAATTCCTCCGTAACTGTAGTCAAAGACCCAGCAGAGAAAGATGACAAGTCAGTGGCGTTGTTGATGATCAAAGATCCGTAAATGGCCTTGACATTGTCCAATGAGGCGCTACCCAAGTCACCAGTAATGGTTAGGTCACCTTTCAATGCCTCACAGCCGTTGAGGTCATCCAAGTCAGATTGAGCAGTGGCAGTGGCCGAGGAAAGGGAACAGCCAGAGACAATTGAGAAAGAAGTGGTAGCTGAAGCAGCAGAGGCACTGGAAGTAGTGACATCGTCTAATGGAAATGTTAGTAATCTGGCTCCTCCAACTTCGTGGAGTTAAAGACTTGATGGAGGATTCGCGACTAGTGTTTCCCGAACCTCTTTTCTTCGAGGCTTCCGAGCAATGGGATAAAAATAGAACTCGACACGATAATTCGCTTGATTCTTGAAATCTCACCCTTGACTCTATTCCTATTGATTCTCTTGATCCAGGTCTTTGACTATTCCTTGCAACGCGTAGATCAAATAGAACCTTTCTTAGGAAAAGCTCGAAAGAAGAAAAACTGGTTGACTAGGTAACCGAAAATGGGCTGCAAGAGGTAAACATACAATCACTGCTTCCAGATTATATGATCTTCAAGGGAAAGCTTGTGTGAAATGTCTCCATCAGGCGTATAGGCAAAGATCCTTTGAATTTCGCATAATCAGAAATGTCTGATAATTGTTTTTTCCCCAAATCACAATGAAACGACCCCTCCGAGACAACAGGAACGCGCGAACAATAAACACCATTTAGGTTCGGATCTTGAGTTCAAGGAAGCAATGAGCGAGCTATATTGAATGGCTGTTCACAGTCGTTGACTATTCCCTTCTCTTGCGTCCTTATCCAGCAAACCCATCGACAAATCAAGCTGAAACTCCACTAAAACGAAAAGAATTGATACTCACCAGCTGCTAAAGCAGAAGCGGCAAAGGCACCTGCCAAAACGAGTGTTCTGAATTGCATTGTTGAGTGAAAGGCTAATGTTCAAAACAAAAAGAGCAACTAGTTTTGAAAACAGATGGGAGAAATGTTTTTTCAAAGCAAAAGAGAAGAATTTATTTGGAAAGGGAGTGAGGGCTGTGGATCGCTGGAAGTTTTGAGAAAATTGGATGAAAAAAAAAAAAAAAAAAAAAAAAAACTGGACGCGAGGCCTTTGCAGACGTGCATATCCCAATCCGGAAATGTCAATGTTGACGAGTTTCCCAAAACGTATCATCTTCTGTCAAAGCTCGACGCTCTTGGCGAAAACGGTGAAGACTTGGAACATGTGAGAAGGTTATGATGGATTCTTTGCGTAGAACTGATTCTCAAGTGGTTTTATAGCTAAGGAAAGGTCTGCGTTGAGTCTAACCTCAATTTGCTCCTATAAGGCTTAAAGCGTGGGCTCGCTCAAAGGCGCTCCTTTGTTTACATTCCGATTGGCCTTGCAATTGGAATGTGTCAACAACGAAACCACGACAACCTTCGGAGCTGGCCAGATAAAAGGCCAGATAAAAGACCGCTACTGGTCTAGATTAGAGTTTTGCAAAATTCTGGAGATGGGCTGTTAGGAGTAGACACTAAATATACCGGAAACCCCATGGTATCCGGGTTCCGTATTCACCACCTAAGGCCTCTTCTCTGATAGTTTCCTCTCGACTGTCGTTCTAGGATGATGACAAACACGTATATGATATGAGGGACTGTCCCGTCATTTGTCTTCGTAGCATATAAGGTACCCCTGTCATCCTTAATCTCATAACACCTTGGCTTTACGTTATCTATGGAGGTGATTCTAAGGCAAGTTGATGGCTCGGAGTTTACTATAAGACAAACTTTTGAGCTTTAAGTTCTAATAGTGACCAATTGTCTCTACTGCACTACAACGGCGAGATTCGTTCGCTCTATTTGAGTTTACCGGTACTCCGCGCCGGACTCGCGTGTCCCGTATCTTCAAGGCCAAGATCACGGATTAGCTCGGCTTCCAAGTTATCTATAGCGTATATCCTTGAAGCCTGCCAAACTGTCCAGAAGGAAAATTTGGTTCTTAACTGATTGCACGCAAAATATTGACGTCAACTCCCGCGAACTGCGCAATTTTGCAGAAGAACAAGGCTTCGGCAAAATTCTTATTTATGCAGGTTTTGACTTTTGCGCCGCTTCAAGCAAAATGGCTCGGCATGGCCTAATTAGGGAAATACAATGATCCTGGGTAAGAATAAGTTCAAGAGATTAGGAGAGTCGGCTTCGCATGTTATCTCCAACGTATCTGATCGAGGGATAGAAGCAGATTGCTTCTCTTTAAACCTGAGCCATTGAGACGCACGGAGTTGATGTCCTTGTAAGAGTTGGATGCTGACTATACGACGTGCGACGCCTCTTCCTCTTCCCTCGGGATTAAATGTGCGATCGTCGTTATGATGACCCCATAAATCATCTTATTCCCGATTAGTTATTCAGAGCCATGCTACATACTAGTTAAGGGGAGACTTTTGCAAGCTTTGCTGATTTGACAAGCCTTCTCCAAATCGAGAATTCTACTTCCTCTCATACTGAGGAATGGTCACTACGACCATCGAGCAGTTCAAAACAAATTTCCTTTCATCTTTTTCGGACTCTATAACTATACTGTTAAGTCATTGGTCATTTTCCACATAGCTGAGGAGCCCCTGAGCTCAGACTCATAATCATTGAAGGAAACATGGGTAACTCAATGACACTATCTCTACTTCTCTCTGAGTGTAAATACAGCTTGGATTTTTCAAGACTGAGTACATTTCTTTTTCAATATGCGGCTTAGGAGCATTAATCTTACCAATTCCGACATCCTGCAGATTAATATCCACGTCAAAAGAGATGCCGAGAAGTTGAGTAGCTAAACCCCCACATAAAACAGATTTCGTAATCGTAACAGAGTGGACCATATTGGGACGTAATTGAGGCAAAGTTTGTCACTTTTTAATGGCCGCGGGCAATGTACTTGAACCTTTCCCATTCGTCGCTTCTTGAGTCTCTAAAAGCCTGGCTCCACTCCACTCCGAAGTCTCTTGGCTTTACTGAAAAGTCAAGTTTGTGAAACTTGTAATAATATTTTGAGTTCTTCTTCTTGAGAGACATCCTTTCCTTTTTAGTGATCCGGTCCCATTCAACGTTGTTTAGTTGTTGCACTTCTTTGTCCCCACAACAGAGAATGTCATTAGAAAGAAGACTGAGTCTCGAGCTGGATTTCATACAAGCCAAGTCAAAGGCAAATGATAGTGACGATGTAGAGATTGTGGAAGTAGAGGAGCTCTCTGATAACATAGTGATGTTTGAGTTATGGCGTGGGCTTTTCATGGTGATTGGTCCGTTAGGTTCGTAAATACTATTTTTATTAGGGTGTAATTGATACTGCGATATAAGTTGAGGAGAAAAATTATAGGAAAAAGGCTCTGAATTTATATAATGTTATATAATGCTTCCTAGCTCTCATGAAGGCTTAAATACGCCTGACAGAAAATGGATTAGTGTGCCACTTGAGCGCAGATCGGATCAAAATTTTTCTGTCTTTGCTCGCAGAGCTAACGATCGACAAACTCCAGGTAAAAATGGTAGAAATAGCGGATACCAGCTACTGTCTCACTCTGGCTTAGAAATGAGCTGATTGCACTATATAACAACTCCTTCATTTAATGCCTTAATTTGTGTGATTTTCAATGTTGTTAGAAACAGTGCTGCGAGTGAAGCTTTATGTTTACGTCTCGGCCATGCACTACCGCATCAGCTCCGTTGTAACCCACAGAGCTTTACATAAATCCAGGGACTAAGTTATGAGCTGTGGGGGAATCCCGGATATAAATTATCGAAATAACACCACGTAGGGCCTCTCTAGACTACGAAAATGTATCGTCCAACCTTCTCATGGTATTAAAATGTAAACACATCAAGCATAAATGCATCTATTTGGGGAAACCAACACATCCTTCATCCCAGTGTTAACCGGAGAGTTGTGAGATCTTCACATCAAGAGGGCAAATGCTGCAGCTGCCACAACACCACATGCACCGACTTGAACCGCTTCACCTCCCGCAGAGGAGCTCTTAGATGAAGAAGAAGACCCGCCACCGCTGCTACTTGAAGATTTGGAAGAAGAGGAAGAGCCACTGGATGATGACTCTGACGAAGAGCCACCTGATGAGCTTGAGCTCGAATCGCTGCCAGATGATGATTTTCCAGAAGAAGAAGAAGAAGAAGATCCGGAGCCACCAACCAAGCTCCCAATAGCTGATGTAGCAGATGAGACTTGTGCAGAAGTTGCAAGTATAAGAGTTGACGTGATTAAGAACAAATCCTTGAGTTGCATGTTTACCAGTTATATTGTTGAGCAAATTTAGAAAAGTCAGTTCAGCAGGGTTGGCAACAATTTAAATATCCACGAACGTTGCTAAACAAAAGATATAGAGTTGCTCCGTCTGCAAGTGTATGACGATTGCTCAATTCATAATAGAGTTATGGAGCGTTTTTGCTGAGGCCTGTTGAACATCATGGACTTTCAATTCAAACTTTGTTCGCTTTTAAGAGCAATCATGACGCTTTAAGGGTTTTGCAACTGAAAAATCTGATATTTTGTTTCTAAAATTGGAGCACCTATTGGAGCCTAGATTTTACCCATCATTTGGCCTGGGATTACTGATATATTGTTTGAGAACAAGTACTGCTTATACATTGTAAGTGTTGACACCGGACGGAAGGCTCCCAAATTTTGCTGATCAAAAAATGTACCCGGAAAAGGTATAACAAAGTCGATGTTGAGCCTCTCCCAAACGGTCACTGAGCTTTTTGATATCGTATGCTAGGAGAAACCAAGTCAAATACCATTCACTTCTGCGCTCAATATTCCTCTGTGCAATTCTGTGCTACTACAATGATCTGATTTGAAACAGGGTACGAAAACCAAGTTATAATGTTCTGTCAATCGAAGTAGTCACAGCACGATCTTGACGTATGGTGTAGTGCGCCATTCTCTTGAAAGATAGCTCGTTTTGAGCGCATGATCGCTCCACTCGCTAAGAACTGACCTTCGGTGTGAGGCCCTAATAAAATATCAGTATCACTGTTATCATGAAGTTCGGCAATAACCACATCATGAGCTCTTTGCGATCCCTAACATCAGATAAGGATCAGTACCCACAGCGACTCGTTGGTGGCTAGAAATAGGAAGACCAGAATGGCTAACTGAATGCAGTGACTCAGTCACAGCTGACCTCTTTACCACCGCTCCAATGCTGTCATTTTAACAATCGAGGGTACGACAAAATCGTATACGACTTCAGCAGCCCATCTTTAGATTACCTAGTCTTCCGAGGTCAACAGCTTGAGTTTTACCAAAGGCTGGAACACCGCAGATGCTTTGAACACCAGAATTAAAGTGGCTGTAGTTTTGACTCCAGATTGAAAGATTGAAAAGAGTTAATGGATGATGGTGGTTTGCTGGTATTCAACACTAAAAGAGAAGCCGTTTGCTGAGCTTGATTTGATATTGAGGACACTGTTTGTTCAATGAGCAGAGATCCTGGACGAGTCAGCTTCGACAGGTTCATCTTCGGGTCATTCTCACGGAAGAAGGTGGTGAAGATGTGCGGATATGAGTGGGAGGGACTCAAGTGATTGCCATCTAGCTTCGTCAACCAAAACGGCTCTTGCACTGCTAAGGCCAGTCCCTGGGTATTATCATATTAGGACCAAGCTTGACGGTGTTGCCTCTGTCAATGGAAGTAGATAGCAGATAGCAGCTTGACTGCGTACAATATCTGTCACCTTTTGGCCCAATAAAACTTTGTCAGCATTCATCTCCTTTCACAAACTGAGCCGAGGTATTCAAAGAGCTGGTTGAGGAAGAAAGAAACATTGTCAGAATATACCTAGGGCAAGCCTGAATATGGGTGAGATTCATCTTCAAAAGGGTGAACAATCGGTGGGAGCATCCTCGTGGAGGAATCACAACGCATATGACAACTTTAACACAACGTGGTAATGGGTCGATGGTTCAAGAGGGTGCTTGAGTCCGCTCTATGGTGAACTCTTTGTGGCAAGTGAAACAGTTACAGGGAATAAGTCTCTATTGTCCGCCTAGAATACTAAATCCATGTCGAAGGGTGGTTTCAGTAGAGGAGTTTGTTTGTAAAGAAACCGATGGAGGCGTATCATCATCGAACAAGAATCCCACACAAGAGGTACTGGGACTATGGATTTGTCCCTTGTACCAATGTGTGCTTGTTCTAGGGCTTTGAAGGCCTTGAGAACTGAAAATTGGTGCGCTCAACGTTTTTTCGACATGCCGAAGTATCCAGCAAAAGGCGACGTTGAGTCAGAAAGTCTCCGAATCGAGTGGTGCTGCTTTAACCAGCAGTTGGAATACTGATTGTATTCGATTAATGTTTCATCCCTTGCCAGAATCTTGCGGGTTGATCCTTGGCTCTATATTTTGAAAGCGATCAGCTGGAAGGTACCAAATGGCAAATTCTGGAACCCATGGAACAAACCGAAGCTTGGTACACTAGAGGCAGAAGCCAGGACCTCCAGTGCCTACACTACGGTGTAGTGATATTCTCTGATGAGGCCATTTGTCACTTCTTGCATCTGGTGTTATAACTTATAAGGTTTGTGCGTTGTCTGTCAATAGTTGAGTTTTTATGCTTGGGAATTATACAGAAACTTACAGTTGGTGGATCGCCAGCATCCAAGATCAAATACGTCACAAGCCGGCAGCTGACGAAATTACTAGAGCCACTTGCTTGGTGTTCGTCTTTGAAGTGGGGATCAGCTTACCATATCACAACTGATACAGAATACACTCATTGTAACACTTTACGAATCCAGTGAGCGACAGGTGGGAGCTGAGCATTAAATTTATTGAATATACTAATTTACAAAATTATATGACGTCTAGCTTGTACGTCTACATCAACTGCATAATTATCAGCCATATACTAGTTTATTAATTTTAACAAAATTGTTATGTTAAAATGTTTTTATTATTGCCAGCTGGCGCTCGTTGCAACTACTTTTGAAAAACTCCAAGGAATAGATATTATAAGTATCTAATGCAAGCTGTCTATGATAAGTACGTAATCAATAATATAATTCAGAATATAACCAGCTCCATTTTTTGCTCCGTCTGAACTAACTGGTTTAATTCACTAGAGGTTAATTCTGAATCAACCTATATGCCTTCGGTGCTTCCCCCGCATATTCATGCATCATATGCGTCAAGATTGAAAACTTGTTGTTACAGTTGGATTGTTAAGCTGCAGATCACGAGAAATTTTCACATGTATAATCAATTCTTGGTAATTGTACTCCCCTGACCATCGGCGGAGTGCAGTAATCTAATAGTTGCAAGCTGCGGTGTCTCAACGCCTCTTTTGAATCTGGCTTAAATCACTAAGCAATCAGCCATTCAGACTTCGCTATAATTTTTACAGATTCATTGCTCTACAAGTACGTATAGATCAGCTTGTAATTCAAAAACCAGGGGACTACATCTAGGGTGCAGGTAAAGTTAACAGGTCAATAATAATTGCTTTGGCCGCGGTCCATTACCACCCAACGGGGTTGGCCAGATTAATCATATCTCTAATTCTGATCAAAGCCATCCCCCTACAAAATGGAACTGGAAACACAATACAATCTCAAGAGGACTTGAAGAAGATATCTGTAAGCTTTGTTGAAGTCAGGGACGAGTGAGGAAAGAGAATTCTTGCATTGGGTTCTAGCTCTGTTTTCACATACTATGAGCTGAACAAGAGGGGGATCTTAATCAGTCTCCAGACGTTACACAATCCGTAAAGCTATATCTGTCTCCATGACAACCCCTGAACGAAAATCTAAGCTAGATGTTAGCATATAGTAATAGCAGTCTTTTTCATGTCGTGTATAGTTTTACGAGATCTGCTAAGCGATAGGCTTTTTGCGGAAAATGAGGGCCAGCTAGAGAGTGTTCGAGTCTGCTCTGCGCTGGGAATCACGAGCCACGGAGTCCGTACAGCTTGTCAAACTCGAGCGTTCCCCTAATTGTGTATATATAAGGTTTGGAACTGCTGCACTGTGCAAAACCGCTGGCCTAGCGAGACAATAGGGCCAACAACAAGCCTCTTTCGTCATACGCGTATGCTAGTGTTGCGACCGCAAGTGGCTTTGATGATACACTCAGTGTTGTGCGATGGCACCAATCAGCATGCAATAGCCTACTCATGAAGTCATCGGCGGGCATCGATCGAGGTGCAGCAAGATTTCAAGGCCCAGTCCAGATGAATTTCACATCTAAATTTAGCAAGCTTGGCAGGTTGCTGTCAAGTTATGAGGTCTCATATAATTCCCGTAGGCCAGATAAAACGAAAAAATACCCATCATATAACCAAACCTCGCTGCTACGATCTGTAATTATACACAGAGAATAATACTGGCTATTCTCAAAGTTACATTGCAGCACAGCATAGTCAATCTCCTCCCCACATATGTCCTTTATTCCAATCATTTTTGGTCTGCAGGACCATGATTCACCCTTATCAGGGTATCCAAACAATTTGCAATGTCCCAACTGTCATAATGCTAGCGTTCAACCGGTCAAAAGAAGAGAGTTCATTGCCTTTTGGTTTGTTCCGTTGATACCAATTTATTGGGGTAAGCAATTGAAGTGTAACATTTGTTCCTGGCGGCAGGATGTGAATAAAAAGGATTTAGAGAAGTATAATATCCAACAGAAACTGTGAATTCAATGCAATTAAGTTCTTTGACAAGAAGTTTTGCTGAAGTCCATATTGAGTCTTATATCATATATCCTCAAGGTAGGAATGCTGGCGTTAAGCATTTTGTTTTGGGAGGGAATGGGGAATGTGGGGTCATTTTGGACAGATAAGAACTGGCCAGATCATGCGGAACGTCTACTAGAGAAGATGAATAGAAATTAGTCGTGTCATAGGTTATAGTGTATAGCCCTGATGAATCGCTCACCTTTCGATATGGAGCTGAAGAAGCTGCTGACACGCCTTTCAAACTCAACGTTGATGTTATTTGGGGCAACTTGAGTAGAGAATACTTCCTGGACCAACATCACTATTCCACTCATGGACCCTTTGTCTCGATCATACATCTTAAATATATGAAAATCTCAACCTAATCTCGTAGCCTTTCCTCGTGGACGCAATTGGCTTGACAGGTAATACTTCAAGAACTACAGAGGAGTTTGGTTTCCCCCCCAAAGATATGTCTAAATAAGTTATTATTGACATATGACAACAAGATTTCAGAAGGCATAGTCTGAACTAGCTGGGTACTATCAGGTCGTTTCGTATCAAGCTAACATTATTTTCCTACATGAATATCTAAATGATCTCTCATCATGTAGCGCCACAACTGTAATTCAAACTAGCTATCAGCCTCCGGTGACTCAAGGAAGTAAAGGCTGTACCTTAGAGAGTCACATTTCAGTAGAAACTTAAGCTTGAGATCGATAAATGGAGGAGACTTCGGGGTTGAAAAACAAGCTCGGGCAACTGCAATGCACTGCACCGCAATGCAGGGTCAAGGACCTAAGTCGTAGAGAAAGTTTACCGCTGCGGGCCAACGCCTGAAGCTCTACAAGCCTGCCGCAGTTTTAATTGAGCTCGCATTTTTGCTTATCCATATCGTTAGATCTCCCGGGTTTCGGCGATGTACTTGCCCATAGTTGGTCCACAGCTGTCAGTCTTATCCTCCTTATATTTAGAGGTCTCGCCCCTTTTTGATTTACGCAACCCGACTCAAATCAAAGTTCTCCCAATAAAAAGGGATAAGACTCATAAACAACCTTTAACAAAAAGAAAGATCGCTTATCGTGACTAGGGGAGTACTCAAATCCGATAACGAGGCCCACCTCACAGACACATTCGAACATGGAACCAATCGCTTGCTTCAGCCATTTTGACGATTTCATAAGCACCGTATACTCAGATAACGATTATGTTGATCAGTTGAAGTCCCTTGAAGAGCACGGGTCCAATACAAAGTTTGGCATTCAGTCAGACATGGGTCGCTCAGGGTTTGAATCTTTTGACTCTTTTAGTACAGCTGAGCCATATGATCAATCCCAAGGGCCTGTTTTCATAGACCAATTTTTTGACATGGAGTACACTGTGACGTCAAGCTCAACTTCATCATCTTTGAGCTTAAATTCCACTCCATACTCAAATGGGACTTCTTCGATAACCACAACCACCCCAGATCCAAGCAATGTGGTACTATTTCCAACTTTCATGAATAATATTGATGATTGCGCGTCAAAATCTCACGACCAACCAAATGGGAATTGTGCCATTGAATCCATCAACATTTTTAAATCTGAACCATCAGTATTGTCAACACCTGTCATTAATGATGATTCCTCCTCCTGTACTGGTGAGCTTAGCCCTTCGAATTATTTTCCGCACATCTCCACAAGTTCTCAAGCTTCAACGGATAGTCAGAAGTTATCGGCACGATGGAAAAGTTCAAAAAGCTCACCTGATTCCAGACTATCATTGAAAAGACTTGGCGAACTTCTCAAGACCGACTCCCTGGAGGAGACGGCGAGGATTGAAAATTTCACCTTGAAAATCTTTTCAGAAGAGTTGGGATTCCCATTGGGTTACAAGACATGGATCCGTGACACCAAGGAAGAGTATCGAGCTTCCATATTGGAACAGCTCTACAAGCGTGTTAATTCGGTGTATCCTACAATAACGAGGACTCTTCTGGAAACGATCGTGAAGAGAGCAACGTACACTGCGATGCAAGGAAGGTTGAGAAAGGAGAGAAGGGCAGTTTTGAAGAAGAAAGGGGTTTAATTTGGGATAAAGTGAAGGTGTACTTGGTTTTGTTTGGTTGGTTATAGTAATGTTGATCTCTTTTGGAGTTGTTTGGGAGTATTCAAGAGTTGTTAGGGCTCAGGTGAGAGAAGGTACTTATGAGCTATTTGTTCTGGTGTGGTTAATGAGATAGGGGTGCTTCTATATTAGTTAGTATTGACAGTCAATTCTGTATTTTTTCCTCTTGGTTTCACTGAAGATCTGAGCTATAGCCGATCATATTAGGTAGATATTCGGAAACTGCCGTAAGTAATTCAGCTTATTATGATCGTACCCTGGCAGCAGAGTAAGTATATTGCATGACTTATCTCCCAGTTATATTTAGGTTACGTTTAGTGTCTTATAAGATGATGATTAAATGTTAGCTGACAGAGATCAGACGACAGATTATGCATGAGCTTGCGGATCAAATATTAACAACTGCATATGCGTGTTTGTCTTAAGCGAGTTGATCTATATAAATAAAACTTAGAGCTTGTCCCTTATCGCTGGCCAGCAAAGATCATTGTTATCATCCTATAATATATCAATAGCGCTAATCGGATGCTAAAGTGCTTAAAATCATGCAGTATAGCTTCTGTTTTTCGTTATAAACTCTCATGCCCGCCTGACCTCATATCAGCTAAGCCCACGAGGTATTTCAAACCACCTCTTTCGGTTCGGGGTACAGCCTGGATACAATTTCCGAAAACGACAACCACAACACGCAACCGATAGCTCCAGAGTCCAGAATCCAAGAATCCACCCGGACACTGGACCCTGGCATACAAGTAACAATAGAAGGTATTTTTGGTGTCCAGGTTTTGTCTGTCAATCTTCTTATGACGTAATGTGCGGATAACAAAAAAGTATGGGGAGGAACTCCAAATTTCAAACAAACTAGCAAAATAACACCTTCTATTATATAACCTCTTAGGTCATCTACTTCTTGATTGGTACTAGTAGAGCTCTTCAAACGACATGGGAAACAACAGTTCATCGATGCACAAAAGGCGGGCCTCCCTTGGGGAATACAGTGAGTTTGTGTCTTAACCTACTTTGACGGAATCATACGATTAGCAACACTAACAATTAAGCGATAGATAAGCCACATGCCGTGCACAAAGAGTATACGGGGAAGAACGCTGGACTAGGGCCAGCTTCTATGAAGAGTAGGCCAGTGATTGATGTTGAAAAGGGGGAAGTACGCGACCATACTGTTATGAAAGATATCGGTAAGCAGAGCCGTGAGCGGTTAGATCAACAAACGACACCAGAACTCGCTGGACCTAAAGTGACAACTCCTAGCATCATTCTAGATGATCTTGTAGATGCCGATTACTTTGGGAAACAACAAGACGTTAACGATGTCAGTACAGCAAACTATGACGATGAAGACGAGGATGAATACGGGATTGATGAGGACTTGGCATCTCCCGTCGTTGGCGAGTCACAGATGCGGAGAGTCAAGTTGAAATTCAGGGATGGGAAACTGAAATTGACGGATACTGTTTACGTTGTCGGGTCGTTTGATCGCTGGACTTCAAAAGTTCAACTCTTACCTGATTATGATGAAGCTGGACACCTTTTATTTAGTGTGGTGCTATCTTTACCTGTGGGAATTTATCGAGTGAAATTTCTAGTAAATGGAGAAGTAAGACATACAAGTGAACTTCCAACCGCCACTGACAAATCGGGTAACTTTGTCAATTGGTTTGAGGTTGGTGATGATGAAGATGAAGTGGTAGAGGCTGGAGAGGTTGAAAAACATAAAATAAGCCAGAATTTGAAAAAATCAACCTCTTCATTCCTGCATGAGACCTCTCCTCCAATAGTGAATGGTCGAGCCATTTCAAGAAGCGGTACCCCTGAAACATCCGTAACGCTAGAGAAGACTGTCTACACGCAACATATTCCAACTATTTTTCAAACCTCCAATAACCCCGATGAGCTACTACCCATAGATGAGGAGATTCTCAACAAGCATCCTATTCCAGAGCTCCCTGTGTATTTGAACAACAACTACCTGAACAAACACTTCAACACTCATCACACAATGAGCTCAGATACTGCAAATCTTGCTAAAACCAACCTTATGCAAGGGTTGAACTCACACATTATTCCACACGTGAATTTGAACCATCTTCTGACATCCAATATCAAAAATGGTGTACTTGGCGTGGCATGTACAACGAGATACTCTGGTAAGTTTGTCACACAGATAATGTACTCACCTTCTGACGAGATGACTTAAGCGTATTCTATGATTATGGTATCTCTCAGTGACTTGAACATCGGAGCTTTGGGCCACAAGCACCACTGTTCATATCCATGCGTTCATCAAAAGCCATTTATGGGGCCCCACCAGACTACACAGATAAGGCGTACCTCAGAAGCAAAAAACAAAAAAAGCTCAGGTGGCCCCACACATTGTGCGGCTGGATCAAGATAATTTCACAAGGGTTGGATAGATTACTCGCTCCGAACACCTGTACCCTCTGCCCTTCCCGTGACTATATACACCATACGAAGATATGCTCCACTAGATTATATATATAGCCATCGCCACTATTTTGCTGTCCTACTTAATTAACGGTTTTTTCACCCTTTGATAGCGAGGTTCCGCAAGTTCTGTAAAAAGACTGCAAACTAATCAAAGAGTAGCGGACGCTCCCTGGAGGGCGTGTCTGTAACAGAAATTTCAAAATGAGTCCACCGAAAAAAAATTCTCTCGGAACTTTTGCGCCAGATTTAACGATTTTTGGCAATGGCCAGGCTTAAAAGTTTTTCCGCCCGGTAGGTTACCACCTGTGAAATTTCAGCCTAGCGTGTCCGTTTAGGCTGGCTGAAAACTCCGCTTAGCCTTGCAACTGGCCCAAGTTCCGCCAAGGATCCCACCTCGCTCGCACCAGCCCACAATCTCCTCCACGTAGAAATAAATACCTCACATCTGCTTCAAGAGTATATTTAATCTAGCTTCACCCCCCCTCTTTCTCCTTCCTCTCTTCGCCACGAGAACCTGGACTCCACCTTCCGAACCTTAGAGCATATCTCTAAATGGCTACATTCGTGTATGAGAATCTTGAAAATTCACTAGAGGAGAACCTAAGCACGTTATGGGCGTGGTACATTGAAAACCTCGAGGCTGGTGCATTTGAGGCCATAGTCCAGGACACGCAGAAACGTCGTCGATTAGATCAGTTTCTCACTGAGAACGTGACGAGCTATGACTCTAGCGTTTTGATGCTGCTAATGCCCACACAGGAGATCAACAGATCACCCAACCTTCTCACCAATCTAATGGCAAAATACTACCAGAACACATCCGTTACTCCCATCACGCATGACGTGTCCATCACGCCCGTCGGCTCTATACAACAAACACAGACATCAGTCATCATGATCAAAGATCGTTCGACTCTTCTTCATTCATCTTTCTCCACAAAATCCGTGCCTCAAAGCATTGAAATGGAGAGCATTCTTAGCGGTGAGCCGGGATACATACCCTCGGAGAGTGACAATACGTCCATGACTGACAGAAGTGAAGCCGCCAGCATCGAATCATACACAGGTGACAGTTCACCGTTTGGAGCTTCTTTGGCACGCGTTATGACAATACAAAACGACGTTGAAGATGACGAAGACGCGCGCACTTCAATGACCCAAGTTGTTCGCGTGGTTTCGCAGACGTCAACGGTTCCAAGTTTCGGAGAAGGCGAATGCGAGAGTCGTACAGAAAGCCAGTTGACTCGTGAAAGTAGTACCGATGTTTCTCTGACTCATTTCCCGACCATGGTGAGTGATCTATCATCTACAAATCGCAGGCTTGTGCTTCGAAGTATACTTTTGAAAAATCTCCAAACGGGCGAGACTCAGACAGCAATACGACAAATCGAAGACAACTCGATGGGTGATGATTGGATGCTTTATGATGAGATGTTCTCAATGAATAATCTTCAACTTTTGACGCTGAAGGAAATTTTGGAAAACAATGCCATGTGTTGTAAATTTCTGTTTTACGCACTGCTTGTCGATGGCGATTCGGAATACGCTGAAAGTGATGATGAGGTCAGTGAACATGACCTCACCGTTGTTGAGTTTGATGGAGGTCTCAATTCAGATACAGATTTTTCTCAGCAAATACGGTTTGTACAAAGCAATACCACGGATGGAACGACACCAATGGATTTGTCCAAAACGAACACTATACGTACAACTCTGGAATCGATTAGGTCGGAAATGCTTACCCATATGCCGGACTCTACCTACACAGCTGTTCATAGGTCCAAGTCTTTACCAACGACGAGTCCGATAAAGAAATCGAAAAAGAAAAACAGGCATCACAACTCTGATAAGTGTACAATAATGTAACGAATATTGGGGGGCTTGATTTGCAATCTCGGACACCACTTAATGACACAAATCTACGACCACACACAAGTTGATCTGAACTGGTGACATAATCAATACTGATGATATATAATTATGTATGAAATCCATCATGAGCAGCTTCCATTAAACCTTCTAGTTTTTTTGCTTATCCAAGTGTTGCTCAATCATTTCCGTCCAAGGCTCGACAAAATCTAATCCAATAGCTTCATCATTTTTCATGAACCAGTCAACAACGGCATCTGGTAAAGGCTGAACGGGATCTTTCATCTGTTGGTATCCGAAGTACAGTGGCAAATCATCACGATGCTGATTAGCTTGTGTTGACCCAGAAATTGACCCTTCATCGACTCCAGACTGTTGATGCACTTGGTACTGATGATCCTCAGAACCATCTTCGTCTTCACTGGCATCAAGAGGTGTGACATTCGGAGGATCGATGGTAAGCTTCGAACGATACTTCATCTCCGAGCATAAATACATCAATATGGTTGAATACCTTGTGCACAGATGCAGTTCATCAGGTGATGCTTCCCTCAATACGATAGCTGCTTTTTGAATTGTTTGCAAAATGCCATCAGTTGGAATTATACTCAGAGTGAGTAGCGTGGAAGTTTGTTGTGATGAGTGGTTCTCACCAGGTTGCTTATTGGCGTTCGTCAAAGTCAAATAGCACTTAACAATAAAGGCGACTGACCGCACAACTCTCGTGACCCAACGAACAGGCATGTACTTGAGCATCTTCAATTTATGTACTCTGACTGCTGCATTTAATATCTCTTTTGCAGCATTATAAGCGAGTTCGACGAATTTTGCAGCTTTGGATATCTCATCGAGTCGAATATTGTTCAATGGCTTCTTTGTGTCAGCCACATTGCTATTCAATGGGTTTTCCATACTTAGAGCAAGCGAATAGATGTAGAGCTGGCAATAGTAGTAATCGCAAATCAATGATTCCTTATCGATCTGTCGTGTGATTTCCTTCACATGTTTTGGGTCTGTCGCTAGATTTAAGTTGCAATGGTGCGTGAAGTTTTTCGGGTTGGACGGTCTAAGCAACTTCTTGTACGTTTTATACCAGTTTTCAATCAGTGGTGATAAAATTCCCAAAACTGTCAAGTTTTGCCTATGCTGAGTTGCATCCATTTGATTTTCACCACAGTATACCGTCTCATATGCTAGGGACATGATCTTCAGTAGTTCCAACTTTGCCTTTTGCATAAAAGAGAATTTAAGCGATTTCTTCTGTAGTGAACGGCGCCTCATTGTTTCTTCATCGAGACCAAGAATGAACTCATCATGTAAGAACTGCTTCTGGTTATCAACAGCCTCTCCTTCATCTTCATTATCAAGATCCACTTCACTTAAGCTCTGTGCCAGCATACTTCGTTGCCCTAAATTCATCGCCGTATTTGTCTCTGCAATGTGGGTAGCGACAAATATCTTGCTGGAGCTATTGATGAATCCCATATCTTGTGCTAGTCTCACACTGGTACCAACCAGCATCCAAGCCATACGGTCACTTCTTCTCATTGCGCTGAGTCCCGCCAACCCTTCTGTTCCATCATCACCGTCATCACCATCAGACCCGATATAACCAGTCTTTGAGTTTTCTTCCTTATTATCAGGCATATTAGCATAGTCCGACCACCGCCAGTGAATGGCTCTTGGATTCCATTCAGTGAAAAGTAGAAAGGCAAGAACAGTGCCCACTGATCTAGTGGATGCTTCCGCCCAAACGGTTTGCGATATCAAACGCTGACAATATATCCAGAGCCGTTCATGCAGTTGTATGTTTCTTGAATTTTTGTTGATGTGTTCCGGGCTGTCATTAGCAAAAGGATGATAACGGGCTGCAATGGTGAGAATTGCACAAAGTAAGATTGGATACCCAGCGAGAACTTCTGGAGGATGAAGTTGTTCAGGAATGTGTGGAAAAAAAGGGTGCATTGTCAAAAAGAACAACCGAATAAGGTGTTCAGCTTCAGCTTCGGTGAGCATTTTTCCCTCGCCAATGTAATCTATATCATTTAGTCGTTTAGATGGATTTGGACGAACGTTAGAGGACTTATCAACTGGAGGAACAGAGATTGGCGTTTTCCCCTGTGGTCTAATCAATGGAGCAAGATCATTCGTTATTGAGTTGCGGTGTGAGTCGTTCCGTCTATCATCGGTCTCAATTTGTTCATGAATCTCTCGGCCATTGATGTGGTCTCTGTCATCAGCCCGTGCAATAGTACCTGCTGCCCTCGCTAGAAAGACCAAAGCTCCTTGCATAGTTGTAAGTTCTGATCTCGGCGGCGGCACCGTCCCACTCATTTCATCGCTAACCTGTGTAGTGCTGGAGTTATTCCGGTCAGTGTAGCGCTTATTTAGCGGTGGTAATTGTTGATGATCCATAGGCATACCGACCGAGCGCCGCTCTTGCGGTGCTGACATGGGCAATGAATAGCTTTGGCTTTGGTTCTGACTCTGTCCAGAGGGTTGACTCAAACCGTGTAAAGAGTGATGATCAGGAGCAGTGGATACAGGTCTCGATTGAAGAGGAGGCGGTAAGATGTTTGACAATTGTCCGCTACCAAACACATCGGCTTTGGGGTGAGGTAACGGGGGAGGTGTAGTGTCCGTCAATGGAGACTCTGTAGCGGCTTTCCTTCTGCGTTTAGTGGGTTGTACGCCTCCACGGCGACTTTCAACGAAGACGCACTCCTTTCTCTCTCTTTTACAACGAGCACATGGCGGATCATGGGGTGCGTCTACGGGACCCAAATCACAGCGAGTTTTGCGTGTGCGACAGTTGAGACAGGCCTTGTAATTCCTGCGGAAACGCTGGTCATCTTCCCTATCGCTCATTGTCGTGTGATTCGGTATATTAGAAGGAGATCAGTATCTTCGATTCCCGATTTCCCGTCGTTTGCCGGTGTTTTCCTTCTGACAGTTATTTTTTTTTTTTCTTTTTTTTTTTTTTTTACCCAGCCGAGCAATTTAGCGGGGGAGCCCGAGCGCGCGGCTGCCAGACTCTTAGCGGCAACAGCCACAATGATAGGTATTGTTACATTTAAAAGGGCTCGATTCTGCCTGTGGATTGCCCACGTGGTGGGTTCACACATCAAAGTAAAGCATGTTTTTCCCGCCAGTGAGCTCTTATGACTTCCATATCTATTACTTCGAAAGAGACCCATCGTCCAGAGGCGAGGCAATTGACTTGAAGAACAAGATCTTTGACAACTTCCAGCAGGAAATCGACTCTGACAAGGTGATTGTCAAAGTCTTGAGAGATGAGACAATAAGAGGACCACATATTGTTGGGTTCTTCGAGGTGGATATCGAAGAGCCGCAGATATTTGTGAAGTTCTTTTCCTGGTGTGTATTCTGCCTCCTTTGCGCTGAACTGCCAAGTAAAGACTAACTGACTCATAGGATTCAATTGACTCACGGGTCGTTGTCAGTTCTGGTCCATCCAAACACTGGGGACGCCTTCAAGGATCACACTATCAACACTGCTTGGATAGGAGACAAACTTCCCCTGCTTACACATTACTTAGAGGGCTTGACTGGATTGCCGGACTTTGGATTCCCAAGCCGAGAACTCATCGATCAAGGGTTTTACAAAGATCCTAAGCAATACAATAAAAGTATTATGATCAGATTACTAGAAAGGGGTCCCCTAGACGATTTTTATGAAAAGGATTAGTTATAAAACAAAATAAATGTTGAATTGAACTATGTCTAAACAACGTATAAACAAAAACTGGAAACGACAGACTTCCGAACGATAAATCACTAGAGAGTTCTTGAAAAAAGATTGAGTCATGATGCACTCATGCAAGAGTCTCTGTCTTGGTCTCGACTTTTGATCCCTTATGACCATACGAGCTCTCGCTTGTTGTGTCTGCAGCCAATGTCACTGTACCATCGCCGAGTTTTGAGATATCGAATCCTGTGCTCTCCAAATATTCCAAGAACTTCTCATCCTCTGCCTGCATAGCATTCTGATCCACTGGAGGAAGACAGAACATGGCTAAAAATGCGGCAAACAACCCCAACGAGGATGCCAACCACCATGCGGATTTAACACCATGTTTGTTAATCAATGGGGTGAAAACGTAGGTACCAGTGAAAGCCCCAACTTTACCAATAGCAGCAGCTATACCATAGTACTGACCTCTGACCGGAGTACATGATGTTTTAGAAGCTAAGAGACCAATATTGTCACCAGGCCCAAATTCACCCAAAGTCATAAAGATACCATACACAACAACAAAACCTGCCACATGCTTCTGTAAGGACTCAAAACATCCAGCCATAACATATCCAATGATAGATTGTAATGTTACACCAACCACAAGCGTTAATCTTGGTCCAATATAATCAGCAGCTATAGCACCAAGAAAAGCTCCCGGGATATAAAACAAGTTGATTACAACATTCCAACCGAACACTTGGTACAAATCGGAGTCATCGTAAACACCAGCAAGGACATAAGAGGAGAACAGACCAAATGCATAGGCAGAGTAATCGTAAATAAACCAAATTAGGGACACCACCAAAAGCCTATACCAGTAAAACTTAATCACAGCCCAATATGGAACTCTTACTTGTTTAAATTGAGTCTTCTTGAAAGTTTCACCTTCTTCGTAATACAAACGTAAGATAAAGAGCGAAATTGGAGGAATAGCACCGATACCAAGGGTAACCCTCCAAACTGGAGTCAAATGTTTTGGGGTACAGATCCAAAGCATAACCATTGGTACAAAAGAACTGGCCACGAAACCCAAATCAATCATGAAATTCGTAAACCAACAGAACCATCTATTTCTCTTACCAGGAGGGAGTAAAGCTGAAGCTTCTGCACATGCAGTAGATCCAGCAGGATACTCAGAGCCAATACCAATACCAAGAAAAAATCTGTATACAGTAAGAGCCGTTAGCATACCGTGAACGTCTGACGAGTTTTTACCCCAAACACCAGATGTCAAAATGGTCATTAGGATAAGTATGATGGTACCCCATAGCATTGCAGTTTTTCTAGAATGATAATCAGAAACGTAACCGAAGAAAAGCATACCGACAACGGTTCCAGCAAAAGCTATAGATGTGACGTTTCTGATTGAAGTAGATTGGGCATACTCCACAGGGTACAGAATGGAAAGACAGGTGGAGACAGTTCCAATGGAGTTATTGACATATCCGTCCGAGAAAAGACCAGACCCTGTTGTTATGATGGGCAGGTACTTTTTAAAGCGTCCAACTTCATTGGCACGTTCTAGTCTTATCTTGTATTCTTCCTCCGTCTCGAGAAGTTCTCGCTCCGACTTGTTGACAGTCACTTCCTTCTTTAGTTTGGGTATCCACCCAAGAGCAAACTCGCCTGGAGTCTTTGGGAAGTCTCTAAAAATATCAGATGGCATATTTCAAATGTTGTTGAGTCTTTACAGAGATGTATTGTCTTAAATGCAAGCTGTGAAAACCATAAAAGCGGGCAATCCACTAGATTTATACTCTAATAGAGGAGCCCAGTTTTTCGCTGTATAACGAAGAAGGTTTAACGTCATGTACTACTTGCAGATTCGCTGAGGAGACGAAATTTGAGCCTCTCGAGGAACGAAAAAAAAACACAGAGAGCCACGTGCAGTGATAATGACCCTCGTGCTCACGCCGTCTACAACGACCAAAGCTGTGTGGCATGTACGTTGAACTATTTGTTATAACTGGCTTGACGTTGTCTGGTTGTTCCGACAGTTCCCAAGTCTAACTGTCAAATTTCAGCCCCGGTTCATAATAGGCACCTCGGAAAACGACGTAAGTCAACGTATCATTGATAAGGAAATGATCTTTGTTCGTAGATATCTGATAAGGGAAACCGTTTCCCAAATGCCACATGAATTAGCTCGTTTATCGGGAAACTGACAAAGAAAGAAAGTCCCTCGCTGCTGTCATTTTATCAAGGCGTTGAACCTACCTAAGCAAGGCTGCTATATTCATCGAGCACGTTGTTGGAACACGATAGATGATCATCGGAGTTCCAAGACGCATACGGCACTTTTTGAGGATGAACGTACAGCGCGCACGTGATAATGCTAATGAACGCTCTGATCATCGATAGAAGCTTTCAAAGAACATTGAACAAAGCGCCCAGAAGAAGTGGATGACAATGGCCAAGATAATCAATAACCCATCAGCTGATTTATGAAATCTCAAAGCTTGTAATCATTTAAGAACTTGTACTTCTAACGCGGCGCTGCAGAGATTAACCTGTCTGGGGGAAACATTCCAGAAAACTCCAAAGTGCTGAGAATCTGTGAGAGAGGTTTTCCCTTTTCGGACGCGCAAACTAGACTTCCCTATTGGGGAATCACAATCAAATTTGCTCTCTATATAATTTTTCTGATTAAGCTTACGTACTACAGAGGCGTCCCCAGCTTTATTACAAACACCCACTGTTATCAACCACAACGCTAAGCTGGTATCATGTCCGAAATCAAGCAGTAAGCAACAAGCTCTACCTTATTTGCGATTAGAAAACAACTACTGACCACTTTTGCACTAGATTTATCGCGAGAACGCCTCGTCTCACACGGGTTCTCTTTCTGTCCACTGTGTCAATATCCTCACTTTGTGTCTTGGGTATTCTCCCACCAAGGTACGTGCTTCTAAATTGGAGCTGGGTTGTGAAAGACTGGGAGATATGGCGTCCTGTGACAGCTTTCTTCTTTGCCAATATGCGTCTTCTTAGTGGGTTAATGGACATCTATGCACTATACTCATTCTCTAAAGGTCTTGAAGAAGGGAAGTTCAGACACAACACAGCAGACTATGCATTTTACCTTTTCATTGTAATGCCACTGATTGCCGCTGTGAGTCCATTGCTTGCTCCAGGATCACTACTTCTTCCATTGATCAGCGCGTTGACCTATACTTGGTCGCGTGCCAATAGACACAACCAAGTGATGGTTTACTTCATCAAGCTTCCTGCAGAATATTTACCCCTGGCCATGCTTGTATTCACATTCCTTCTCGCCGGCGGGATGTCATTTTTCTCTGCTTTATCAGGCATGACGATGGCGTATTTTTATCAGTGTCTTGAGTCTCGCACCCTTGGACCTGTGTATCAATGGGTATGCGATTCACTAGGCGTTGATCCGGTCCGTTTGAACCAGAGAACTACTAATAGAGTTGGTACTACTCATACGCTTAGTCAGTTGGATGGATATCTTTCCGCGCCTGTCTGGTTCAGAAACTTTATTGATAAGATTACTGGTGATTCTCAAAGACGTCAAAATGGGAAGTCCAATGGTACTATCAACACGCTGAATGGTGCTAGAGCAGAAGGTGGTGGAGCGAAAACTTCTGGATTCAGCTTTGGTGGGTCAGCATTTAAAGGAAAGGGATACAGGCTTGGTGCGGACTGAAAAGGTTACGAAAATCTACTTGGATTGAAGAGTGTAGTTTTGATTCAAATGTGTTGATGCGCTATAAGTCCTGTTTTTTACCTTTTTTGAATGCATAAAATTCCAAGAAAAATCGTAAGAATTCATCAAGGAAACATGCTAGAACCCAATACGGACTAAAACTTTGCTTATTGTTTATGGTGAGGTGTCTAAGAACAGCGGTCGTGACGTATTTGAAGTTGAGAATGAATGTCGGTAATGCAATATTTGGGAACTTTAGCAATAGCTCAATGATGAAGTGAACAAGCTTGATTTTTTGTTGATTGCACCTTTGATGAGTCACTTCAATCTTGAGATACTTTGTCAAAAGATTTTCCTTCATAGTGATATCCTTTAGTTGATAATTAGGGTCAATAACTATAGGGAACGTGGCAATGAGATCTAAAACATCACGATTCAGTTTGATCGTTTTGTTTATCAATCCCAAAATATCTACCGAATACCAATCCATAACCATGTTCCCCAATACTCCTGGAATCTCTAGTTGTGTAGCATAGTTCCTGCAAAACAGATCGCTTTTCAATAGAATCGAGACCATGAACTGCACCCGCTCATCATTATAGAGAACAATCTCTGGCTCGATCCTCTCGTTGTACAAAAAGTTGATAAAAAGGGTATCCATTGGTGTGATAAGAGGATGTACAATGATGTTGAACCTTATAGAGTCGTCAAGGAAAGTCAGCCTCTTGAAGCTCGGGTTTCTCTTTTCGAACCATGCAATCTTGTCTTTTTTCATCCTTACGTCTGTGTAGCAGTATTTAGCCCCACTTCGAGAACCTAGTCTTCTAGTTGAACATCGGAATATGAACTTCATGAGCTTGCCAAACTGCGGGAAACCTAAGGGGCTGACGCCATATATCTCTTGGAAATAAAGCTTGTAATTATCATATGTAGCTTGCTTCTTCAAGAAAGATCCTTCACTCGACTCGTAAAGGTTGAATACACAGTGCATGGACAGAGCTTTCACGACTTGAGTTTTCTTCAAGGAGCTGTGAGATTCGAGATATTTCAAGACGTCTGCGGGACCAGTCGACAATAGAGGTTGGACGAGGGATATGAGCATTTGATCATCGCTATCCTTTGCCATAGTCAGGGTGCAAAACCGATGTGGTCAATAAAGGGAAGACCATGACGAGAGACGTATAACAAAACGTGTGTTATATCCATGACGACTCGAAGCAACGCGACCCTCGTCTAAAACAAGTTTGATGTACTTTTTAACATGCTGGGACCGATCGAAATTGGAAAGGTTATGAGATCAGAGGTTTAGTGCTTTGCAATATCAGGATTCAAATTATGAGCAAAACATTGAAGTAATAACCTCGATGGCCAGAATGCGGGAGAGATGGGGTTATCTTCTAGGTCTGCAAGTCTTTTTAAGATCAACTCCCTATTTTTTGAGGGAAGCACCGGTTTTGGCAATGCGCGGAATTCCATATTCTTTCACAGCAGCCCACACGGGTAAACCCTCCGGTTGGGCGAATCGCTAACGCTAGAGGTGTGGCCCCTGAAACTGTTAGCAGAAGGTAACACTGAAGCGATGCCGCCACCACGATCAAACCCTCAAACCCGCGTAATAGCTTTTATCCTCGGGCTCGCAAAGCACACTGGTCAGACTGTTTTCAGCCGAGGCTTTCCAGCAACAAGCGCGCGATCTCACCCGCGATTCGCGAATTGTCTCCGTTCATCCCCACACAAACCGCCAGATCAGCACATGACTTGAATTGCAAAACTATATAAGCTCGGTGATTCCGCCCTGCGCTGTGCTGATTGTGCCGTCCTCACGTTCAAAGAGGTACAGATGCTGAAAAGAATGACTAGGGCATTCTCGACTCATAACCCGAAGTTCAGAGGCGAGACTTACAAGTTCCAGGACAAGCTCCCATCGCTTCCAGTTCCCGCAATAGAGACGACAAAGGCTCGCTACTTGAAGTCGATCAAGCCCTTTGTCAAATCCCAAGAGGAGTATAACAAGCACGAGGCCCTCGTTGAGGATTTCTTCAACTCGCAAGGCAAAGTGCTCCATGAGAGGCTACAACAATTGCAAGCTAAATCAAGAAACTGGCTCTCCAACTACTGGGATGATTATGCATATCTGCAGTATAATGACCCTATAGTTCCCTATGTGTCATATTTTTATGGTCATAAAGACTTGCCTGCTCATTTGAGTGGGATCGGCAAGAGCCAAGTCTTCAAAGCCGTTGCAATTATTGAGAAAGTTACCAATTTTGTTGAGTTGTTGAAGAATGAATCCCTGCCTCCTGAAGTCATAAGAGGCACCCCATTTTGCATGAAGTCTTTCCAACTCATGTTTAATAACTCACGGTATCCAAAGGAACTCGGACAGGATGCAAATGTTTTCTATCCGATGGAGGAGAATGGATTTGTTGTTGTCATTAAAAATAATCATTTTTTCAAATTGTATACTCACAATGGTTCGGAGAGACTGACAAATGCTGATGTCTATAAACAATTGATCAAGATCATCGAGCTCAGCAATCAATTACCAAAGGGCCCTGCTATTGGCAGTTTGACCACTTTACCAAGAGACAAATGGTATCATGCATACCAAGAATTGAACAAGTCACCAATCAATGTTGCCTCCATTACAGATATCCATAAATCTGCTTTTATCATCACTTTGGATGAGGATCAACCAATCACTTATGAAGACCGTGCTCATTATTGCTGGCACGGTGATGGTCAGAATAGGTTTTTTGATAAACCTGTTCAATTCTTTATTGCTAAAAATGGGTACTCTGGATTCATTGCTGAACACTCGAGAATGGATGGTACGCCAACTTTGTTGATGAATGAGTTTGTCAATAGAGAATTGAGAAAGACAAACCCTGCAGAGTTCCTACAGTCTTTGGAATTTAACCTCACAGAAACTCAGAAAACTAATCCGGAGCATCTAAAATTTGAGGTTTCACCACCAGTTAAGGAAGCTATAGAGTTTGCCATTAGAAATTTTAGAGCTGAGATTGATAACCATGATGTTGCCGTTTTGCACTACAATAAATATGGTAAGAATTTGATCAAGCAATTCAAAATATCGCCAGATGCTTATATTCAAATGATTATGCAATTAGGCTTTTACAAGCTTACCAATACGGTTTGGCCAACTTATGAGGCAACATCTACTAGAAGATTTTACGGTGGTCGTACCGAGGCAACACGCTCTGTATCTGAAGAGTCTCTGAAGTTTGTTCGTAATTGGCAAGACCCTAACGTGAGCGATGAACAACGTGCTCAAGACTTCCAGGAGGCTGTCAAATCCCATTTGAACTATATCAAGGCTGCCACTAACGGAGAAGGTTGTGACCGCCACTTCCTTGGGCTTAAATTCCAATTGAAACCAGATGAGACTCCACACCCATTGTTTGCAGATCCATTGTTTAACTATTCTTCCACTTGGTTGATTTCAACGTCACAGTTGAGTTCAAACTTCCATGATGCATACGGTTGGAGTGAAGTTAATCCAATCGGATGGGGGTTAGCTTATCAAGTCAATGATGATTTCTTGCACATCAATGTTTGTACAAGAAAAAGCTCTGGTAATAAAAGTGAGCAGTTGAAATATTATCTCAAAGAGGCTGCAGATGAGATTTTTGAAGTGTTGATCAAACAGCAGAAGGCCAAGATTTGATTATTTTGTGAATAGTAGATATGGAAAAGATAGAAAATTGATTATATGATTTCATTGCTGAAACACTACGATACGTTTTGATACAATCTCTATCCTATTTGTGTAACGTAACCGTAATTTAAAAATCAATACTCATAACGTCATAGGCACATCATTGTTGTTCAGCTTCTGTTTGTTTGCTATCGTTTGGGAAAAACGCATCAAGTGATCCACCAAGATATAGCTTGAGTTGGTTTTTAGTTGCAGGGAGCACTTTGCATTTGACAAGTTTCTCCCCATTGAATCTTTCATAGGCTTGAAATCTATGACACCCTCCAAAGGCAAAATAATGCGTTTTGCCATTATCTCTCACTGCGAGAACATCGACAGGCGGTAGCTCACCATTCAAGTCTCGAGCCTCTTCTAGTGTACATGTGGAGGAAGCCATGGGCTTGCCGTTTAGTTGCGATACCATGGCATCGATCTTGGAATAATCGAGCACTGGAGGAATAGGTCTCTTTATCTCATCGAGTGGGAGGTAAGAAATCTTACCAACATGCCCTGATTGTATGGATGCCATATTGTGCGATTTTGTTGACTGACTATTGTAGTTTAACTCGTAGACGGGGATGATGAGCCCTTTATATATTCCCAGTTCAAAAAGAGGTCTAGATGTGTCAAACATAACTAATAAACATCCTCGTTGAAGAGGGTAACCCGGACGTGACTATTACAAATCGGAATTTCTTTTTTCCTTTTCTTTCTGCTCAAATTTCCAGGCGGAGATGAGGCAAAATTTCCCGCCCAAACGGGGAAAATTCTAGGCAGGGCCTCGTGAGCCTATGAACTGTACTGTACTAGACTGGACTGGAGAGCCTTTATTACGTCGCCTCGTCATATTTCATCAAGCTCCATCATCACACGGCCCATCTCAGCCTTTTCAACAACCTGTGCAACCAGTTGCTCTGTGAATTGGAACTGGAATTGCCTGTGATCATGCAGCTGCTGATAACTTCGTAGTGTTTTGTCTAATGTGCTATTCAAAGAGGCTATTCGTGTTGGAGATTCAAGTTCGGGAGTGTATCGTACCTCAGCCCTGGGTGTTTCTGTAGGGATTCTGTTTCCAATGAGAACAGGAGTCTGGCTTCGTGATCGTTCAGCTGATGGAGTATTGGACAACGTTATCTCTGAATGGAGTGCACTTTGTGGCTCGTCCGGGGAATCTTGACTCGCTAAATGCATCGGTATGATTATGCCAAAGCCAAACGTGGCGATGCCTCTAAGCTTTTGACCAAAATGAGATGGCATGACTTCCCTCTGGACACGGGCACTTTCAAATTCGAGGAACAAGCAGGCTTATATATATGTATAAATTTCACGTTTATTGGTCCAAGGCCGGAAGGAGAAATCGTAGGAAGCCTGTTTATTCTTATACTCCGGGGATAAAAGCCCCCAACCCCGACATATTTCGTATCTCCACCCCGCGCAATTTTACTCGCTGGAAAATTATATATCATAATACAGTGCTTTGCAGTATGCTTAACTAATCCACTTATAAGAGCCCGCTCTTCTTCAAATTCTGCTGGATAATCATATCAGTCACGGCAGCAAGAACAAATTTCATACTTTCCGTATCTGTAGCACATGTTCGACGCACGTATATCGGTTTGTTTGTTCTATTGAGACTCAAAAAAATCTCCTCAAAATATTTTAAGCCTTCGTTGGCATCACCAGCCTTCCCAGGGTAGTCTGGGAAATACTTTTTGATTGGTGAATATTTCACTTTTTGCTCAAATATGTCAATCTTGTTGAGAAACAAGATAAATGGTACGTTAATAAACCATTTGCTATTACAAAGTGAGTCAAAGAGCATAATGGCCTCATGCATACGATTAACACGTTCGTCTTCAAACAACATCTGGTCATACTCCGAAACAGCTAGGACAAACAGCACCGTGGTGATATCTTGGAAACAATGAATCCATTTACGTCTCTCTGACCGTTGTCCACCTGCATCTAAAACTTTAAAATTTGACGATCCAATAGTGAAATTGGTTTCTGTAATCCCCGTAGTCTTGATACGTCCTTTGAGGATATCCTCATTAGTACAAATATACGTTGGATCTGCAAATTTTCGAATATTATCAAAATAGTAGGCCGCACTCCCCTCTAATTGGAATTCATTAGATCTCTTGAAGCACTGTTTAATACCCATGTCATTCTGCCATAGCTGTGTAATGGCTTCAGCAACGTCTTCACGCGTTATCTGCTGGGACCCATTGCGTAAAATACTCGAGTTTACCGTCGAGACACCGGGTTGTATCGTTTGTCCGTGTAAGTTTTCAGAGATCTCTTCGAGATCTACACCAGGGTCCTTAATTTCAATTGTTTCACCATTCTCTAATGCATCCCATACCGATCCTGTCATACCGGTACTTTGAACCCTTCTTTTCGCCTCACTCCTCTCGCTATACTTCAACACATAGTCACTCAAGAAGCTGCTTCCACCAGCTAACCCCGCATCCACTTGATCAAGGACTTTGGACCTGAGAATGGCTTGCTTGTATACCCCTAGTTCAGACCCAGGCTGATCGCAGTCGAGGGCAATACCTAGTCTTCTTGCCTGAACAATGAGGATCTTCATACTTTGGATCGCATCTGCCCAAATCACTTGACTATACTGTTGACGCTCCTGATGCGTGAACCCATTCTGGTGAAGAAGCTTCATTTGCTTAAGGACAGTGGACTTGCCAGATTCACCGGCACCTAGCAATAGTAGCTTGACTTCATTCTTTTCACGCTGTTTGGCAAGTTGTAACCACTTCTCAACAGCGGCATTAGCCTTCTTATTCTGTATGAATGGATCCGATTCATCAGATGATGGCGTACTAGCTGTGCATCCCATTTCCCTGTGAGGAGCTTATTCGAATAGACTTCAAAGCACTTCTCAGAGATTAGATATATACTAGCGGAAACCGCATTGGCGAAATCGGTGTTGATCTCTTGGTTTCAGATATAAATTGCGAGCCTCAAAAAGTTAGTCTGTCATCGAGCGACGGGCCTCACAAATCGTGTAGCTTTCTACATCAAAGCTACATTAATGTCTGTTGAATCCGAATGCATTTAGGGGAGGAGTCTGGTAGCCTTGTTGATGTTGAGGGCAAGAACTTCGTTAGACTCTGGTCGTTGGACGGTCTTTGGCTCGGGCTCTTCAGCAATGGTACTGTCGTCTGAATAATTATAATCTAAAAATACTCCTTCGTACAGGGCACTAGTTCCGCCGGCGCCTTGATACCTATTGTCCATCTCCATCAAACTCACGGACGGATTGGAACTTGGTCTGTTTTCTTTTCTTTGTGATGAGACGACAGTTGACGTGAGACCTGAAAGGTTGGTTGTTTCGGCCAAGTTCTCATCGTTCAGTACCGTGCGCAAGGATATAAGCTCCGAGCTCTCATTGGAAAAAATTCTTTGCGGTGAATCGGCTTGATGTTTAGACCTTGTGAAATCTGCAACCAAATTAAGCGAGGACTTTGAGTATTCAGGTGGCTTTATGCCCGTTGAGAGCAATGCAGCGTAAAGTGAAATGTCATTCATGATAACTTTCCAAGGTTCAGGTGTCTTTGAAATTTCGCTTGACGCAGACTTCTGTTTGGTTAGAGTTATCAATGAAGGTGCCGTCTTGTAATGTTTTCTTGAATATGAAGAAGTTCTATCCTGCTCTTGTAAATATGGAGGAATTGCATTTGGATACATATTCTCCACTCTATCTTCATATGGGCTATTTCTTGGTGGGATAATGGGGCCAGTTGATTGAACGATGATCTCAATTGCGTCTTGCTTAGACGGTGTACTATCTTTACGGCTGTGATCGGCATGTTTTCGAGCTTTCAAGTGAATGGAGGGGACCAATTTTTTCAAACGTCTGAATCTGTCTATCTTGGGCAATGGTTTGGGCTCAACGTAGTTGACACCATTTTGTGCCATTGTCTTGAAAATTTCTTGTGATTCGAGCTCACCAACTGTGCAACTTGGTGGGACACAAGATCTGACACAACTTTCCAAATGACCAACTTGAGGCGTTGTGTGTCCTTGATGCCACTCGTGGCACGAACAAGTACACTCTTGCTGGACTTGTCTTAAAGATACGTCTGAGTTTCTCCTCAGAGATGATACAATACCTTTCAAAGTGCCAGACACACCTTGGATGAGTGAGTTAAGTCTAGTATCTTTTTCTTCACCTTCTTCGATATCAGAGAATCCTTGAAACTGGGATTGGTCAACCTGGCCAGCAGCTTCAGCAGAAGACAAACCAGTACGTAAAGTTAAGAGTGGCTTGGTACGATCATGGCTCTGGATAAGGCGTCGGTTATTGCTTGTTTTGTTTTTGTGATGGTGGAACTCAATCACCAGTCGCTTCATCCTGTTCTTCCAATGGTTGGTATCCCGACGAGCCATTGTAGGAAAGCAAGTGCTAACCAATATGACCTATATAAAGGATTTCTATTCCAGCCACGGTATTTTGTTGAGAAAGTGAGCTTTTATTTTAGTTTCCGGTGACAGATGAGCCCTTTTAGTGGTTTTGTGTCACTTTTCTAGTTTGCACCGCTAATGCTGGGAGATGAAAAAAAAAAAAAACACCTAATGATCTGCGTGAGTCGACTAAATAATATAAGCATCTTCCTTTGAGCTTCTGGTTCTTCGACGGGCGCGGGCCGATGGCATAGGTCAGTCCATTTATATAATTCGCGTTAAGCTGCCACTAGTCTTAGTATAGGCATATATATAGCATGGAATAATTGTTAATCTACATGGTTCTAGTCTACACCTCGTTATAGCAAACGAATATTAGGATTCCGCATACTCATCATTCCTTCATTAAGTCACGAAATGATTTCTCAATGAGATTCTTGAGCTCTTTGTATGATACTATCAAACATGTTTGTTCATCCGGCGATACAAGTAGAATTTTTTCCTCTATCCCGGAATCCAACTTGTTTAAAGTTCTCAAAACGTGTGACAAATCCAACACAGGTTTCCCTTGCTCATCAACTTGGTGGAAGAGATACTCTTGAAACAGCTTGATAGGATATCTATCGCCAGTTTGTTGCCAAGCAGGATTGAGATTATACTCCGGTCTATCTATGATGAAATTGATCTTGGCAATGAGACGAAAGAGACGCGCATTTTCCACTTCCCTTGTGAGTTGTGCCTCGTAGTAATCTGCGGCGTGCTCTATTTGGTCAAGCTCTTTGACTAAACGATGACTAATGATTTTTTGAAATTCAGTGATTGTCCGTGGATGGCGGTCCTCTAGTAGATACTTTAAAGCGTCTTTAAATTCTTTGTCTTGATCCAAAAGTGAAATAACCTCAAGATCCGCAAGGCCCTTTGTAGTTGATGGTAATTTTACGGAGGCCAGTGCAAGTAGGAGCTTCCCAAATAAGGTCAAATCAACTTGTTTCAAATCCTCCAACTGGTCCGTTGTGAAATTTTCCTCAAAATTCAAAATGTCAAAGACACCACAATCCGATAACCTCACTCTATGCTTACTTGTGACAATGACTTTGTTCAACGATATGGACCTTACTGGTAATCCTCGTGCGTGGGCAGCAGCAATACCACAGGATATCTGACACATGTAGCTCCATAGTGCATCTGTTGTTATCGGTTCGGGTTTACCAACGTTTGAATGGAAATGATGTTCATAAAGCGATCTTGAATCTGGATAATAGTCATACACTATGATCAAAGAGTTATCCCCAAAGCTCCTAGAAGTGAATGCATCGACAACTTGAGCAATGTTTGAACTCTTTAGCTTAATCCATTGATGGATAGTTGAGAGACTCTTATCCTTCGCAATTTTGATGTTTTCAATTCTGCGAAGTGCATATGCACGCCCATTTGTGTTTGAAAAAGCCTTATATATGGAGCTTGTATAACCATAATACTTAGAAGACCGCTCTAAAGAGGTATCTAGGGGCACCAAGTCATAATAAACACCCACCAATTCTGGCAAATTGGAATGGCCCATCGTCTTCATTGTTGCCTCATTTTTCCTCGTTAAGGCCTCCCTGAGTTTATTGGGTATGAAAAGTTTCTCAACAGTCTCTTCGTTGCCCTTAAGTGGTACTTGCATATGTGGCGGAGGAGTCGGTGCATAGAGATGGTATTGCAATGGGTATGTCGATTGTTGGGGAGGAGGGAACATGAAATCCTGACCGCTTGACATCATTGGCGAATAAAGGTTCAAAGAGTCTGAAGTTTGAGAATAAGGATTTATAGGCGCAGATTGTTGCTGTTCTGGAAGTTGTGCCAAATAAGGGTTTGAAGCTGATGGAGACTGTGGGAATCCTGAGCCTCTAACAGGCGATGGCTGGAAATATTGCGAATCAGAATTGAAGACATTAATAGAGGAATTGGGCTCATTCACACTTCCAGATGGAACGAACGCTGGAATGTCCGATAGTTTGGGGGATATAGCGGAGAACTTGTTACCGGAAGACTTCACAGAGCTTAACACTGGACCATTTGATATAGGCGCTGTAGGCGTAAACACAGACGATGACGCTGGGTTGAACTTCTTTTTAGGCTCAGAGATAGACTTCGTAGAGCTCGCCGAGTTGATTGAAGTAGAGGTTGACGGTCTGTCATTGATGTCAAGCGAGTTTGTGTGCTGGACAAGGTCGTTGTTGACATTGGCGGTTTTCCGGCCATCAAAATCGTGATTGAAAGAGCATCCTTTGCCCTCGTACTTGCAGAAGCCATGGATTGTGACATTACGACAGGGTACGTCCTTGGCCCAATCTAAACTGACTGTTTGTGTATTGTTAGATGAGAGATGTATGTTCGTCAAGCACGCGTCATTACTCACCTTTGTCCATTTTTCAGCACGCAGACTTATCGAAGCTCAGTGAGAAGGGACTAGTGTAGATCTCAGTTAGGCAGATTCCCAGTCTGTATTCAGCGAGAGGTTGTTGAGCTTCAAGCCTACGCGGCCCCTTCGCTGGCGGGCTTTCGAATACTGTAAAAACATCCAAACACCAGGAGTATAAAGAGCTGGTTACGAAGCCCCTATGCTGACATCATCGGGCCCGGGGCAGGGCATAATCAGCTCAATCGAAACTTTCCGTGTCTCTCTTTTGTTCCTCAAGTCGGGCAATAATCAGGATGGGTGTCACAATAGTAACGGGTGCTTCCCGAGGTATGTTTATGGGACGCTTCTGTCTTACAACTAGCTAACACCTTTTGAAAGGAATCGGAGCATGTATTGCAGATATCTTGTTGAAGAATAAGGAAACCAGCATAGTAGCTGTGGCACGTTCAGAGGAACCTTTGCGATGCCTGAGAATCAAGTACGGTGAGGAAAGGGTGGCAACTGTGCAAGGTGATATTGCTGATGAAGGTGTTATCAAGACTATCATAGACACATGTCTTGAAAAATTTGGCAGGATTGATTCAATTATTGCCAACGCCGGTGTTTTAGAGCCCGTACAGAAAATTGAACTGGCGAACATACAAGAATGGAAACGTCTCTTTGATGTCAACCTTTTCTCAATTGTTTCCCTTGTGGCACAATCCATCCCTCACTTGAGGAAATCGAAGGGGAACGTTGTACTTGTCTCATCGGGTGCATCGACGAAGGGATATGTAAGTGATTATCAACGCATGAGTTATAAGAATGTTGAGGAACTAACGTGTCAATACAGTATGGATGGGGCGCATATGGTGCTTCTAAGGCTGCGTTGAATCAGTTTGCAACTCAACTTGCAGCGGAAGAGCCTGATATAGCTGTCGTTTCAGTGGCACCTGGAGTCGTGGACACTCAAATGCAGGAAGATATCCGAGTGAAATGTAAGTATGATTCTCATGACAAAAGGTTGATGACCATTGTACTGACCTTATTCAAGTTGGCAAGAACATGACGGCAGAGGCACATAAGCGTTTCACAGATTTGAAACGCAATCAAGAACTACTTGATCCAATGGTCCCAGCCACGATTTATGCCAATCTCTCGTTGAGAGGCTTTGACAAAGAGATCAATGGGAAATATCTAAGATATAACGATCCCTTATTGGAGAAATTTGCACACTGAAACAACATCAAAATCCGTTTGTCCATAGCCGTTAAACGTCCGTAGCAGATATTCCGATGGTTAGAGAGCCCTGATACGTATTTATGTTTCAGTCCTTCAACTAATTTAGTTCGTGAATTTAGGCTCGACAAATCTCTGAGATTCCCATTCGACTGGCTCCGTGAACATCAACCATGAACAGACTATTGCTTCAATCTACAAAGCCAGTTTTGAGCCCCTCATGGCGTAAAACTCTTGGCTCACACGCTTTGAGACTCTCCCACCCCCGTTCATTTGTCACCACGAGGACATTGCAACAAAAGAACCAGCAAGGCTCAAACTCTCCTCGAGGCTCGAACAGGGGCAAACTTGCCATAGTTCTTGGTTTGCTTGCCGTTGGGTCCACTGTCCTATCCCTTTCTTATCAAAAAGCTGGCCCTGCCGAATTGGTCGAGCCAAAAAGGAAGAAGGCATTCAAAGATGGCGATGTCTCTGTAATCTTTATCCTCGGTGGGCCTGGCTCTGGTAAAGGTACACAGAGTGCCAACCTGGTTAAGAACTATGGGTTTGTGCACCTCTCCGCTGGTGACTTACTCAGGGCTGAACAGGCTAGACCAGGGTCGGAATACGGAGAGCTTATTGACAATTGTATCAGAGAAGGTATCATTGTGCCACAGGAAGTTACCATTGCCCTCCTGAAGAATGCCATGGAGAGCGAGGTAGCGAAGGGAAACAGAAAATTTTTGATTGATGGATTCCCGCGTAAGATGGATCAAGCGTTGACATTTGAGGAACAGATCGCCACTAGTGCCTTCACCATTTTCTTTGAGTGTCCAGAGGAAGTCATGCTCAAGCGCTTGCTTGAAAGAGGGAAAACCTCTGGTCGTGCCGACGACAACGTCGAGAGCATCAAGAAGAGGTTCAGAACGTTTATCGAAACGAGTTATCCAGTGGTGGAGTACTTTGACAAACAGGGCAAAGTTGTCAGAGTGAACTGCAACCAGCCTGTCGCGGAGGTCTACCGTGAGGTGGAGAAAGCTATAAGGGATAAGATTGAAATCTAGAGCCTGAATCTTTTATATAGACAAAAATATACGTTGCAAGAAGGAACCGCGCGATGGAATGAAAATCAAAACATATTTACCGAGTAAGAATCTCAGTTACGTTGCAATCCGGACGTGCAACTCCAGGCACTGCCAGCGATCAATTGAAACTGATGGGGAAGAAGAATAAGAACCCCGTCGGCGTGACATATCTCGCTCCACCAGAAAAGCCAGAACCCAAATCATTGGTTATAGATTACGATCCACAGACAAAGATCACCGATGACTTTGAACAGGACTTGGACTTTCTTTTGAAAAACGACCCTAATACTGCTCAAGGAGCTTTCAACCTTGAAGATGCAATGCAAGGACTTGTGTTAAAGGACAACAATGCTATGATCAATACTGAAAGACTTAACAGCAAACCGGTCATCAACAAGCGTATTAAAAAGGAGATATTGAATTTTGATATCACCTTCTCAGATGAAGAAGATGAGATAGTTCTTGAAGATAGAGACCATTTCCAGCATTCAGAAGGTGAGTTCATGGCGTTGATGGGATTCTCAGATTCAGACACCCACACTTCATCCTCGAACGACGGACTAGACCATAAGCAGACTAAATTTATCGACGAAGAAGAACAAATACGATTGACTCAGAACTTTAAACCCATGTCTAGAGAGGAATTTGATCTTTTAGACCAGAAGACTAAGAAGAGATCCAATTCCCGTCTTGAAAAGAAGAAAAACCACACCAAAAATGTGGACAATAAAGACACACCTGCAAAGGAATTAAAAGGGAAGAAAAGCCTACGCAACTCCAGAGATAAACTACTAAATAAACCTGACATCGTTGATGAGAAGAACTTGAAGCCAAAAGGGGTAACTTCTGATAAAAAGTCCCAAACCTCCACCTCTACAAAACCAGTGCGAAATGAAAAGACATTAACCTTGATGGAAAAGCTCAGCCAGTTAGAAAATGCCATTGAAAAAAGAATGGCTGATAAGGGAAGTCGCCCAACAAATGGTTTACCTAGCTCATCGACGAATAGAGTGAAACAGGAGAAAAAGTCCAAGGGTCATCCGATAAAATCAAATGATTTTGATTCACAAAAACTGATGAGCGAGAAGGGAAATGCCCCAGAAAACATCAAAGCCAAATCCACGAAACGTAAACCGCGGCAAAAAGCCAAACCCGCTCTGCCCGAGAGATCATAGTACACAAGAATACTATTACTCACTTTCGATCTCCATGATTGCTTCGTCTTCATCACTAGAATCTTCGCCATTTACCAAGTCCGCGGCAATTTGATCCACGCTCGAATTCAGTGTGTTGAGACTGTTTCCAGCAGTTTTATTCTTGTTGATAAGGGGTGTTTTAGCAGCCTGGCGTTTTCTATAACTCAAAGTTGACATGTTCGTGTTGATCAACGCGTTAGACCTCTCAAAAAAATCATTTGCTGTTGGATTCCCCTTCAAATCCGTCGTGTTGGTATTATCATCCAAGGCCCTTTTCAATAAATCAGTTGCCACAGGGTCACTAGAATTGATGGCTAGGGAGTGATGGAAGTTTTCAATAGCTTTTGCAGTGCTTCCAGTTTTGAGATATATCAATCCTATTGCGGAGTATATGTTGGCGTCATGGTGCGAAACCTGTAAAACTTTCTCGAAACAAGAGAGTGCCTTGGAGAAAAGATTTAATCTTCTGTAAACATGTCCCAAGTTTGCATGAACAGATACCCATGCCTTAGAATCCGAACCAAGAGTTTTAGACGCTTGTAGAGCTTGAATAAAATAGTTTTCAGCATTTGTGAGCTCGTGTTTGTGATAGTAGACGACTCCTAGCTCGTTCAAGAGCAAAGGGTCTACCGAGCAGATTGAGTTTGCAGATAAAAGATACTCCTCGGCCAATGCGAGATTACTCATCTGCAAATACTGCATACCAAGAAACAAGTTGGGTAGATGAGTACCAGGGAAGAACCGTGATGCCGTGGAGTAGGCAGAAATGGCCTGCTCGTGTTCACCTTCAGCGGCAAAAGTATGTGCGAATCCTATCCACGCCTGTCCGAAATTGGGGTTCAGCATCGATGCTCTTGAGAAATATTTCCTGGACTCTGGAATCTTTCCAATCGAAAGATAATAGATACCAACAGCGAGCCAAGTTATCGGTCTCTTTGGATGAAGTTCCGCAAGTTTGTGTGCAATGAGGAAAAGTCTGCTTTTGCCTCCCAGCTCATGCAGACAAGCCAAGTACGTTGGTAGAGCGGCAAAACTTAACTCATCCTTCTCGAGAATCTTTTCACAAAGCTCAAGCGATTTTTGGAATTTGCATTGAATAAATAGCATCTCTGCACGACTTAAAATGACATCAACATCATCCTCTAGATTATAGTCTTCTTTAAGAATGAGGTCAGCCTCTTCATGTCTGTCTCGATTAATATACTTGTTTAGCCTTGATGTGTACAACAACCTCGTCAACTCTGCATTCTCATCAAGATCGGAAAAGTCTAGATTTGATAAGAGCTCCCATTCTTCTACTGGTGTGAGCATGTTGTTTCGTATCAATTCATCAAAAGCCTCATAACACTTCACATCCACCAAGATTGCTTCCCGGTAACATTCCTTAGCCCTCTCTAAATTGTTTAGGTTTGAGTAGATCTGACCACGAATAAAACAGAGCGATGACTCTAATTTAATCCCACCATCAAGATTCTTGACATGTTGTGATTCACTTTTGAAAGGGTTGACCTCCCCAACGATGTCCAGAGCTTCTTCTGACTTATCCAACTTCATGAGGCACAATGCCGCCAAGTATCGACAACTGACACTTGTTGTATCAAGATTTTTCTTCGCTAGTAATTGTCTGGCTCTGTAGTAGTTCCCGTTATTGTAGTGCACCTGTGCAAGCCAAAAAGCGTCATTAGGATCATCAGTCAAAGCCAACACTTTGTCTCCAATGTATTCAGCAGTCTTGTAATGATGTTGCATTAAGGCGTCGTGTCGCCATAGGCGTAGCTTCTCAGCCGCTGACAAGTTCGAGCTCGTTACGAGCCCATTTACCTGAGCTCCAGATCCATGAGAGGCCCCATGATTGCCGAATCCCAAAGGAGTATCAGTGACAGCCAATGGGCTGGGAAACATTGGTTGATTAGGTGTTGACCTTAGCGTGTCATGGGTTCTGTTTGCGATCAGCGGAGAGATCGCCAAAGTTGAGCTATGCTGTGAGGGACTAGCAGCTGACATGTTACTGGATACACCAAGATTAGGTCTGACTGAGCCACGAGTCTGGCATACGACTTGCAATGGTTTGATCAAATCTGGCCAAAACATGGAAAGCTAGCGTATACTGTGGTGTCTGGATGTCAAACATGCAAGGATGGTTATGAGCCAATGGATTCGCGCATTCTGAGAGTGTGCTCTTACCAGAGTTTTTTTTTTCTTTCCAGTGGCTGGAAGAGTCATAATAGCTGACACCTTACAGATAAGATTATATAAAAAGGTCTCCTCAGATTTTTTTTTCTCCCACTTCCGAGCTTGAAGACCAACAACTCGAAAACATGGTTAAACCAGTGACTTTACACTTAAGAGCCGAGACTAAACCTTTGGAGGCTCGTGCTGCCCTAACGCCTACAACCACCAAACAACTCATCGAAGCTGGCTTCAAAATTTATGTTGAAGACTCACCACAGTCTGCGTTCAAAGCAGAGGAGTACGAAAAAGTGGGTGCCACCATTGTCCCAGCTGGATCTTGGAAAAGCGCTCCTTTAGACCGTATAATTATCGGGTTGAAAGAGCTGCCAGAGAATGAAACGTTTCCTTTGATACATGAACATATCCAGTTTGCGCACTGTTACAAAGATCAGGCGGGATGGCAAGATGTTCTCAGCCGTTACGCCAGAGGGAACGGTAAGCTCTATGATTTGGAATTTCTGGAAAATGAGCAAGGGAGAAGAGTTGCCGCTTTTGGGTTCTACGCTGGATTCGCCGGTGCAGCTTTGGGTTTGAAAGACTGGGCTTTCAAGAATACTCACTCTGATTCGGAAGACCTTCCAGGTGTCTCTCCTTACCCAAATGAGGCTGCCTTGGTCTCTGATGTCAAGAAAGATGTTCAAAAAGCTTTATCTAAAGGGGCGAAATTGCCTACTGTTCTGATTATTGGTGCCCTAGGTCGTTGTGGTTCCGGTGCTATTGATCTTTTAACCAAAGCTGGGATTCCAGACAAAAATATCAAGAAATGGGATATACAAGAGACTTCTAAAGGTGGACCATTCCAAGAAATTGCAGACTCTGATATTTTCATCAACTGTATCTATCTTTCCAAGCCAATTCCTCCATTCATCAACTATGAGCTTTTGAACAAGCCTAACAGAAAATTAAGAACTGTTGTTGATGTATCTGCTGATACTACAAATCCACACAACCCAATACCGATATACAGTATTGCTACAGTTTTCCCAAAACCAACGGTCAAAGTCGAAACAACCGCTGGGCCAAAACTATCCGTCATATCTATTGATCATTTGCCATCTTTGCTTCCAAGAGAAGCCTCAGAGTTTTTCTCAAAAGACCTTTTACCTTCCCTACTGCAATTACCAAACAGGGACACCGCAAGTGTCTGGGTTAAAGCAGAAAAGCTTTATAGAGACCACGTTAAACGCTTGAACAGAAGTCAAAAATTGTGATTGTGCATTGTCAGTCTACATTTTATAGAGTTTGCTTAACAGGAGACTTCAATATAGATTATCTAATTGAATATTACTCGAGCTCAACAGTTATCTTCTCTTTCTTACCCCTCTTACTCTTTTTCTTCTTCTTCTTTTCACTAAGCATTATCTTCTTCAACTCCTCTGTATCTTCATTCTCGCTCTCGCTGGCACTAGCTTCCGCCTCATCTATATCATTGTATCTTCTCTTCATAGTATCAGCTTTCTCCACACCTTCGGATGTTACCTCCACACAGTTTAGCCTTTCTCCAGTGCTATAGACGGCAATTTGATCCTTCAAGGATAAATCCCATACAACGATACCACCGTCAGATGAAATGGAAACTAAGTATGTTTCATTCTTGTGTCTGTAGAGCTTGAAGTCTTTAACACGATTGGTATGGCCTTGAAAAGTGAACGCTGGTGAATCTTCACCGTCTTGTACAAGATCTTTGAGTCTGTAAAACTCAATGGAGCCATCACCGAGCCCCATCACAGCATACTCAACCCCCTCAATCTCATAAACTTCGATATGCATCAGGGTTGTTTTGAAAGAAACCTCTTTCAACTCCTTCGCCTCGGTTGTCTTGTATATCAACACCTTGTTCAATAGGCCCACCAGGAAGTATTCACCATCTATGGACCATCTTACAAATTCACCCTTTTGCCAATCATTCTTGATTTTCAAATTAGCCGCTTTTTTGGCCGTCATCAAGTTCCACAGTCTGACTGTCTTATCATCCCCTACACTGACTGCAACTCGTCCTGATGGATGGATAGAAAGATCATTTACCCTTCCCTTATGTCCCTTTAGCGTCCCGAACATCTCCCAGTCCTTTGTTCTCCAAATGATTATTTTGCCATCTTCGGATCCGGAAAGAAGCCATTTCCCAGAAGTATTATGAACTTCATTCGAATGCTCATGGCCTTCTGTTGAAAACTTCAGGCAAGTAATGGAGCCCTGATGCCCCAAAAGTGTGCCAAGCTCTTTTCGCTTTTGCAAATCATATATTCTAATATGTTCATCATTAGAGCCTGTGACTAAATATCTCTTTGCTGCAGCAATAGATTTTATAGAAAGGGCATGTGCTTGGAAATGAAAGATCGGTTGGAAGACTGGAGTTTTTTCCTTTTCTAGAATCAAAGAAAGACATAATAAATTGTGTTCGTATGATCCGACATAGATACGAAATTGAGTCTTAGCCTCAGAAGGCAACGAGTCTGGAATTATCGTAGGCTTGATAATGCTCGGATTTGGTTTCGCTTCTGCTATGGTGACTTGTTTTCCCATCTTCAAAACTATGAATGGCCTACTATGATGTACCAATGCAACAGGAACATGATACTAAATTTTTTTTTTCTCTCAGCGGTGCTGAGCCCTGGGCACTCCGATGAGCTCCTGTTTCGGGCAACAAACAGCATCAAATACCTTCACTTCCCCTTGTTTCGCTAGTGGCTAACTAGTTCGGCTCTATGTATTGATCAAAGGGCTAATCATGGCATTAAAAAGAATTCGTAGCATTATAACATAGCAAATAATTAAATAGAAATCTTGGGCAATCTAGCGACATCTGTACTGTGAGCCCCTAAAAGGGCTAACACTGTTGAAAAGAGGGAAAAAAAAAATAATAAAGAACTCAACCCACACTCATAACACTCGTGACTGCATCATTAACCTGACTGAAGTGCTTGTGCAATGCAACCTTAACCCTTTCATTACCCAACATTATTGTGCCAACACCGCTTCTTATCAGATCCTGAAGTTTCTCATTCCAATCAAATGTCAAACCAGTACTATTAAGAATGAAAAACGCTGAAAAGATAACCAGCAATGGTAACCAGAAGAACAGTAACATCTTATCATTTTGAAGATTCTTACGTTGATTGAAGAATTTCATGAACATATCCTCGCTCTCATCAGATGAGTTATTCGCATCACTTTGATTCGAGGTAGTAGTTGCCATGGATGAGAATCTCAACTTCGGTAATGCAAATTGTTTAGTACTCAACGGGAAGAGCTCGTCGTACCTTGGAAGGTCCTCATTGTCAGATGAGTTGTTGAAAACATTCCTAACCTTATTCCATAGAGATCCATCAGCTGGAGATGCAATTTGTGAGGCAGATGAAATAGGAGTTCTGGCTGTTAGCTCCTCGAAGGAACTACCTTCACGTTCATCATCCCAGTCAGAGTCGCTCTGTTCATTACTTGCCACATCTGATGAATCTGGGTCATATAACTCAGAGTCATTATTATCGGTCAAATAATCTGTTGTCAACCTGGAAACGTGTAACCCACCTGATATATCAAGGTCTTCATCATCAATCGAAAATATGGAAGACGATATAGATGAGTTGGAGAATTTTCGCGACATTAAAGTACCGTGATGTTTGAAAATGTCAAGTACATTAGAATCGGCCACATCCTCAGGTGTGAATCCATCATTCGTCTTGGAGTCAACCTTAGCTTTACAATTCAGTAATAGCTCGATCGAAGTTCTGTCACCCGCTATACTGGCGTAATGCAATGGCGTATAACCCATGCTGTCCTGATAATCAACTCTAGCACCCTTCTGTAAAAGACATGAGACCAATCTGAAATAGCCCTTCAAAGCAGACAAATGTAGCAGCGTTTGGCCCTCTCCGGTGCAGATGGCCCAGTTTGGTCTACTTGGTAACGTACTTATTACCCTGAGTATCAAATCCTCGTCAGTAACATCATGAAGAGAGTTCATTGCGGTATTGATAACTCCTGTCTGCTGACCATCCTGGGCCGAAGAGTTATTATCCGATCGAATAATCTTCCTTGCAATATTTCTCGCATCCTCAAGTTTACCGTTCATTTTCATTCCCACAATCTGTAACGCTAGTTCAATCATTTGTCTGTCAGTGTCATCGACGTACGTAAAAACGGCACTCCCACTCTGCTGTTGGCCTTCGCTTTGTGGGTCCTCGACAAGGACAACAACCTCACCTGACTGAGCAGCGGGAGGGAGAAAAGCAACCATGGTGGTATCACTCCAGCACTGTGCAGACAAAGCCCGATTAAGCCCGAATTTAACTGTGAGGCCCTGTTTGAAGTTGAAGCCTAATAAAGTTACTTCAATACCACCCCGTACTGGTCCTTGGGCGGGTATGACTCTCTGTATAATTGGAAGTCTTTGTGAGAGCTGTTGCTGCAGCTGTTGTTGTTGTTGTTGTTGTTGTTGTTGATTTTGATTTTGGTCAAACATCATTGGCACTAAACTTTGCGGTATTGACTCTCTTTTAACACCAGATACAGAAGCTGACGCATTCCTAGATGGCGCCACACTGAACCCGTCAGAAAGCTCTGGAGACCATGTTCTCTTTCTTTTGAAAACCCTAGAGTCCGAGGTGTGAGGCTCTGAGCTCTCATCTTCAATGGAAGTTGGTGATATTGGCTGAGTTTGTAATCGATTGCTTGATCCCCCACCTTCATTTGCAGAATTGGAAGCAGTGTTAGAAATATTGACACTTGAATTTTCATCACCATTGCGCTTTCTATCCATGATCATTATTGGCGAAGAAACATGCTTACCCAATACCCGATCCTGGGAATCTTTCAGTACAAATAAGAGCTGAAATCCCTTGGGCTCGTTGTGATGTCTGCAGTAACAGACAATTCTGGTAGAAAGTTCCACAGTTTTAGAGTTGTTAGCATGGATAGCGGCGGGGAGAGATATCACTTCTTTGCAGTTGAAGATTATAGCCCTCTTGTGTGCGTTAGTTGCCCAATTCAGGTTGTCACTGACGCCAGACTTTCTTCTTGAAGCTCTCTTCTGTTCTCTTCTAACACATCTAGTACAAGTGTTACATGGCTTCCCACTCGAAGTCAAAACGTAAGCATCCAAAAATAACATATTTTCTTTCACTTCAGGGCCTAATTCTGTACTTAAACAGAGTTTTTGCTTGGCTATAGTATCAGCTGGAAACTGTATCAAAAACTGCGGTGGCGGTGGAGAGACTGTGAGTTGAAGTCTGATCTGAGTTTCAACTCTTGAGTAACTGGGCAGATTACCAACCTGAATTTGGTATGGCAATGATAAAGGATTTAAATCAAGATAGTGTTTAGGAAACTCATTGTTGAAATGTGCTGGTGTCTCCCTGCCAAATTTTAACTGTGAGAGGATATTTCTTGCAGACTCATAAGAGTCGAAGGGAAAAATACCACTGGAACTCTGCTGATTAGAGGACTCCGCCTTGGGAGCCGCAAAAGAGTTTGGGGTGGTGATCACTTCTTGTTGATGCATTTCGGTTGAGCGCGGCGTCGTATCACAAACGTATGGTGGTGTATTAATGCCATCCACTTGTTTCGCTTCGTGCACGTATCCTAAACCCTCGAGCTGTGAAGGCATTGAGAACGATTCATCATTCATATTAATGTTTGAATTGCCAAATTCTCCTGTGTGAGACTCGGAGGCGTTGTTGTTGAAAAGGACATAGTCGTTTTTGTTGATTTCATCAGTTAAAAAACTATTGAACATCTCCTCATCATGGGATACATCTGTAGGCTGTGTGGGCTGTTGCTGCTGTGAGTGTACTGGGGATTGGACATGAGCCTGATGGTATTTAGCAAAAGTCGCACCTTCATATAACCGTCTGTCCAGGAATTCATCCAAGATGTCAATGCTTTCGCTAGATCCTGGGGACGACTCCTGTGCGTTAGGGGCCATGAAATCACCCTGAAGATCCAAGGATGGAGTGGTTTCGAAGCCAGTGGTCATTCTGATGTCCTAACCGCTTATCTTGAGCCGATCTAGGTCCCCCACTGTGTATGGGAACTTGTGGATGTAATGATGGATAAGCGGAACGAAAAAAGAGCGTAGACCGTTGTTGCGAAGAGTCTCGGACAATATTTCTTGGTTAGCAACAAACAGACGATGAAAGGATTCAGATATGACAGCTAGATTAGGTTATAACAATCGTTGATGACTTCAAGTCTCTGGCGCCTGTTTTTTTTTTTCCCTTCGAGCGCTCGCTGTCCAAATTAATTTTAAGGAGGCACAGCTCGCGCAGCCGGGAGAAAGAAGGTTTGCTGCAATTGAGTTGAAAGTAAGCCGGGTAACAACAAAAAGAGAGATTAGTTCTATTTGAAGACACGCAATGCTTTCAAATGGATTACCCGGATGAGGAAATCTGGCTAGAGTCAAATTTTCCACGCTTTCCAAGCAGAAAAAACAGCACAAACGCCAATACACATACAGCTGAAATTGTTATATCAACGTGAAGTTTAGCTTTCAGCTTTTCAAATGGGATTTAAAAACACGTTATACGTCACTGGTAAGTTAATCTATCAAACCGTCACAGGAGATTTCAGAACTAACTGATGCAAATAGGTTTTGGCAGAGATATCAAAGCTAAAGACTTAGCGCCAGATTTCGAGAAGTAAGTATAATATTGATATTCATGTGGATGGGCAGTTTTTGCCCTTCTATTTTGTAAGTCTTTGTTTATATTTTGTTTTCTTATTCTCATTTTTTGCCGTCTGTCTTCTGTTTTGGGTTGTTTCATTGGATTGTACCTAAAAGGAGAGACAGCGGTCGAAGTGAGAGCAATCTTTTGAGTCTTGAGCTTTTTACTTGGTTTTTGGAAGTGTTCAGCATTTGTGCGGCTCTCCAAATACACCATTTCCGGGTTCACATGCTGAATCTTGGTATGTTTTCACTAAGCCTTTCAGTCGCATAAAACCAGAAGGATTTACAAATGGTTTTTTCATTTATCATCTTGTTTCCCCCCTTATTTTTACTTTGACGCAGGTCTTTTCACGTTCAAGCCACTCAAGGGTTACCAAAGTATGATACACCAATACACACAACATCCGTGATGGAATAATCCTGCCCGCTTTTCCAAGGCGGAACCAAGGGATTATCGAAGAACGCAAACCAACCCATCCACATGATATCAACCAATTCCACCAAAATCCAAATCATTAACACACATATCACAGATTCGGTCCACTTGTCAGAGTTGACTTACCCCCAACGAAAAGTCCCCAAGGGCAACCATATGCCTTTGTTGAGTTTGAAGAACTTAAAGATGCGGAGGCCGCTTTGGAATTAAATCAGAAACCTTTCGGCGAAGAACAACTCACTCTCACTGTGGAGTGGGCTAAGTCGGAACCTCATCTATCTAGAAGAGGTGGTCCTCCACCACCTCGTTATGCTGGCCCAAGAAGAGGTTATAGTAGATATGATGACTATGGCTATAGAGGCTACCCACCTAGAAGAGGGTACAGAGACGACTATCCCCCTCCAAGAAGAGGTGGATACAGAGATGATTATCCACCACCAAGAAGGGGTCACTACGGTGACTACAGGGACTACAGGGACTACAGAGATTACCCTCCAAGAAGGGATGACAGAAGATACAGAGATGAATACAGCGATAGCGGTGAGAGAAGAGATGGTGATTACAGAAGAGATGATTACAGAAGAGATGACTACAGAAGAGATGATTACAGAAGAGACGAGATCAAGGATGACAGAAGAGACGAATTCAGAGACGGCAGAAGTGAGAGAAGTGAAAGAAGTGAAAGAAGCGAAAGAAAAGAGGACGGGAGAGAAGAGAGAAGAGACGAAAGAGAAGCCTCACCACGGGGAAGAAGTGAACCTCCAGCCTCGGATGCTAGAGCCGGATCAAGATCAAGATCCCCTAGACGGGATTGATCTGTTAAAGTCTCGCTAGTATATAGTGTCATAGCACCCCTTTCAGAATATCAGCTATACAAAGCGTCCCAAGACACCTTGAGTCACTGCGTGATAACTACTATTAAAATGTAAAATTATTAAAGGCATGGAATCGAAGAGGGTGTCGTAGGGGACACCCCTCTACAAACGCAAGTCTTGTTGGATAAACCGTCATCACTCATTATACATTGAAATATGATCTCACTTGAATTTTAGAGCCTAATCAGCTTCATACATCCTCATTATCGATAGCGGAAACCATTGACCAAAACTTCTTAGCGTCTTCCTCTGGGAAACCCTGCATATGGTCATTGAGGTTGAAGGTCTCTTTTAATTGTTCCAGAAACTCATTGTCGGGCTCATCCAACTGAGGATGCATCGCATCTATCCTGTGATTTGCGTCTGACTGAAGAAATATTGGGATAACTTGATCCAACCTGAGTTTCTTTAGGCGGAAGAGCTCTAGAACACGCTTCAAAACTCTAATTTTCTCGTCGGTGAAAGATCTCGTTACTTCGGTTTCGTCATATTTCCTCATTGGACGTTTTTTGAAGATTCCGCAGACAACATGCAAGTCCTCGTTATTTGTTTTGCTCTTAAACTTTCTGAGATAACTTGGCTCAAAGTACTGGCTTACCTCTTTCCATTCTTCACTTGTTAATTGAGGTACATAGTTCTCATCAAACTTGTTGTAACGCTCATGATCTCTTAAGCTCGTGTATATATGGGATAGGCACTGAAATAATCCCTTCCGATTCCTAACTGAGGTCTCTGAAAACCTCCCTATACCGAAACTAGCATTGAGCGTGTCAGCGATATTTTGGTACTCTTTCTTCAAAAATGAGGAGCTTCTTTTCTTTTGGAAAAGCCTCTTAAACTCATATGCCGCTAGAATACTGGCCTCATTTGACCACAGAACGTTCTTCCTGTTTCTGCGAGATTGCATTTGCTTCAGCTTCTTAAGCTGATACGCGTTGCCTTCATCCGCCACCATCGTTGTTGTACGCTTTTGGAAATCATCCGCCGAGGTTATGTTGAAAAATATATCTTTTTTCTTTCGGCTATTCTGTACACCATAGAGACAGCCGTTGGTGGGCCTCGATGGTGTGGTTGGGTCTGATGGTGCAGGCGGAACAATAGTGGGCGTTACCAATCCATGCGTTATATGTGATATTGGCGGAAGAAACAGTCCAGTGTCTCGATAAATCTTATTATTTGAGTCAGAATAGCAAACCTGCTTTGCCTTTAAGGTGGTTTCACCTGATTTCCAGTTATTAGAGGGGATATTACGATTGATGGAGAGCTCCCCTAGGGGTACCCTTTTAGTCTTCGTAATCTCCTCTTTGTTCAAAAGGTGTCCTAGATCCATAGTAGCAAAGCCTTTAATATCCAGTAATATAGATGAAAAGTCGCAGTTTAGGCTCAAAATTGGTTGCTGTTCCCTTTTGGTGTCCGACTCCAAAACTTCAACATTCCTGTTGTCGTCTGTGTATATCTAAATGTAAACAAACCCATTTTTTACTATGCGCACGCAACGCGTCGCGATTGTTCAAATGTTGGTTCGCGAACACGTTGTGGGAATTACCCGAAGACCCACAGGTCGCGATCATGTTTGATATTATTGAACGATGGCTTGCTCATCGAATAGAAAACCGGGAAATGGTAAGGTTATCAACCTGGTATTCATCTTCACTTCACGTCTTTTATTTTGAGTTCCCCCCGAGCGCATGTCGAGTGTGATATTTCTCAAGAATAAAACTGTTCCTCGGGACCCTTATGATGAAGCCTTTGTCGACTCTGGGTTCGATACAGCTTTTATACCATTGTTAGATCATATACATGCTGAGTTATCCTTCATAACTGGATACCTGACTTCCCAAGAGTTTCTGAAAAATACAGATGCTATAATAATCACAAGTCAAAGGTCAGTTGAAGCGTTAGCGCAAGCCCTCAACAACCTCACTACAGAACAACGATCGATCATTTTCAAAAAAACAGTTTTCACAGTTGGCCCTGCTACTTGGAAAGTACTTTCAACATTGGGCTTCACAAATCTTGAAGGTGGAAGTGAGGCTGGGAATGGCGCAGTTCTTGCTGATATCATACTGGAAAAGCTCTCTCCGCAACAAAGAATAACCTTCTTCACAGGAGAGACGAGGAGAGACATAATACCCAAGACGCTTTTATCAAAAGGTTTCCACTTAGAAGAGGTTGTAATCTATAAAACAATAGAGAAGCCTGAAATTATACAAAGATTTACCGCAGATTTCAATCGGCAAAGAGCTCACGGGCAGTCTGAAGTTTATTGGGTTGTATTTTTCAGTCCTCAAGGAACAAAGGAAATTGTCGACTATCTTAGAAAGATAGACTTACCTGATAACGTTAAAATTGCATCGATTGGCCCAACAACAGAAACGTACCTGCTAGCCAATGGCATAAAGCCACATTTGGTGGCAACAAAGCCGGAAGCAATGTCATTGCTCAAAGGAATCCACTCATTCAAATGATAGAAGCGAAGCAACTGCATATAAAAATCATTCTGTGTTTACCTGGGTGCTTGTTGAAATCACGTAAATTGTCTCATTCTCATTCTTGTAGTCAACCTCCATCGAATAGTCGCTTTTGATAGCCTCATTCATGTTAGTTATCTTCACTTTTGGCAGATCCAATTTTCCAGGTATTAGTGGGATCAGGGAAAGAGTAGTTAGTGGGAAATCACGACTCCCGGCTTTACTTTTGTCAACCTCTAGAGTAAATTTCGTTTTACCATTAATCAGCCAGGCGTCCTGATTGGTCAATACCTCCAAAAGGTATTTAGTCTTTGGACTCGTCTCAAACAATACTTTTTTTTTCCCAGTTTTGTGGCCTTTATTTTCCACTGGAATATTTACAATGGAGGAGACCTTTAAAGAAGCTAAGAGCTCTGCCCCAACGTAGGCATGGGTTACCTCCGGTTGCAGTTTCATTTCAACAGAGTGTATCACTTCCACCACAGGAACAGGCACATCGATAATTAGCCGCTTATTGTGACATGAGAGATCTGCAAATTTAAGATCAAAAGGGTTTTTAATAATCTCGGCAAAAATTGCATAGACCTGAGATCTGAAGGGTTGAGGGACAGCTGACAAAGATTTCTTGCTGAAATCCTGGTCAGTTACTCGCAGTTTGTTATTTAGCAAGTATTCTGAGTAGTCAAACTTCACAGATGACATGCAGCTGTGAAGCGCACCAAAATAACGCTCCAGGTCATGGGTTCTCAGCTCGTTAATTATGCTCTGACTCAAGCTTTCGAGCAATTCCTCTTTCACATCTCGGTATATAATCTCAAGCTGCAGGTGATCTTGTCCTCTTCTGTGACGATTTTTGGGAGATATTTTGAAAACGTATTGGCCAGGTTGTTCAGCGAATGCAACCAATGATCCCGCTTTCCTCGGGGTAGAGATTTCAAAGTGTTCATGAGGGCTCAGATCTACTGAGATTATCCTAATTGGAAGGTCAATCTCCGCAGTGCCGATAGCAAATTTGGAATAGAAACAGTCACATTTGAAAATGTCTTGGACAGAAACGGCAATGCTCAAAGAAGTGTCAAGCTTCTTGGATACCATGTGCTTGCGCTGCGATCCTTCTAATCTATAATCCAAGACAGCGTGGATGTGAAGAACCGATGACTTCAGATCCTGTGGGGTTGAAAAAGGAATAATCACCTCATACTGGGTGGAAGCCTCAAGCTTGATAATTGATATCGACTGGTCGTCCATGTTATGATGCGAGATATCCTCTCCTTGCTTGTTTCTAACCACAGTCCTAGAGCCTATAGTGAACGGTTGTGCTTCTCTCCAGACTTTTAACACAACATCCGAGATAGCTTTCCCTGTGTGCAGAAAAATAGAAATGGGTTTCGAGCTCAGGCAGACATCCGATGAATTGTCAATTGTAACACTCAAGCTGTTTGGAGAGCCAAAGACTTCCACCTCATGCCTGGCCTCTCCTTCGAAGATGTGGTTCACTTCGACAGGTCCCAGCATTGCACTAAATGCTGAGAGGGTATATAACCCAAGTCTAATGTCTGTGGCTATGAGCGATAAAGCATTCCAACCAGGTTCAATTTCACTGAGTGTCTGTTTAAACTCAATAGTTTCCCCCTCTTCATTCTCTAAGACAACTTTCACATCTTTAATTGGAAAAGTAGTGGGAATTACACTGCATAAGTTGAGCTCAATTTTGTAGGTATCATTATCCAATGGCTCCACGTAAATTGTGGGCGTCAGTGTTAAAAACTTATCGGCTGTAATGGAATAGCCTGCCGCTGTCTCGCAGGAAAGCAGATGATTAACTGCTTTCTTGAGCAGTTTTTGTGATCCAAGAGTATTGAGCTCTTTCGCCGAATGAAGGACGTTAATATAACTTTCTAGTAAGTGAGTTTCCTTGGATTTAGCATCTTCATCACCAGCAAATATATTTGCAGTAGGTGGAAGATGCTCCAAGCAGTCAATATAAGCCTCGGACAAAGTTTGCGATATAACATGCCAGCCTTGGGAACCATAAAATCCTGGGCAAGTTGATAGTACCACTGCTGCTTTCTCATACTGCTTATTTTGATAGTCAAGAAGGGCAATATCAACCGAGAGAGCATCGACGGATCTTGGCCTACTTGAAAGACTAAAATATTTGATCGATCGCTCTGTCAAAGATACAAACTGCTCTTCAAATGACTCTTTTGACTCCATAATTTTCTGCAGTGGCGCGTAAGTGATATTATGAGAGTCAGTGACAGGTGCAAAACTTATATCCGTTAGAACACCACTGATGGTGTAGCCAAAGCATTGTCCAATTTCTAGTAGTTTGGCCCTCTGCAAAAGTAAAAGTTCTCCAAACCTCTCAAATATTTGATTGTTTTCAAGATCAACCTCTTCCGACTCAAGTGTTTTACTGATACGTAAACAAAGATCGAGTGACATGGCCTCATCGATTACCTTATAGCACCATTCATTGACCTTGAAGATATCATTCGCATGATGTGAGAATTTCTCAAAAACTTTATGCAAAAAGGAGTGGAGCCTTTTGAGAAACTCAGACACATGGATCGATGATATTGAAAGTGATGACGATGAAAGAGCCAACGCCTCAAGTATAACAAATACTTTGGAGAGCAAGAAACTTCGTAATGCAAAAAATGATACCAGTGGACTGTTTTTAGAAACCAATGTCTTTGATTCGACAAATTTCTGTAGCAACTCTGAATTTTCTTCCGACCATCTCTCTTTAGGGAATACTTCTTCATCATTTTGGAATTGAAGAATGACAGATATAAGACCATCATATTCGCCGAGTGCCTCTTCCAAAAGATGTAAAGACAGAAACTGATCAGCTAAACCTTCCTTGAGCGCCAGATATAACGGGAAATTCTTTTTCAAATTGGCACCTTGGGTCACAAGTGGTAGTTCCTCTTGTAAAAGATGAATCCTCTCAGAAAAGGCACTGAGTAATCCAGCTTTAAATCGTACACTCAGTTGATTCCAGGCTTCATTCTCTTCAACTGAGTTTGTGTATTTCGTCTTTATATTAACACAGTGGCCAGACTCAAGGTCTGGCTCGAAGTCAGTTTTGAGCTTTTCGAAAACACGAATTTGGGACTTCGTATCGTCGCCGTAGAACATAAGGTACCAAGAAAGAGGGCCATTTGACCCTTCAACATTGGATCTCATCCACTCCTGGATCAATGGACGAACTTTGGCCCTATATGAATCGATCGTATCGCAACTGAGAAACATAACTCTAATATATGGCGTTGAAAGCATATCGATAATCTTGTCACGACGACGATCCTCTGCGAATGAAGAGAGCCTCCATCTTGGACCATCATCGCTCTTGTCAAACATTTTTGGAGTCTCTTCAACGAAGACTATTGGCAGTTGAGGGATTGATCGCAGCGGTTGGGATGGCCCAATCTTCCAATGCAGATTGGTCAAATGTAGTTTTGTGTTTAGCGTTCCTTCTAGTTGTTGATAGACATCGAAAGGGTCGTAGAACCCGATCTCTATGGGAGAAAGATGACCTTCCATAGTCAAAGCTTCCACAGAATGTTTCAAAGACAGCCTATCGCACTCTCAGTTTCATTCAAAGTCCTGAAACTCGTCAATTCTTAACAACGGAGCTCATCTCTTCGACCGAGACGGATCAACTAATTCGCGGCATTACGTAAACCACTTGGATCTACACTGACAGCTCGAAATTCACCTGTTGCTCAAAATCTCCAGCTCTTTTGAACAATTGAGAACGGAACTTTGCCACTGGTCCTCTTTGAACTTCGAGCTGGTGTCCTCCATGTCAGAGAAGAAAGACCCCATACAAACTCCAGCCGGCAAGTCGCTGAGGAAGCGTCTTGAAGGCTCAGAGAAGAGCAGGTTCTTCTCTCCATTGTCCCGCAAGAAGACATGGGATGTGACGAATAAGTCCCCAGCGTCTCCCTTCCGAAGACTGGCCTCATCATCGCTAAGGTCTCTCCGCTCACCGTACACGACACAGAAAGCTGTCTTGTCTGCTGATCCCCTGAAGGGCAATTCAAATCCATTGACCACAAAGCCAGTTGCTCCAGTATCCCAACCAGACTCGGATGATTTGATGGATTGGATTGCTTCCATGAGACAAAAGGCTAGGGATGTACTCGAAAAGGAAGAAGAAGAGGAAAGAAGATTCTATGAAGAGCTTAAAGAAGAGAGACGTAAACTTGAATCGCAGAATGATATTCACACCGAGGCATTTGATAAACTCAAACTGTTCCTTGACGAGCAGAAAACTGCAGCTATGGAGACCGCTAGTTTCTCAAGCGAGAGCGAACAAGTACCCGTAGAAGACACGGAGGGAGCGGACGACGAGGAAATAGTAGAACTGATTACAGATTCAGAATCAGCCATTGGATCGGACGTTGAGGAGGCAGAATTTCAAAGGGTGTCTGAAAATGAGTATTACGACTCAGATGGTGCATCAAGAAGCACCTCTCAAGATGAAGAGCCCCTGAAAGTGGTGTATGGCAGTGATGAAGAGGAAGAGGTTTGGTCAGACTCCCCAGAGAATGACCCCTCGTCTGGAACGATTGATGTGGCTATATTCAACACCACACACTCTCTCACAAACAGTTGGAGTGAGTCTGAGGTAAATTCCGATAAGCCTGAATGGCCTCCACAGGCGAAAGAGTTACTCGAGGATACCTATAACGAGGAAGATATTGAGAACGATTCCGAGGATGAAAGGGATGATGCCTTCAATTTTCAAGTCGCTACTGGGAATGCTGAACGCATTTCGCAAAATATCGGCAACCTGTCTGGATCTCTCAAAGCAGCGGAGCATGAGTTCTATGACTACGAAAGGGAAGACACTGAATCCTCTGTATACCAAGATGAGGGCGACGAATACCTCCCTGCAGAATCTCAACAGCAGCCAATGGGGAACTTTGAGCTTCTAGCTTCTGCTGCGTTGCTGAACGTTTCATATGAGTCTAACGAATGTCAATCACAACTACCCGAAAATCAGGTAGACGAGCTTCAGTACGACGAAAAGAATGATACAAACGATTCCAGCCTTGTTGATGAGAAATCAAGAGTGCAGAGCGAAACGGGTACGGAGGAGGTTGGTTCTGAAGGTGAGCCTCATGAGGCCCCATTTGAGAGAGATCTTGAGATTCCTGAAAAGGAGATCGATATCTTCAATATCACAAAAGAGATTACAAGCGTACGACCCGAAGGCGAAGGGCATCTGGCGTCAACTTCACCACTCGAGAAAGATGATAGTAACACACTGAAAAATGAACTATCGCATGAGCTTAGTGGAAAGAAAGAGCCAATAGAGGAGGCGGAACCGCAGTATAAAGAGGAAGAATACTATGACTCGGATAATGAGCCTTTCAAAAGCCCATCTCACAGTATGTTTGGGAACATCACAAAAGATGATCTTTTGGTGGACTATGAGGATGAAGATGATACCCCTAGCGATATGTCAAATGTTTTGGGTGACTTAGCTGACTCGGAGAAAGACAAAAGTAAATCTCAGGAAGATGCTACTCAATCGACGGATGAATCCGATAAGATTTTGACCCATGAGGATTCTGAGGAAAAACCTTCAGCATATGAATCTAGCCGCGATGATTCGGACGCGGAGCACTCTCACACAGCGTCGTTTGTCTCTTTTTACAACCAAGGCCCGCTATATCCCACACGAAGCTCAATTTCTTTTGCTGAGGCATCTAATCTTTTTGTCAAATCGTTAACTCATGACAAAGCTAGTGGAATTTCAATGCGGTTATCCGAAGGTTTTTTGACTTCGGCCGAGAACGCGGATAAATCAGCTGAGGAAGAGCCTAAATCGAAAGAGCAGAATTTCGACCCTGTTTCGAGAAATGAAGATAAAGAAGAGAGTCAGCTAGCCCCTGTGCACGATGCTGAGAATGCAAAATCGATGATTGCTCAAGAATCAAGTCAGAGAGTTCACGAGAATGATATGGGACGCTCTTGGAAGAAGCTAATAAACGGTGTTCATAACGCTATCCACACCATAGACGACAATCTGAACGAGGCCGTTGAGACTGCTTTGGGAGAAAGTGCGAGTGAGTTTATTGATGATGTTGATCATGCAGCTGCCGGTATTCAGAAGTCTGCCATCGTGAAAGCAGTATCGAATGCTGCTCATAAGGTAGAGGAGAACATTGAAGACACAATGAACAACGCGCTGGGTGAAACTGCTAGTGAGTTTGTTGATGACGTTGATAAAGGAGTTGCGGGTATTCAGGGGTCTTCTATTTTGGAAGCGGTATCAAATGTTACCCGTAAGGTAGAAGACAACATTGAAGACACAATGAACAATGCGCTGGGTGAAGCTGCTGGTGAGTTTATTGATGGTGCAGAAGAGAGTGCTGCATTCATACAGGCAGCTTCGGCTTCTGCATTTGAGGCTGCGGAGACTTTAGCGGATGGTATGATGGGGGATATGAATAGTAAGGCAGATGATGAAGTTAGCAAACTCGAGTCTGAAATGATCGAAAAGATGAACAACACCGCGAGCGAGATGTTTGAGACTGCTCTGGGGGAGTCAGGTGATAATCTTGTTGATAGTGTTGATCTTCTTGGAGAGGGTATGGTCCAATCTACGTTGAACATTCTGAAAACTGATCGGACAACAAATACGCAAGGCGATGATGCTTCCAGCGACGCTGGAACCATGCTAACTGTTATAGAAGGCAGTAGTCAACTGCATCAGGGGGATAGAAGTGCTCAAGACTACGATATCTCCTTTGACTCATCAACCCCTGTTAAATCCCAACTATCAACCTATATTCCGGCTCAACCACATCAGTCTTCAGGATTACGCAACGAAATTAGGGGAGGGACATTTCAACAGTCTGGTAATGAGATTACAGGGAGTGAATCTGAAGGCTTGGAGACATTAAATCCAGTCAAAGCTTCGAATCTTCCTGCTGTAAAAGGGATCGATATGGATGGCGATGTAAAGAAAAATGCTCCATGGATTGGCTCCAGAATAGGAACAGCTTTGGGAGATTTTGCCGGTGATGTAGCTGAGGGTATGGAGGAGTTCAACCAAGCCCCAGTTTCCGAATATTCGGAACAATCCACGCGTCCAAGAGCCGAGAATGTGCAAGAAGCATTCCCTCGTCTCTCCTCAAATTCTTCTACTACCCAATCCCATAGAGAAGGTTTATTCTCCAGGGTTTCATCAGCTGCGAGTGACTATATCAGCGAGGCTTTTGACGCTCCTGAAAGATTACAAGATTCTCCTGAAAGCCAAATGATAAGTGAAGCAAACGCAGCCTCATCTCATTCAGCGCCAGATTCGGTTCGGGCTGAGGAACCACTCGATGCTATACGACCTGGAAGACGCTCAATACTCAGGAAAGGATTGGAACTTTTTAGAACCTGGGTGAGTCCACTGAAGCGTAAACATGAAACCGATGAACCCACAATTGAGGTTTTTCATGCGTCTACTGCTGAAACTGATACTCCAGCTAAAGAATCTAAATCCCCACAAAATCCAATAAAGAGGAAAAAGACATCTGGTGTTGTCACGGACTTCAACAACCATATTGTCATGAAGACTAGAAGTGGAAAAATAATTGGTGCTAATACAGATGAGGAGCTTGCACGTGCCAAGCTTGTTGAACAGGAGGAGGAGAGAATCATCGAACAGATTGCCCATGGTGAAATAGATGCAGCCTCTGCCCTTCGGGATCTTGCTGTAAATCATGAATTCATCGAACATACTGGTGACAGTGATGGCAGAAAAGATGAGAGGGAATCTACGATATTGGAAGAGGAAGAACAGAGCACGCAAAAGAGGGCTGAACTCCTAGAGGGGAATCATCATGATCTTCATGTCATGTCCCGCCAACATCTCGCAGAAGAAGGTGAAGAGCGCCACAGTGAAGACACAACACCTGCTTCACCTATGAACGAACCTCATGCAGAAGCTGAAAATGCAGGTGGAATCAGTAATGGTGTCGAGACCGTCGTTGCAGAGGAGGAGGCTGGTGGGGATGACATTCAAGAGAAAAATGGGTTGACCTCAGTCAAGCCAAAAAAAGCAGACGGCAAGAAAAGGTCGAGAACTGAAGTAGAAACAGATGAAGCTAACCCTGAGAAAGCTCCTAAGAAGACGAGAGGAAGAGGTAAGACTCGAGTATCGCCTCGTCCAGAGAGGAAATTGAGAAGCCGCACGAAATGAGCCTGGTGTCACATGTATTACAAAACTACCAGATTTGGCCTATGATAATGCATGAACTCAACAATCGTTATTATTGTGATACCATTAATGTAGAAGAAATCTATGTACAACATCGAACTAAAGTCTATAATGAACCATCGACGAGAACAGCTCACGCTAGAAGCAACAAAGGCTTAACATCATATATAGTCAAGTTATGTGCTTCATCAAATACTCAAAACATGAGAAAAATGCAATGCTTGTTATCACTGATCTGGTCACACTAACACTGAGACCCCTATACATTGACCTATCAGGGATCTCAAGCCTTCTAAGTATTATTGGCTTTGGAGGTTTCAATGCAAGCCCTCTTATGATGTTAGATACAATATCCCTTTGTGTCAAAGATTTTACTGTATCGATAGGGAATACGAGTATCCAAGAGAACACACCTGACATTGCGCCTGCGAACGTGATTGAAATCGTGCCCATTGGTATATTTGTACCAGATATTTGGCCCTCAGAGCCGGTGAATCCCTGAAGCATTATCTTTGATGTTTCATAGATACTAAAATATAACGCAGACCCTAAAGAATCCCTCATTAGATGGAATCTATAACCGGAATAAAGTCCCAGTAGTCCTTCGCTCCTTCTTATTTGTTTTGCAACTTGCCATGCGGTCTTGGGCATCCTTCTTGGGTTCAAGTGAAGCTCATCTTGCATGAGAATGTACAACTGTTGGAAAATCTTTGTGAATTCGAAAGGACAAGCAAATGCAGAGCATACTGCACCGGATAGTGCACCAGAGAGGAAAGATACTGGGGCATTATTAGCCGCAAGCACTAAAGCATGAATCGGTTTAGATGAATCATCTGTGGCAGTTAAGGGAGTGAATATGTACCGTTGCAAGCGACCCGCGTACGGTTTAGCCTCAGTGTAGACTGTGACCCCAAGAGCTTTCGTTATTGAAGATGAAAGCAGAGGAGCAGTCAACCCTCTGAAAAGACCCTTAACACTCTCCTTCTGAATCGTGATTTTGAAACAGTCGAATATGCCTTTATAGTGATGGGTCTGCATCCTCGTTTTCATAGAATCTAGTGGGAATCCAACCACCGTGGAAAATAGGGAAGCCGTATAGGACATGACAGCGGGTCTCCAAGGATGCAGCCGTTCGGGAAGGATGTGAATGGCATTTTGTAAATCAAGCTCTCCGGTAATAGCAGGTGCCACTGCAACTTTTGGCTTGGAATCCATAGTCATCTGTATATATATATATGCTCTATCTTCAGGGACTTGATGGTTTCGCTAACTTTCCTCCGTTTTGCATCACTATCAGCTTTGGACTTAATCCGATCAAGACCTTCAAGATTTCGGCCTGGAAAGAAGTCACAACTGATAAGCACAGCTTTCCGTAAAGCGTAGCAATCAGCACTGGAATTGGTTCAACTATCTAAGACAAACAGAACTTCTATTTTGGCTGTGATGAGGAATGGCTGCCAATTTTTTTTTCTTTTTTCCGCTCTGCTGGTATTGCGCTAAGCTTTGAAGATAAGAGACTACGTCAGCAGATGAAATCAACATTACAGAATTACTTCATTGAATTACTTCAATTGAGGGTGATATTATTGCACAAATCTGGCAAGATCGACCGATCTTAGAGCTCTAGGCAGCTTTAAACGCGCTTTCTTGCGGTTTGTTTAGCAGAGTTACCATTCTTCGCCACTGGTTTAGATGCGGTGGTGGTGGCAGATGGCGCAACCGTCTTTGGCGCTGTGGTGTTGGCGGCTTTGGATTCAGCAGCTTTGGTGCTAGCAGTTTTGGTTGGGGTGGCCTTTGGGACGCTCGTTGTTTCCGCTGCCTTTTCACGCTCCTCTTGTTCGAATGCTTCCAGGCGTTGTCTGTAATCGACTTCACCCCAGTAGAGCCCAGCTTGAAGTGTAATGATACCACCCAGCAGGAAAATGATCATTGCCTGAGATGCAGCAATCACATTGATCCCAGTGTTTTGATCAACGTCACCCCATTGACCTGCCACAGCACTCTCAGCACCCGTCTTCAGATTGGTCAGATAAATACAAATTGCAACAACATATAAAAACAGGGAGGCATATTCAAATAGTTTTGCGTCGTCAGAAGGTCTAAAGAGCTTGATACCCATACCAACGAACCCTAACCCAATGAAGGCGTGGATTATATGGATAGCAACACGAGGAGTGGATGCCCATGTCTGGTAATGTCTCAATGAGTTAAGAAAGGCTTCTTCAGTTGCTTGTTGTGTATAAAGCGTATGGAAATCGTATGGGAAATTACCAAAGAGCAACCCCAAGCAGAAGAACACACCTAAAGAAAGTCTGGTTAGTGCTCCATATTAAAAAGCAACCCCATACGGGTAACATCACCTACCGGCAATTATAAGGGCATTTCCCAGTGGTACAATGTCTTTGTATTTGATAGCCATTATATTAGCTTATGGGATTTGGAGAATTTTGAATTGAAAGACCTTTACTACGGGTATTAATTTTGGGAGGAAGCCTTCACCTAAAAAGCTTCTAATTTTCGCGAAAAGTGCCCACAACGTTTTGGCTGGTTGATTATATAATCAGCTAAATGGGCAAGGTCTACTATATGTACCCAGCAGAACAAATCACATTCAAACACTCACTGAGACACCATATGGGATAGTTACGATGCTAGCAGGGCTGAGTCTAAACCTGGACAACTATCTTAAAATAGGCTCATCAGCAAATTTGCTGTCAGGCTGAGAATTTTTAATCAACCTTCATACTACCAATGGCAGCACAGGGTATGAGGAGATTAGAGGACAGGGTCATGAGGGTCAATTCTCCCTAAAAGGCGGAAGTCAGAGTGCAAGCTCGAAAGGTTTTAGTTTCAGGTTCCGCCCGGTATGAAAATAACACAATTTGCAAAAATTGAGCCTTCATTTCCATATGTGCCATGTCATAAATGGAGATGCTCTTGATATCGATGAAGATTCGCTGCCTTTGTGTTTCTTAAGGCTCGGCTGACTTGCTCGAGTTTTCCATTTGAATCTGGTAGAGCAGAAGAATTTCCTTGAACACTTGGCGCTCGATAATGTCAATATCTTGCTGGAGGCTAGGATAATAAGATGTCAAATATTGATATGCGGGAAGTGGGAGACTGTTCGTTTTCCCATTGTTCGCCGAAACAGATTTGGATTTTGAAAGCACTAAATCTCTTTTTTCGATGGATGATTTCGATGCGTGGGCTCTTGCTCTGATCAGATTTCCTTCTCGAGAACCGACAATTCTCATAAAGCTAACTAACTGGAGAGTACCGAAATTCACATTCGTGGGACTTTTAAGTCATACAAGTTGAAACAAAGAAAGTGAGAAAAGGGAATTCTATCTTGCCTCTGCTCACACTAAGGTGGATTTCACAGAGGTCAGCTGAATAATTTAAGACTTACCATTGATTCCAGTATTTACAGTATGTGGACCAGAATGAGGTGCTGGAAACCTGAATATCAGCTCAGTATAGCTGAGTGTAGCCCTTCCTCATTGTTGATCTCCTATATACAATTCAGATCTGCTAGTGATTGACAAATGTGCCTCTGTCATGCTTGGCATGCTTTAATTCTCTTGTATGATCGGTTCCTTATGGTTTCTCCTTTCTCGTCTGCGGCGACATTACCTTTTACGTTTCCTTTTTTGTTTCACCATATCAGCAGATAGTGGGAATACAGTTGTAGGCACTTTTTGGTAGTGGTCATGTTGAGCTGATTACACCACTCAATTGTGCTATAACCTTGAAGGTCCGTATGCATCTATGCCTTACGCTTTTTGATGAAATCCCCGCAAAACCTATAGATCCGTCTTTATTATTAACTATACATGACCATTGAAAGAAAAAAAAAACTTAAGCTTGAACGGCTTCAGCTTCTGGAGCAGCTTCTGGAGCAGCTTCAGCTTCCTCTGGCTTTTGAATGTAAGATTTGACAGTTGGGGCTGGAATCTCTTCATCCTCCTTTGGATCAAGAACCTTAACGTAATCTGGCAAGGATTTTGGACCAACTCTGCTGGCAGCTGGGTCTCTCATAATTTTAACCTTGACACCCAAAACACCTTGTCTCAACAAAACGTGTCTAGTGGCAACGTCGATAAAGTCTCTAACTGGTTGACCAGAGTGGATTAAGAAACCATCTTGGAACTTCATGGATTTAGCACGAGCAGCTCTCAACTTACCAGAGATGACAACTTCAACACCCTTAGCACCAGATTCCATAACGTATCTGACAACACCGTAAGCGGCTCTTCTGATAGCCAAACCGTTCAACAACTTGAACTTCAAAGATTCAGCTTGAGCAACAGCGGACAAACCACGGTCTTGAACTCTCTCAGCGTATAAAACGATAGAACCTGGAGCGAATTTGAATCTCTTTTGAACCAAAGAAGTCAACTCATAGATTCTTCTACCGTTTTCACCCAAAACGGCATTGGTTTGAGTAGCCTTGATGATAACTTCGGTCTTGGTTGGGGTAACTCTAACTTCACAACCAGCGTAACCTTGTTCAGCCAATTCTCTGGTGAAGAATTCATTCAATTCGGCGTAGAAAACACCGTCAGCGACCAATTTTCTCTTCTTGGAAATAATGTTAACCATTTTGTATATGCTTTGTTGGTTGTGTATGTTTAAGAGAGTTGCACACCGTAGTTTTTCACTTTTGACATCGGAGCATGGTTCATTTTTTTTTTTCACCAGGGGCCACACAAAAATCATCCCCCAACACAAAAGAAAGTTGTGACTGTTATATCACAACATCAGAACACCACTTGTATCCCTGGTGTTTCTTGATTTCGAGGGCACGTTCAAGCGCGGTCATCTGACATTCCGGTCGGAAACAGCATCTGACATCGCGAAGGAACATTCCAGAGATCTAGACTCTTACTTGTTTCTCTAGTAACCGCAAAATAAGATACGCGCCAGTGTTGAGAAAAGGACAATAACAACGGTTCAATACGCGGCTTGACTAGTGCAGGAGTCGGGACTGTAGTGATATCGCCTGGGAGCTACCAATCCAATAAACGTGCAAGTCAGATGTAGCGTAGTAAAGGCTGAGGAGTTTGATTTGTTAAACACTTTGGACAAAGTAATCGCCAACGGGTATTGGGACGCTATCATGAGCTCAATTGCTGGAACGTTCCGATTTTGTTGATCTGCAGCGGAAAGAGACGCGCTAAACGGTGGGACGCGTATGTGTTCCCAGCTAGAAAAATGCTCAGTACGATCTGCAACCAACCCTTTGACCAGCCCCAGGGAATTAGGACAAGATTTAGCAGGGCCGAGAATCGAGCTGCACCATCCGATGAAGTGTCTCTGCGGGATCAGAGGGCGAAGTACAAACCCAGCACCGTATTCGGTATACAGTTTTGATCTCTTATAAACAGTTTAACTTATAGAATGATCTGAAAATGCTTTCAACGCTGTCTGCTTATAACGTGGTAGATATGTGTTATGATAAGGGCATTTAGTCTCTATTAACCTCGGAAGGTAGTCAATGCCAACGCTATATATATATGATCATTGAGGCTTGCCAATACGTGAGAGTTTGTTCACGCTCAGATCAACTTGGGAAGAGTCCTGCAAGTTCGGATCTGATTTGGAAGGATGCCAGCCCGATTTGGATTTTGGAAGTGGCTGTTTCCCAAAAAAACAAAGGCGGAAACTCTCAATCGAGATGAAAAACCAACCATTTTTAGTTCTCATCTGCAAAATGATACGTATCTCTGCATATAGGTACATATCGTTCTTGGATTTGTCCATGTTTTCGATTGTAAACAAGAACCGATATGATACCTTCAAAGAATTATAAATACCAGTAAGATTCCCACTTGCTCCTCCTCTTCTTCTTTCCCTTCTTTATCACAACAAGTTCCAACTAATAGTCACTCTTTTAAAATGCAATTCCAAATCATCTCTGTCTTGTCTGCTGCCGTCTTGGCCTCTGCTAGTGTTACCACTACCTACCTCAGCAGTGAATCCACTGTGACCGCTACTATTGAGGAGTGTGCTTCCACAGTCACCAACTGTCCATACAAGGGCTCCAACGCCTCTAACAGTTCGAACGTTACCGTTCCATCTATCACTACATTTGAAGGCGCTGGTAATGGTATCTATGCTAAGGCTGGTGTTGCCGCTGTTGCTGGGTTGGCCGCTTTCCTTCTCTAAGGCAACTTGAAAACATCACATGTTCGTATAGTGAACAGTTTTAGATACCTCAGTACTACATTCTGAGTTCTTTTGCTCGTTGGTTTTTTCAATTCTGTTATCTTTTATAAAGTCGGTTCAAGGTTTGTCTTTTTTTTTTTTTCATTTGGTTTTAGGCGGCTAGTTAGAGCTATTAAAAGTGCTATCTGTTGATAATTCAATTTTACTATTCTTTCAAGTTGATATGATGTAGGTATGAAACTTAAGTTGGCATAAGTTGACCACCTTTACTCCAAATTGTCAGTCAAGATGATTACCCATGTGTCTCGACGTAGCCAACCGAAAACCGCTTTCCAAGATGCCATCAGATTCATAATCAAGGCCTTCAAAAGTATCCAAATATCAACAACAGTAAAACATATACGACACGTGACTTTCAGAACATTCTCAAATTCTCTTCGGATTGATCGAAATTTAGTGCAGGGAATGTTGGTGTTGCTCTAACCGTCTGTTGTCGAACTGTTTATAATTTGATGAATCCCTTTTCTGGGCTTGAGTGAGTCGGTTTAGTGTGTGTGTGGATATAATTTACAGCAGATGAGATCTTTCAAAGTCGTTGTTGTTGGTGACGGGTAAGTATTATGTGTCCGGCTTTGATGGGCAATGGGCTCTTTTCCTTTATGTTCCCCTTCAATAACTAACAATGGGTTTAAAGAGCAGTCGGTAAAACGTGCTTGCTGATCTCCTATACCTCCAATTCATTCCCACAGGACTACATTCCAACGGTGTTCGATAACTGTGAGTAATCAAAAAATTCTGTATTGTTTTGCAGAGTCTAACTTTTCAACAAGACACCAAGAATACGCTGTTTGAAGGAGCTCATTATAAGCTCGAGTTATGGGATACTGCTGGCCAGGAAGATTACGATAGACTCAGACCTCTGTCGTATCCACAAACGGACATCTTCCTCGTATGCTTCTCCATTGTTGAGCCTTCCTCTTTCAAAAATGTAAAAAACAAATGGATCCCTGAGATAAGACATCATTCTAGCGATGACATCAAGATTGTACTAGTCGGTACCAAGGCAGATTTAAGAGATGACCCACACACTCTGGACAGATTAGAAGAGTCAGGGAATGAACCAATATCAAGTGCCGAGGCTAAGAAACTTGTAAAAGAGCTGGGTCTCTATGATTACGTTGAATGTTCCGCAGCTACTCAGGCTGGCGTGGAAGACGTTTTCGAAACGGCAATCAGATCTGTGATAAGTGCAGAGAAAGAAGCCATCGCTAGTGTAGCAGGCACCTCAAATCAAAATGGCGTACAAAAAACTGCTACTCAACCTCCAATAAAGAGAAGAAAGCGTTCAAAATGCACCATACTCTAAAACTCAGATACCTTGCAAGATACAAATGCAGTTTGTTGAGTCTTGTATGATTTTCCGTACCTTTTTTTTGTTTTCTTTTCAGTTCACGAATTAATATTTCTTTACTTGATGATATGAAGGACCTCCATGGCAGGTTCATTGTTTAAGTTTGGCTCTCTCTCTCTCTCTCTCTCTCTCTCTCTCTCTCTCATTTGAATAAAGATTGATAGATTACTACAAACTTCTCAAAAGAGTGCAAGTATATTATTAACCTATATGCTTAACCTTCATCAATTACTTATCATGGATGCCCTCATTGGATGTATTTTCCCCAAATTTGCATTTTCATCACGTTTCTGTTTCTTCTTTCTAGCCTCTTGTTTCATCTTTTCCAACCTTTCCTTTCTCTCTTGGTCTAATTTCTCATTCTTCGCCTTTATCTTCTCCAATCTTGTTTGAGAATTCCCACCTCCTCCTACTGTTAATTCCACGTTAATCTTTCTCTGTCTGAGTTCACTATGGTGTAACTTCAACGCGACATCCATTCTATGTTGAATTTCACTCCCTGAACCGTCAAATTCCAAGAATGCGATCCCCTTTTCCGTTCTAATCCTTATTCTATCAGGTTTGGAAGCTTGGAAATGGGATTGTAACTCGGTCTCTGTAATGTCATATGGCAAGTTACCCACAAACAACAAGAATCTCGGTTTGGTCTGGCCTTTGCCCTTTTTGCCCCTTCTTGTTTTTCTCTTCTTCTTTACCGTTCCATCTGCAGATTCTGTAACTGCTTGTTCTTCTTCCTCCTCTTCCTTCTCATCTCGTTTCCTCTTCTTCACGTCTCCTTCATCCTTATTGTCTTTGTTCTTGAGCTTGTTGCGGAACTCAAGAGCCTTTCTCTGCTTCTTTGTCAGTTTCTCTGTCACTTCAGCCATATTCCCACTAAAAATCAGAATATTTATATCACAGTTAAAGAGTTGAATTTTTTTTTTTTTCCTGCCTTCTTCTGGCTTTTCCCGTGATGAGCTGGATCGAAACCCACAAGCCAGAGCCAAAAATGAGACCAGACGCCAGCGAGCGATTGGACAAGAGCCCCGTGCGGGCTGCCGACGGCTCGAGGGACAGCTACAGAGAGAGGTCCCGTGACAGGTCGAAGAGCAGCAGCAGTAGCAAACGTGCCGGATACGATACCGCAATGGAACCGATGAGAGACGTGTCTGAAGAGGAGATCAAACAGTTGAACAAACAAGAGGATAGAGGGAGATCCACGGAGAGGAGAACCGACGGCGACCAGGAGGATCTCATGGTGAAGATGCTTGGGTTTGGGTCGTTTGACTCTACAAAGGGCAAGCATGTACAGGGCGTTGGGACAGGTAGTGTTAAGAAGAATGAAAAAGTAAAGTATCGCCAGTATATGAACAGGGAGAAAGGCTTCAACAGAGCCTTGTCTCCAGAGAGGAAAAGATGAGTTACAATGTGTTTACTACTAGCTATGAATGATTTCGCAAGCTATTATTAATTTTCATTTCTTATCCAAGAGCTTTGAATGCTCTGAAAACAACTCTTCATACATTGCTCTCAGATCAGAGTAAGCCTTTGTCACTTTGGTGACTTTTTCCTCGAGTTGTTGTACTTTATTCTCCTGTTCACGATCGCTTTCTCTTGTTATAACCTCAGAGTTGATGTTTGAAAGGTTTTCGAAAAACAAAGCTTCTGTGGCAACTCTATCCAAGTGAGCATCAATATCAAATAGTTTGGTCTGGTCTGCTTCACCAATCTGGAACAAAACATCCTGTTCTTTGGGTTCGTTCGAAACAATGACTCTTTTGAGCATCGGGATCAATCGATTGTTCTTATCAATATTTTGATTATCATTATTTTCAAACGTATTCAGAATCTCCACACTTGTTATCCGTCCAACCAGTTCTTTCATCTCTTTAACAACTTGTTTCGAAACTACATCAATGACGGCAACTTTCCCCTTGGAATCACCAGAAACGAGATAAGTTCCATCCAAAGAAAGTGAAAGTTTCACCACTGCATGACCTGAATGATATGTAATCGTATCTTTGAGCTCCACATCTGGTTGTAAAGTTACAACTTTACCATAGCCCCCTTTAGCCTCAAGGACGTTTGTGGCTGGATTTGGCTCATAAAGTTGAATTTGGCGGATGTTCCCATCTTCAAGCCCCACGTATATGGCCCTATCTGCAACATCAACCACTATAGATTCAATTTGTCCATTGATAACAAACGTTGTAAGGAGTTGGAAATTAGCCATGCTATAGATGCGGATAGTGGAATCTTTTGAAACGGTATATAGTTTGGAGTCCTGATGTACATTGTTGTTGAGAAAGATATCCGTCACTTCTAATGTATGATCAGATAAAACGTGAGCAGGTTTCACCACTTTTTCATTGTTAGAGAATCCAACAAGGTCAGATATTCTCCATATAAGAACCCTTGCATCTTTACCACCTGTAATGAGAAAACAACCATCACTAGACACTTTCATCACCGTTGTGGTTTGATAATGGGCCTCTTTAACATTCAAAAGTAATCCGGAATTCAATTCCCAAACGTATAGTTTCCCACTTACACCACTACCGAATAGTAAATAAGGTAATCTGAACTTGGGTAATCTCGTCTGTTCTTCTTCCACTTCAACAACATCATCATGCAAATCATCTAAAGAGTTCGGACATAGAGCTAAACAGGATAACTGTTCTGGGACCGGGATTCTCTGGTCGGGGGATTCTTTGCCCCATGAATATACATTTATAAGGGCTTTGCCCTTTACAGAAACAAACACTCGATCACCTGGTTTAGTACCAGTAATAACTGATCCATTGGGATAGCATGCGGCCTGACGAAACGCCATTGTACGGCTTTGAGAGTGAAGAGTCGTCGCTATCGCCAGCGAGCTTGTCCCCTGCTTATCATCTGGGTTCCCCTCCGAGCAATAGAACACAATCTCCTCCATAGTCTCTTCGAATCCTGAGAGAAAAGAATCAGACACTTGCCTTGAGAAGCTAGCTCATCACAGGCCTTACTAAATTTTTCACTGCTGGCATGGCTCGTAACCCTTAATATTTTTTTGCGCAGAATATCAGAATCCTCAGCCAGTTCGATGGCCAACGTGCTCGATTGCTGGATCGTAGCGAGTAGAAATATGCCTATAAACATCATTGGCACGATGCTCGTTGAGGGCCCGGAGGCTGTGCCCGGATGGGAGTACATCCGGCGGTACGGTCCCCTGGCAGCCGCGGTCGGGTCTCTCAAATGGTACTTCAAAGGCCGTACCAATACCTGGGAGCGTGATCTCCATGGGAAAGTGTACTTGATCACCGGAGGGACCTCTGGCCTTGGCGCTGCGATTGTGGATGAGTTGGCTTCTCGTGGCGCTCAGATCATCTTGTTGGTTCGCAGCGTTGAGGATTTCTGGATCACTGAGCGTATTCAAGATCTTCGAGAGATGCATAACAATCTCTTGATTTATGCCGAAGAGTGCGATTTGTCCTCTTTGTATTCCATCAGAAAGTTCGCCACGAAATGGCTGGACAACGTGCCTCCGAGAAGACTCGATGCCGTTGTTTGTTGCGCCGCTGAAAGTCTCCCCTACGGTAAAGAACGTGAAAACTCCATCGATGGCATTGAAATACAAACAGCGGTAAACTACGTTGGCCACTATCATCTGCTCACCCTTCTAGCGCCGTCATTGAGAGCACAACTCCCTGATAGGGATGTGCGTGTGGTGTTGACGACATGTATGTCGCAGGCAATGGGTCAGATCGATATCGATGATCCTCTCTCCCTACATAAGCGCTACCCAAAGAATGCTCCCTGGAGGGTATTTGGATCATCAAAATTGAAGCTTGCCTTATTCGCAAAGGAGTTCCAAAAAAGATTGATAGATACACCAAGGAAAGATGGCTCTCCGTGTAACGTACGTGTCAATTTGGTAAACCCTGGATTGATGAGATCACCTAGTACGAAAAGGGTCCTTTCATTTGGTACACTGATTGGGCTACTGTTCTATTTATTGATATGGCCCATTCTTTGGATCTTTTTGAAATCAACTCGTGGTGGTGCACAATCCTTTTTTTATGCCTTGATGTGTCCTGATTTCGAAAAAATGGATGGGGGAAATTTCATTGCTAATTGTCAATTATACCATCCAGCAAGACCTGAGATTGAAGATGCTGACCTACAGAAGAAGCTCTATGATAATACGGAGGCTGCTATTGCCCAAGTGGAAAAGGAATCTGCTATTCAACGTAAAAGGGTACAATTGAAGACTAACAAAGATGGCCAGAATCCTGTGAAAAACACCAACGTCTCAATAGGGACTACCACTGATCAAGATGATATTCCCTTGTTTCCTGGGTTTGAGAATCTCAAGGGGAAGCTAAATGGATCCAGTGACGGTAAGCCTACTGAACCTACATCATCGAAACCGCAGAATAAGAAGAAGAATAGAAAGAAGAAGAAAGCTTGAAGCATGGCCCTACCTCCTAGTCATCTATATAGCATCGAATGGCTCATAGTCCAAAAGTCCCGTATTAGCTACAAACTTAGCCATCAGAGCCTAAACAATCTCCGTCTTTTGTCATCTTTAAAGCCTACGAAGACATACTGAATGTTGCTCTTACCGATATTACCGGATAGAGCGATGAGGACGGAGCTTATCGGCCAATGAAATCAGCGACTCAACCATCGTTAAAAGGAGAGATCGAATCGTAAAACAAGATCAGAGATCAAATCAAACACTATTGTCTCGAGAGTATTCCGTTATCGTACGAGATCACCTTAATCGATACCCGATTATTTTCTCATTACCGTGGGAAGGGACTCCAGTTTCACAAAGCTGATCTTTTCTGGAACTTTTCAGCTAATCTTTATCAAAGTTGAAATTGCAAAGAGCCCATAAACAAATCCAACCACCACCACCAACACCACCTTTACCCCCCTGTGACCCCACATAGCTCTATAGCAAGAGAAGAGTTCAGTATGGCTGCTTCTCCAGTATCTTCACTTACACGGCTGCTACAAGAGAAAAAGCAAGATGACAAAAGACGGCATTCGACTGGACGTTCTCATCTATCTGTTCAAGTGGAGGAGGACGATACAGACCTCACCAATGCCGTTTCGATAGAAGGGGTTGAAGTGCCAGTCTATGATGAGAGTTCTCCGCTTGAAATCAATCACAGCAGTTATAATCAAAGAAGCCCCATTACTATCAATCCTTCATCTTATTCAACAGCTCCCCCTATAAGGGCGCCCATGAGTGCCTCGATCCACAGACAGCCTTCTTCAACCAATGTCCATTTCAGCTCTTTTAGCAATAGCAATAGCAATAGCTTCTTGTCATCCAGCATCCCTTACTCTGTACCGAACAGTGGAGCGCAAAATGGCAGTGATATATCGACATCAGCACCTCGTCATTCAGGGCTGCCATCCAACATCTCGATGATTGAATCGACGAATATAACTTCACCAGCTGTCAGCTCTACAGAGATCGAACCAAGATTTGTTGTTTCAAGACAAAAAATTGCAGCTGCTCAGGCATCTTCGTATTCAAAATCAGCATCACAAAATTCATCAAGTGGATTCTTTTCAAAGTCAAGACGGAATTCTCAAATAAACTTGGGTTCTTTTTATAATAACCCTTCAGCAACGAATTCACCCATTGTTAACAATCAACCCATCAATATCACTACTGATTTTGTCTCTGGTTCCCCCTCGAGTACATCGAGTGTCGAATCTTCTTACTCCAAATCTAAACACAGCTCGATGGTGGATCTTAAGCGGTTTTTCAAAAAACCACCATCGCATTCACCAATGAATGGAAATTCATACATGATGTCACCAAGCAACTCTCAGTTCTCCGGATCTAGTCGTGAACGGTCAGGGAGTGTAAGCTCATCGTACAATAACAACGTTTCCGCGTATACCACTCCACAACAATTACCATTCTCGAAAAGGTATAGCAAATTTGGTGAAAATTTAGGTGCCGGTGCAGGTGGGAGTGTGAAACTCGTTAAAAGACTCTCTGATAATGTTGTGTTTGCCGTAAAGGAGTTTAGAGCTCGGTCAGCGTCTGAGACTCGTCGTGACTATGCTAAAAAAATCACTGGGGAGTATTGTATTGGTTCTACTCTGAGGCATCCAAATATTATTGAAACTATTGAGATTGCATATGAGAATGATCGGATCCTACAAGTGATGGAATATTGTGATTATGACTTGTTTGCCTTGGTTATGTCCAACAAGATGGGAACGGATGAGATTAACTGTTGCTTCAAGCAGATACTTACAGGGATACAGTATTTACACCATATGGGGCTTGCACATCGTGATTTGAAATTAGATAACTGCGTTGTAAATACTCATGGGATTGTGAAGATTATTGATTTTGGATCTGCTGTTGTCTTTTCATATCCATTCTCACAAACATTGATTGAAGCCTCAGGTATAGTTGGATCCGATCCATATTTATCACCAGAGACGTTAGTTTTTTCCAAATACGATCCAAGACCTGTTGATATTTGGTCAGCTGCTATGATTTATTGTTGTATGGTGTTGAAGAAATTCCCTTGGAAAGTTCCAAAACTATCTGACAACAGTTTCAAACTTTTTTGCACAGGTAGAGACAGTGATTCACTTAGTGCATTATTGACAAAATCACCCCCACCAAAGATGGCTACACCAAAGCCTGTTTCCAAACCTAATGGTCTATCAAACCTTACAAAGGCCTTTTCCAAACCATTAGAAGATATTGAGAAAACCATTGAACGTACAAGATCCGTATCCTCCGAGTCTTCAGTCACAGTCACGAAAGATGACGAACCAAGTCCAATCATCACAGAAACCGTTGAAGAAGGAATGAAATCACCACCATCCTCAACACCTTCTGATGATGGGAAGCAATCTACCAAAGAGCAAGGTGAATCACATACTTCGAATCTCGTTGGAGAAGCTAGACTTCTTCAGGCACTGCCTGTACATGTTAGACCCGTTATTAGTCGTATGGTGGACCTCGCACCAGCGTGCAGAGCCACTATTGATGAAGTCATGGCGGATGCCTGGTTACAAAGCGTGGAAATGTGTACAGTGGAGGAGAATGTGGATGGGAGTGGTATCTCGAAGCATATCTATCATAAGGCTAGTAATCATGACCATACTCAGGTGGATCAAAGTGAGGCGCATATTGCTTCCTTGGAGAAGAAGAAAAACCGGAAATAGATCAAGAGTTAACGATGTGGATTTACGCTTGGACTGGTATTATGGGAATGTTAGACGTATATTGGTTTATAAGAGTATAGAGCAATGGTATCAAACAAAAAAATTTAGTATGTATACACGTAAGCCAACATTTGCGGGTCCCACAGCCTCAAAAATCAAGAAAAATTTAGTTGCTGATGCCCAACATCCGGACTAAAAGCGACAAACAGTATGATTTGTTGCTGCTGCATGCGTCAAGCTCAGGTGAAAAACTCGTGTGACTGGAAAATTGCGGTCAGAACGGGCTTATAAAGAAAGTTAATCTAATGGCATGACTCAGGAGCTGATTACAAGCGTCGCAACAGGGCTGAGCTGTCAAGATTATCAAGTCTAGGCACAACTAGGCGTGCTTATAGCAGCACGTTACGTGACCGTATCAACTTGGCTGCTGTACCTTATCAGCTGCCGATTTCTGCGGTGATCTCATACATTTTCTTCTTTTTTTTTTTTTTTTTTCTACTCTGAAAGGAGGGAAAAAGCAACGTCCAAGATCGAAATTCACCATACAAGAGCAATATAAGCAAGAAAGAGTAGAAAGTATATATAGTAGCCTTATACACCTTGAGCGATCTTACGGTGCTCAACTCGCAAAGTTGATCGTTCTGTGGGCACAAAGAAAGCGACAATCACTCCACTTTTTGCGCCAGATAATTTCGAACCCCTTCCATTGTTGGCCCATCCACAATCATATATGCACCCCATATATCTCACGAGTCCAATATAAGCTGTGGAGAGGCCTCATAATCGATCAATCTTTCGTTAGGAAGCTGCTACACGTCTTCAGCGAGCATGGAATTCCAAACCAGACACAACTCGACGGGACAACTCATGTTCCGTCCCCACAGATTCGAGCTACACTATGACCAAACAACATATCGTCCAAATCGGCCGATCAATGCAAGACTTCACCAGTACATCCATTCCCCTACAAGCTCTCTGCCTACATCACCGCACTTCAAACAGTCCTCAGAGTACACTTGCAGGACGGACACGAGCGCTGACGAAGAGCTACATCACATGCTATGGAGATCAGCATCTATGCCTACTTTGAAAGAAGTACCCATGACCGCTCATGACCCTTCTCATTCGAGGAAAAACTCGCTGATATCAAACTGTACTCACTCAAGACACGGTAGCATAGATCACACTGAGGAGGCTTGTCAGAGGCACCACCATCGACGTGGGAGCGTTGCCATAAAGTTTGAAGAGAAAAAAGTTGTTGATGAAGTTTTGGGGAGAATGGCTGATCACGAATATGCTGTTGACGCATGAACGATATATCTATAGGGTAATCCAATTTTCTTTCTCTCTCTAGATTGATGATGAATCAACCTTAGGACTCAAATGTAAGCTACGCTAGCTTTGAGTAACATCAATATAAACATGATTTCAATATTGCTAAGCTCGTAACTATCGTTAATTATCTATGGTAATTCTTGTAATGGTGGGCGCACTGACTAAAGCCTGATTCATTTCGACTTGTCAATCCTATCAAGAACTTTGATACCACCGTTATCAAACTGCTCCAGTACTCGTCGATGGCTATCAGAGTCATGGTCTTTCGTTTTATCATCATGATGTTCACCTTTATGATGTTCCAAGCCGTGTCTTAGATTGCTATGAGTCTCCTGAAGCTGGTCAAATTCATCAGCGACCATGGTTTGGATCTTGAACTCTTGCTCATCTCTGGTATTGGCTTCCACAGCTGTTTTCAACTTTCCCTTTTCCTTTTTGTCCAGTGTTTTCACCTCCTCTCTGAAAGCTTTCGTAACATCAGCCTTGATATGTTTTCCCTTCCCCTTAACCTGAGAATCACCCTCTTTGATACTACCTTTCACTATTGATCCAACAACTTTGCCGTCTAAACTTGTGTCAATTCTCTCCTCTTTACCGTTATTGGTCTTACCAGTGAGGAAATGACCAATCTTTGAGAAATCAATGTTGAATTTGGAGAAATCAACATCGTTATCCTCATACGTTGCCCGCGTCTTTGTGCCAAATGTGTCATCGTTAGCACTCCCAGTGTTGACTTTAGCCCCAGAACCCACAGGTATAGGTGCTACTTTCCTGTCAGGTTTCAAATGGAATACACTATAAGTCACAATAAAAGTCACCGTTATCAAGAAAAGGGCAAGTCTCCTCTTTGGTGTTAAAGAGCGTGGAGGTAGTTGCTTATCTTTATACGTTTGCACCATATCGCTTGGCCCTTAGACTGGGAATCTGTTTCTCAGTGAGATGAACTTCAGTGATAACCTTGAGAGTAATATCTTAGTGTCAGCAACCAGCAAGTCTTATCCAATAGGGGGATTTGGAGAACTTTACAGTAGTTAGTGGCTGATCTTGCTATATAAGAGGGTTGGGGTAGCCGGTAGACTTCCTTAAACGGTAATCGCGAAGCGACCATTTCAACATTAGAAGCTCGCGCCGATCTGTTTTCGCGGATGTTGACAAACTTAGAATGAAGCTTCTCGACTAGGTGTCGTTTAGACAAAGAAAACTAGACAAAGCAGAGCCAATGAAGCTCAACTCGGCGAGCTATGAGATCGGGTATCCCGTGTACGATGCCAAGTTTCTCGATGGCAGAACGCTTTTAGTCACGGGCGGCGGCAGTGGAGAGAATCAAGGGGAATCCATCAATAGGCTTACGGCGCTAACTATCAACTTTGCAAAACGAAAGAAAATAAAGCGGTTCCGTGAGTTGAAACTCCGTGATGAAGATGATGCTCCTACGGTTCTGGATGCAGAAAACAATCTGATCTTGGTTGGTTGCAACGAAAGCGCTGAGGCTATAAGGTCAGGACATAACCATAGCTTACAAAAATACGTCTACCATAATGAACATCTGAAATATGTCACTTCAACATCTTTGGAACCGATCACCACTCCATTACAATATCAGAAATTGATCCGTCTCTCGCATGATGGCTCCATAGCGGCAACTGCTACTTCAAAACTTCCAACGGTGATCCACATTTTGGATGCTGTTAAGGTGTTTGAGAAGTATGAAATAGAAACCAATAACGAGGTTAAGGACCTCGACATCTCTCCAGATGGGAAATTGCTCTCTTATATCACGGTGAGCTCACTTGAGATCATATCAGTGGTGACGGGGAAGTCGTTGATGCGTAAGATCAACTTCAAAGATGGACTTACCAAAGTCCGTTTTCAAGATAATGACAACGTCTTAATAGGTGTGAACATGAAGGATCAGAGCGGGATAGGTTTAATCAGAGTGAGCATCAGCAAGAAGCTGAAAGTGGTGAAAGAGGCAGTGGTTTCGAAGAAGATTAAGGGAATTACTTCCATTGACGTGAGCATCATAAATGGCGTCATTGCGCTTTCTGGGAATGATAACTCATTGATATTGCTCAAAATGCAAAGCTTGAAGCATTTGAAAACATTCAGCAACCTCCATAACTTGAGTATCACTAAAGTAGTTTTCAGCCCTGATGGGAAATTCTTAGCCAGTGTCTCTGCTGCTAAAACTATCAGTGTTATTGAAATCCCAGAGCGACTTGGTATAGAGACTCATAAGATTTATTTTTTCTTTCTGAGAATTCTGCAACTCACTATTGTTGCTGCCCTTGGATATGTCGCTTGGCTCTTTTATAACAGCAGAGAAGCTCAGAACTTGGATATTTCCGAGTACTTTACTCTTATTCAAAAAACGCATACTCAAGAAGAAGCACATACATATACGCTTCTGAGAACAGCAACCGGTGATTACAGCCAGAGTGCCAGTCATCTTTCTGAGTCTAGTAATGTTAAGGCGAGAACTCTGACAGAGTTGAATTCGCACCAACTATCATCTGTGGTCTCGGATACTAGCATACTTTCCCATTCTACTCCAACTACTACTGTCCAGCTACCACGTACTACAGAACCCGATGAAGAGAGCAATGAGAGCGAGCAAACCAAATCTTGTGAACTTACCCATAAAATCTCAACTGTACTCGTATCTACGAAACCACATTCTCAACCCTATTCGGAGCATATATTAACATCAACAGAGCCTCAAGCAGAAGCTTCTCAAACTCTTTCTTCGAGCCAGCTGAAGTCATCTTCCAAGGTATCGAAGAAAAAAAAGAAAAGAAAAACCAGGAAACCAAGGTCACCAAGAAAGAGATCTTTGGAAACAGGCACAAGCTCTTCTGACGAAGAAATTGTTCACGCATCGCATGAAAATTCCATTACTTATGCCATTTCAGATATTTCACCATCCTCTGTTGAATCCCGCACTTCAACTCCAGTCCAACTGGCCTCCTTAACCAAACGCGAAGAAGATGAGTTTGATAGCAGGGCAAGCTCGAATTCTGAGTCACGTTCAAAAGCTTTAACCGGAGTTAATGAAGTTCCAACTTCCCATAACCACAAACCAAGTCATTCGGATGCGGTTGAAACGCAAAGCAAACTCAAAAAAGTTACCGATGAGAGTCAAAATATTGGAAATGAGGAGGTAAAAATATCAGTCCCCATTAATAGTGGTGCCTTTTCAGTAATTTGGAGTGATGTGGAAACTATACAAAGCAGCGTTCGGGATGATGAAAGCCTTCAATCTACTTCCTCGAAGATAAGCGACATCAAGTTACCAAGGAAGAAAGAGAGTTCTTCAAGCTCGACAGAACTCAAATGGACTAGAGCACATTCAGCCATTTCTGAAAGTGTTAGCATCCCGGCAGCTAGCCTGACCAGCACATTATCAACCGAGGGCTCAAATGAGGGCTCCTCTACGACCAGTGCTGCATCTGATACAAGCGGTGGTACAGAACCTCTGATAAGAGGTGGTGATCCTGATAACTCAAAATCCGCTGCTCCCGTTAGTGCTGTCCATGAGGTGCAGTCAACTCCCTTGGACGCCAATCATTCGACTGCAGTGATACAAGTAGAGGAAATTCCAACACACAACGATAGTGCTACCAAACCACAAGAACAACTCGGCACAACAATTGCCGAGTATCTAAGTGATGGTGAAGAAATGCCTGAGACAGCTTCTTTAGAGACTTCAGATGAATTGGCAGTGGAGTCCGATAGCGGCGATGAGGCTGATACAGAGCAAGAGGATAGTGAAGCTGATAGTGAAGAAGGTCATAGTGAAGAAGATCGTGTTGCCTCAAGTTTTGGTCGAACCAGTTCGTATGGTTCAACTTCAACCGAGGGTAAGTTATCTCAATCGACGCTTGAAGAGTTCACAGAGATCGAAACCGCACAGATATCGTCCACGGTGCTTCCAGATATCGTCAAAGAGTCCTCAGTTTCAACTTCCTTTAACAAGACCAGTTCCGACAACCTGGAAGACGAAATAGGATCCGTGCCAGATTATGCCTTGCGAAATGACAATGAAACTGTTCATGTCGATGAAAACGATGAGATTATGATTAACGGTGATCTCGAGCATGAGGAGCAGAATCCAGCTAAACAGGAATACTTTCATAAGGGTAGTTTCGTTGAAGAGGAAGTGGCCTACGAGTCAAAGGATAGCTCTATACAAGCTGAAAAGCGGGCTTCCGATGACGATGATGCTCTTCCATTGGCTTCGTTAGAAAATACATACGATGGTGGAAGTGGTGAAGAAACTGATGATAACGAAGTCACCAGCGATTATCTTACGGAAGAAGAGATTGCGGATGGCGAAAGTGTAGAAGAACAGAGTGGGGAGGAGGAAACTGAGGAGGTTATCAGTGATAATCTTACGGAAGAAGAGAGTGCAGATAGCGAAAGTTCAGAAGAACAAAGTGAGGAGGAAGATATTGAGGAGGAAGCTGAGGACACAGAAGTTTCTGACACTGACGACAGTAGTGAAGGGGATGGTGAAGTGATTCACACATCAAAAATAGCTCACGATGAGCTATAAAAGCGTGTAATTTATTATAGCGTATGAATAGCCCGTATAGATCAAGTTTGCATTAACTAGTAATATCAGTGGAAGTAGATTTGCGCAAAAAGATTACAAGCTGAAAATCCAGGTCTCATCCGTAAGATATTTGATGATTTGCGAAGCTCGTTATAAATCGTTTGGTCTGTCCAGGTCAACTTTAAGACTGCCATTATCTCTCAAAAACTTCCACTTGGGCTCGCAAGTTTTGATCAAGCTTTTAGTTTGTTATCTACGTACCATCTTGTATCTAGTACAGGTGTGTACTAATACATGTCGTTACTTGGCAAGTTGCAAGTTGGGACTGTAGCAATAACACCCGATGGGACGTGGGTGGTATTGGAAACGGGAATAGTCAGTAAGATATATGTCTTTCTCTATTCGGTTGACCGAAGCGTAGCTTAAAGACAGTGAAGATATAGTATAAGCTAATATCGGTATATAAGTTGTAAACAATGTTCAGTTACTCGATGTTCTTAAATGTTCCTCGATCTTAAACGTGTATAAAAGGTGTAGACGACAAGGTGTCGAGAGTATTGAATATATTCACCATGATCCGGGTTTACACGGGGGATCGTTGGGAATCGCGTAAAATGTCGGGATTGACGAATGTGGTAACAGGCAAGCGGAAGCGATGTTGCAAATATTGCAACAGGCCACAGACCAAGGAGTATTGAGTCGCGACTTGTCGGACTGTCGGTGTCTTGGACTCTTGGCAGAGGCCCAAATTATCAGACAGACGTTATTAATTTCTTCTTCAAGTGAAACGCGATGCCGTTTGGAAAACTTTTTTTTTCCGATCTATCGTCTGTACAGTTTTTTTCCTGCACTTAATAAGCGAAAACTCTTCAACTTGAGTTAAAGCTGACTTTTCATACGATGTGAGCTTTTCATTGTTACTGTACTGTGCTTTTGTGTCATACTGACAACGCAGATAGTCATAGGTTGTTATCACTGCATTCATTAACGCTGGAGATAGCATCTGGCATTGTCTTTTACCTTATACCCGACGGCTTTAACGTATTTACCATCGGACCAACCTCATCTCCACCTAATACGGCTTCTCCATAGAGTGGAAAAGATAAGAGATAAGACACAAGGCATAAAAAGAGTGGTTGAAGTCTAAGGACCGATCCATTGTTAATCGACCTATACCTAGAGCAGTGCGGCCACCATGGAGATTACCAAGGATAAAGAGGCCGTTGTGGTTGAGAAAATTTCGACAGAGCTTTCAACAGAAGTCGTGGAAGATGCAGAACTGGGCTTCTTCGCTAAGCTCTCCAAGAGATTGGACGCTCTTGGTGTCGAAGAGAGAGGTATTGAAAGAGTATTGCCAGAGGAACGGGCACAGAATACCAACACATTCTCCCAGTTTTTGACCGTACTAGGCTTCTGGTTCTCCATCACAGGTGGTATCTCTAATATGTCCACTTTCATCTTAACTACAGCGATCTTTGAGCTGGACTTCAGACAGGCTTTGGTCTGCTCCTTGGTTGGTTGTTACTTTGGTGCAGCAGTGTCAGCATTTTGTGCCACTTTGGGCCCACAATCAGGCTGTAGACAGATGGTCACCGCCCGTTACCTCTTTGGGTGGTGGTTTGTCAAGTTCATCTCTTTCTTGGGTTGTGTTATTGCAGGTATTGGTTGGTCGATTGTCAACACTGTTCTCGCTGGAGATATTTTAGCTGCTATATCTGATCAAAAAGTACCGAATTGGGTTGGTATCATCATCATTTCGGTAGTGTCCTTCTTCATCTCCATCTTTGGTATCAAGATGCTTCTGAAATTTGAAAAATACTATGCCATAGTAGTTTTCATCACATTGATCTTGCTTTACATCTGCATGTCCGACAAGTACGATATAATTTATGACTATTCTAATGCAGAGGTGCCGCATGATGAAATGACTGGTGACTGGTTATCAATGTTTGCCACGGTTTGGTCCGGTTCTGCAACTTGGGGTGCCATCACCTCTGATTATTACATTGCCTTCCCAGAGACGACGCCTAAATACCAAACTTTCTTGGTGACTTTCCTCGGTATCATCATCCCAACCACGTTCGTCGCTGTCGCTGGTAGTCTGCTGTCAGTTATTTGTGTCGTTGACCCAGATTATAGTGCCGCTTATGCAGATCATGGATTCGGTGGTGCGTTGGCGCAGGCCTTTTCTCGTTGGAACGGATTTGGTAAATTTTTGGTCGTTTTGTTATTCATATCCTTGGTTGCAAGTACCATTGCAAACACATACTCAGGTGCATTTGCATTCCAACTAGCAGGGAAGCAATTCAAAAGAGTTCCTAGATGGGCATGGTCTATTGTCTTCACAGTTGTTTACTTCATCTGTGCGATTGCAGGACGCAATCATTTTTCCACCATCTTGTCGAACTTTCTGCCAATGATTGGCTATTGGATCTCAATGTACTTCATCATGCTCTTGGAAGAAGATTTGGGGTTCAGAGTATTTGCCCATCATTTATACACAAAGGAGTTCCCATCCGATCTAGAGGAAAAGCCGAAATTTAGATACAACTGGGATGAGTGGAATAACATCAGTGTTATCACACACGGATTTGCAGCCACAACTTCGTTCATTTGTGGCATTGCAGGTGCTGTTCTTGGTATGGCACAAACCTATTACATTGGACCTGCTGCCGCTCATTTCGGACCATATGGTGGTGACTTGGGTATGTGGATGACAATGGGCATATCAGGTATTTTGTACCCCCTATTGAGATATTGGGAGTTGAAAAAATTCGGTCGTTAGCTTAATATATATGTGTTTTCTTTGGTAAAGCGTACCAGTATGCATATGTCGTATTAATTTCTAGATCGGCCAACCGATCCCGATGCCGAGATTTAAGACAATACAGCACAACCGGCTAGATATTGTCTCCCACGAACAAACATGAAATAATTGCAGTCTACTTCCCGAAATGAAATGCTAGATTATTGTTCATTGGTGCTAAATATTATATTACAAGGTTTCGGTGGATGCAATCGCTTCTCCCGCGTGGTCCGAAGTCTGAGCTGTTTGTGAAGTGTCCTTAGTGAAAAAGTCATCGCTTTCCATGCTCTCTTTGATCTCCTCGAGCAAACCGTCTAAATTGGCTGAAACCTTCTCATGTACTGAAGTCTTAGTTTCCTGTGTGGTTTCAATCTCTGTATCGAAACAGTCATTTGAATCCTTCGTAGCCATGCTTGAATCACCAACAAAACTGCCTCGGTGGTCACTGATGACCTTTGATAAATCATCATTTGATGTACCTTTTTTTGACGAAGCCGTAGATCCAGACTTCGAAGAATGCTCCTCAAAGGTCGACAAGCGCGACTCGCGTAGTGCACGTGGAGTGTATGGTATTTCCGGAATATTCTCCGTGCTGACTTGAAGCTCTGGATTGTTCGTTAAAAGGTCCCTCTTAGCATCGAGGCTCGTACAAGACCCATCATTGATGTGAGATAAGGAGCCGGAAGATTCTGAAGAAGGAATCTTTGATAAGTCGGGATTTGTTTTCCTGAAGAATTTTGGTAACACTTGTGTGATTGGTGAAGAGGCAGGAGAGATTGTTGATTTAACGGCAGTGTTTGTCTGTATCAGTAGCTTGGAAAATCTACTATTAGATCTCTCCGAACGAGAAGGAAGTGAAACTGGAGACGTTTGAAATCTCTCAACTGGCTTGGATGGAGGTGTACCGTCTTTGTTAGTGATAGCAGACGAAGAAGAAACCTGTGGTTGATAAACGTCTTTCTCCTCATCAAGCTGTCTTGGTGGAGTATTTCTAAAGCTTTGGTATGGATGAGAAGAGTCGCCAGAAGGAACAGCCTTAGGTGAAAATGAACTCATCTCTTGCGGCGTTTCGGGCAACTCAGACTGTTGTCTTTGATTCGGAGAGATATGAACACTTGAAGCTCGAGGTGTGGGTGGTTTCATCAACCTTGGCGACTTCCTCTGCTCTCTTATTGTCATAGGAGTAGCGACTTCCAAGCTGGAAGACACCAATTGAGATGTTTGGGATGTCATTGAGTCAACATTTTGGGTCTCTTTGATAATAGAAGGAGGAGATGGCATCGTCTCTGAAATCTGCTGAGTTGGAGTCGTGATCCTCTGGTTGGGCATTACTGGTGCAGGCAGAGGTTTCGATTCTGTCCCTTCATTTGACAAGTTCCTCTCCTTGTGTGGCACTTTCTTGCCCTTGAGGGTAGAATGGGGGTCCGCCTTGTGCTCTATGATAGACTCAGTGATGTTTCTTGGTGCACTAGGAGGTGAGATATGACTCGGGTTAGTTTTCTTAACCCCCGTCGCATGTCCTTGAACTGTTTTGATGGCTGCTTTCTTGTTACAACTCTTCGTAGACAAAGCTGGCAGCAATCTACTTTTACTAGGTGCTTGTCTACCCGCTTCAGGATGCTCGTCTTTCAGATCACCGCCCAACTCACGCTCCTTTGAAGTATCAACTATCTTATCTGCAGAACTTGGAGGAGTCAAATATCTATTGGTTGTTGATACTTTCTCATGGGAAGTAATTATCAACCAATCACAGTCACCAATGGTCTTTGTCAATTTGAGAACGACAGTATTTTGCAAATACCCTAGAAATGTCTCGTATTTCCAAGCATTGATGAACCACTCGCTAATCTCAAGCTTGGAAACTCTGACTGGTAAATTGTCAACATTCTGCAGTTTGGAATTGAAGTTGAAGTTAATAGTATCTGCCAAGAAGGTCTCACTATTATTCCCATTGTCACGTTGACTCTCAAACCCATAGCGATTGAAGTCACTGATGAAAGTTGAGATTAACTCCTTGTTGTCGAAAAGAGTACCATCTTTCAAGTTTTTCCTAAGCTCGCTAACTTCATGGTTGACTTTGAAGTTCTCAAAGTTCAAATTTCTGTCAAATTTCTGCAAGTAACTTTTTGAAGAGTTGGAGAAGAAATGCTCAATGATCTTGTATGGGTTGACCTCAAATTTATCAAGGAATTTGTTTTCAAACTTTGTGAAAGTATGGTTTGAGGAATATATTCTAGAGGTTGCATTGGTAGCCATTGAAATCAACTTGAAATAGTTGGTCGAACTCAAATCCGGATCTGACGGTACGGTCAATGTGAGTGCTTTCTGAGTAGAGGGTTTGTATGGCTTTGGTGGATATTGCTCAATTTTAAATGTATCCAATATTGCCGGGTGCTCAAACGATGCCTCTTTAGACAAGCTTCTCAAATATGAGATGAATATCTGATAGAAACAGTATCCTCTTTTGTAGTAAAAAGCTTGTAGCTCGTTCAAATCATCTTCAGTCTGTTTCGTTGGCTCTTTGAACTCATCTCTGCTGAAACATATCTGACCTGCAGTAAATATGAGGTCAATGGCAGTATTGAGATCCAATAGATAATCGTCGGCAAATATAGTGATAAAGATTTCCAAAAATTCAAACAAAATACAGCAGTGATTATGAGAGGGGAGATAAAGGGGCATTCTTTGATAAAATGACTCGAAATGTGTGAAGTTTGTAGACTCCTCATACTTGTGAAACTTTTTAAATGAATCCCAAGGGACAATAGCACCAGGAAGCAAGCTCCATATAGTTCTCAAACTCAGAATAATGGTTATCCAATTGGCCTTGCCAATAATCTGTTCCAATTTTTCTCCAGTGTAGGAGCACCCTTCGTAAGGAAACATACTTTTAATGAAAGTGTTAGTCTGCGCAATATCATCTTCGTCAAATTGTCCGAGACTAGGCTTGAATATATCATAGAATGCACTCAATTCATGTTTTGTTGCCTTTGAGCGGTCAATCTCTTTGAGTCTCTTCTTCAATTCCTTTGTGAGGTAGTGCACAACGTATCTCGCCGACGCGTGAGAAATACCTCTCGCAACTAATATGTCAAAATTCGGCTTCAGCAAAGAGCAATTGTTGAACTTCTCATAGTCATAGATGTAAAAGAATTCAGATTTGAGCCTGTTGTTCTTAGCCTCAATGACCAGATCAAGATGGTTGAAGTCCTTCTTATTGATGAGGTTGATCTCCTTCCCGAGAATCCTCTCTGCTGATGTTTCAAGATTCGGTAGCATTGATATTGACGTTGACGAGTAATACGTCAAAATGAATGAGATTGTTAGTTGTTTTTAAATGTTTGCATTTGCGGTCTTGGGTCTGTTTTACATTCCGATCCAAGACAAGCGCGGAACAACGACGCGTTCACGTTTGAAACATAAACAAAAACGCGCAACGATCAAATTTGAGACGTGTCATTGAGCCTCGAACAAACTTTGAAACTCCCGATAGGTATACGGTTTATTCGGTTTTTGTGTGAGAGATGGAGCCCGTAGCATCGTTGTTTCCGTTTCTGGGCTTGAACTTCAGGAGGTGTTTAATGTCCCGGTTCCTGGTACCTGGTACCTGACAGAAAGGCTCAACCAGAAATTAGGAGCCTTTTAGTTGCAAGCGACCATCCTTTCCATTGCCTGAGCGGAAGACAGCCTCAAAGACCAAGCTTCATGTTCTTGAAAGGTTTGAAACACCTAATTTAGATATGATAACGACTATCTCATAATCACCACTGCAGCTCAGAAGGCTAGCCTCCCGAGTTTGGTATTTTCCTCATTGGGGATTTATGACAGAGTTGCTGATGTAATAAAAAAAAATATTCCACTAATCTTCTCTGGCGGCTGATTGACAGCTCTAGCAAAGTGGAAACGTGTCAAACTCGTAACCAGATGGTGGACTATAAGGGTGCCTTGGTGCTGGCTCCGATGGTGAGAGCTGGCGAACTGCCAACGCGGCTTCTCGCGCTTCGTTATGGCGCTGATCTGGTTTGGGGTAAGTTTATGTTACATTGGGCTCATCGACATTGATACTAACTTTGTAATTTTAGGCCCAGAAATTATTGATAGGAAGATTATCACGTGCGAGAGGGTTGTGAACCAGAAGCTCGGAACCATCGACTATCTCGCTAAAGGCTATACAAAGATACCCGGAATAACAAACTTGGTTTTCAGAACACATCCAAAGTTTGAAGAGTCAAAGTTGATTTTCCAAATGGGGACCTCGAACCCCAGTATTGCTGTTCAAGCGGCAAAAATCATTATCGATGATGTGGCTGGGATAGATATCAATGCTGGTTGTCCAAAGCATTTTTCTATCCATGCAGGGATGGGCGCCGCTCTTTTGAAGACTCCAGATCTATTGTGCAATATTTTATCCGATCTCGTCGAACAGGTGGGTAAACCGAACAACAAACCTATTAGTGTCAAAATAAGGCTTCTCCCTCGAGAAGAAGATACTTTGGATCTCGTGAGAAGGCTGACCAAAACGGGAATAACAAACTTGACTGTACATTGTCGTACTCAGCCTATGAGAAACAGGGAAGCTCCTATTAGAACTTACGTTGAGAAAATCAAGAAAATATGTGATGATAATGGTGTGAGCTTTATCATCAACGGTGCAATAAAGGATCGCCAGGATTTCTTGAAGCTGCAAGAGCTGTATGGGGAGGATTGTGGCGGTATGATCGCTGAGAAGGCAGAGGAGAATCCGTCTGTGTTTAGCATGGAGCCTTTACATTGGGTACCGCTTATCAAGGAATATGTCTCACTAGCGCAGAGTATGGATAATTTTTTTGGTAACTCCAAATATATGCTCACACGGATGATACCTGGTAAGTCACCATTTTATCAAATTGCGGCAAGGGCGAAAACATATGACGAGGTGAATAGTCTCCTCTTCAAGCTGAACGATGACGGCATTTTGACCGACGACAAATCAGTACATCGCACGACAGAAAACACTGAAACTCCAGTTTTATCAGATGAAGCCGCTTCGGTGGAGACCCCAACCAAGAAGCATAAACTTGATCATAACGAAGAGACGCTTCCGAAGAAAGTGCAAACAAATAGCATTCTGGCCTGAAAACTACATAAACTTCAATCAGTTCCATACTCATAACAAAATTATCTTAAGTAGAAAGTACTCATATGCAACAAAGCCGGAGAAACACGAAGCAAAATGGGTTATATATATATGTACATGCAGCTTGAGAAAAAAGATGTGTTACAACCTTTCTCGATGATTCCCCATGTGTTCAACGTCACAACGACTTAGGAAAGACAAATTCTAAAAAAGCACAAGGAAGGAGAACTGCGATGTTTGATTCGTCCTTCCAATGTCAAGTGTCTTCACCGCGAGAACTCAGTTTCTCTACTCTCTTCCTATCAACACTGACTTCAATCCACACCAAGCTGCTGCTGCACCAGCCATCATAGCTGAGGCGTATCCCATTGGTTTCAATCCCCTCGTAGATTTGAATAAGGCACCTGCAAGGGCACCCGCGGCAATTGAGTTGTAAGCATCATGCTTACCTCTAATAGCGTCAATTGACGAGTCAATAAGGTTGTACGTCAGCGCTAAAACACCAGCGGTGTTACCTAAGAACGGACCTCTTCTAGTGATATGATTTAATACAGTATTAAGTCTCAACTTCCCTGGAGCGTTCGGTGGTATGTTCTTCAATCCTTCAAAAAACCCGTAAGAACCACCCAAACCTAATCCCATGAGGTAAACGGCACCAGTACCATAACAAAGATCATCTGTCCACCCTCTGGATGGAATCAAGCCCTGTGCACCTTCTAACTGGGTAAGTGATTCATCCTCTAAATCAAGGTATTCGACACCCTTTTCTAAACCCGCAAGAGGGTGAAGTCTTGATGTGTCTAAAACCCCTGGGGTTGATATGATACTGGAGACATCAGAAACCGTACTAGGGTCAAAACCAAGCTTCGGATCTATATTTCCGGATGTCTGTTGAGAAGCAGTCTGTGAATCTTCTTTCTTTTGGGACCCAAAAAGCCAGGACATTGTGTTATCTATTGGATGGATCGCTGTGGTTGTATGGGTTGCCGAGCGAGTATTTCAGTGTAGAGCCGGGGCAATTACGTCAGCTGAAGAAAAGTATTTCAATGACCTGCTATGTAGCTAACTTGGCAAAGCACTTCTCAGCAAACGTTTACTTTAGTCCTGTGACTCGTTCTTCTCAGCTCGCCGTCAGCCTGTAACCGCCCTCGAATTTTTCACCGCTGGGCAAAAAAAAAAAAAAAAAAAAAGCCGGAAAGCGCAAATATGTTACCCTGACTGATTATATGATCTTCAAGATCGCGATCAAGTTCGCGAGTTAGCTAGCTCACTTCAACGTTCTTTGAGCTAGACGCTACTTCTCTTCAGTCGAAATCACTCTTCCAGTGAGATACCGTTGTAGTGATGGCTGTGAGCACCGAGGTGCACAATGAGATTGGCAAGCTCAAACTTTTGAGGGAGCAGCTTTTACGAAGCCTTAATAGCTTCAATGACTTACGTGAAGATGATAGCAAAGAGACGATATTCAACATGATGAGCAACTACATGGATTCCCTTGACTTCCTGAAATCGGAACTGGAGTTTGAATACAATATCAATCTAAACACACCAATACGGCGGGATGATACGGAGCTTGTAAATCTAGCTGTTCTGTTTGATGAGCTCTCTGAATTTGGTACAACCTTTAGTAGGAACCTGGTTCAGAAACAGTTCGATTTGAAGAAAAGTCAGCTCCTCAAGTTTGCAGAAGAGAAGAAGGGACTCTATGTAACCAAACTTGGTGATGAGGAGAACCCATCAGAAAGTGCTACCCCTCTCGAGCAAAACGTCTCGACAGAAGCCAAGATCATGTCAACAACAAAGAAACTCACATCTCATTTATTACAGTCTAGTCAAATCTTGCAAACTTCGTTAGTTCAGTCTCAGTTAAATCTGGAGGAGTTGACAATCCAGGATGATTCGCTTGCTCAACTTGCAGAACGATTTGGGTTCTTGGGTGGTGTGCTAGAGAAGTCTGACTCTTTTGTCAATGACATCAAGCTAAGCACAGAACGTGACAAAAGGCGAATGTATTTTGCTTTAGCGTTTTTCGTCTTGTGCGTACTAAAAGTTTTTTGGGGTAGGCTGCTCAAACTTCCGGTGAGGTTTGTATTCAGAGTGTTTCTCTACAGTTTGAAGTTGATGTTAGCAGCTTTTGGACTTTTCTCCAAGACGAGCACAGAAGTCGACTTCACTAGTATCATGTTACCTCCCATGTCTTCTAAAGATGTGGCGTTCACCATGACGGTTGAAAGCGTCGTTGGAACGGGTACGACTGCTATAGACAGCGCAGTGAGGACTGTCTCCTATGATCTGGCTGAAGATGATGAGTTTGATGCTGCTCTTGAAAGGATCATAGATGAGCTATGATGATGGGTAAGGGAACAGAACTTGGCTTCTGAGATTGTATTTTGTTTCGTTAACGTCTTATGAGGGGTACGCAAATCTTGTTATGTTCGTATCTGGTCTTGTATTTGGGTGGCCACGAGACATTATATGGTCGGAGTATTGCGAGTCACTTTATTCACTAAGAGTACGCTACTTGGCGCTCTTAAATCTCATCATCCGTTGATTGTGAGCCAAGAAAACCATCAGATGGTAGGGGAATATCGTGTCGCCAGCATTTGTGCAAACTTTAAAATCTGCCGCCTTCCTACTGGAGAATTATCCGAGACAATAGCCAATAGCCATTGGCCACGCTGTAGTACAGAGCTTAGTGTATCAAAGTTTATTCCTCTGAAACCAGCTGCCGCACTGGAGGACGAGCCAAGCCGATTCCCCTAGATATAGTCTACGGCAATAGATTCCAACCATACTCCCATGATCCCAGTACCAGTAGACTTGGAATTCAATATAGTTTCACCCCATGTTAGAATCCCACCAGTTTACTAATTAGCCCCTGCAATTTCCCCGCGTGCTCTTTCGCAGTGAGTATGACCGGAAAATACAATGAGGCTACGGCTTCCTAAAGGGGAAACTTTGTAGTGCTTGATAGGCGAGATCTCCCTTTGTTGGGTCAAATTCAGAAGGTAAGATATGGCTAAATCGAAAGACAAAAAGCCTCTCAAGTCACGACTTGCCGGAGGCTTTTGGGTTGCTTTGTTAGTTACTCCACGTCCTCGAGTCCACAATCGTTGCTTCCGCTCAAATGTCTGAACTCTCCACGGACATACAGAAAAAGACATTTTCCTCTTTTGTCCGGTGCGTGGGACATTCAGTACGCATGTACTCCGGAGAATTGACGGGAGTGCCCATGGGCCCATGACTCCGTCAGATTTGATCACGGAATACACTTCTATGATCTATCCCTCACCGCTTCATCATGTTTTCAATGAAGCCAAACAGTCTGAGAGTTATTTAGAGTCATCACTAACCATATTTCACATTGTAGTACTCATGTTTCGAGCGATGTAAGACAGCACTGGTCATTTAGACCGACTATTATATACATCTCCAGGCTCGAGCCCGGCCGCTCAACTCCGTTAACAGAATGGTGTGAGAATTAACGAGAGGTTCTTCCCCTCCGTATAAAAAAACGTTGAACCTAAACTCTATGTGTTTTTACACATATGCGACAACATGGGAGAATAGGGCTTAGATCAAGCGGGTATAAGACACCACGACCGATCAGCTTACTGATGGAGCATAGTATAAGGACCTTGCACCTTGCACTACTGGTATTTCAGGGGGGTTGTCGACAAGAGTTCCCCAGTTTTCCCCAGAATTCTCGGTGGCGCTTGTCGAAAGGGGCTGAATTTCAAGCTCAAAAAGCTGTATCCTGTAGCCAACGCTCCAATCAATGCGCCCCATGCTCCGAACAGCCGTGACCACCATGCAGGTATATGCCAAGATCTCCACATTTATAATTTTCCCGATATTCCGGCACAAGCTGGTCTCGCCGCTGGCCGCTGGCCTCCAAAATAATATAGCTTACTTAGCTCACAATTGGTCTCATACCAGGATAAACTGTAAGATTCCTGAGCTTTGAACTTTGGACTTCGAGGTAATAGGTGCGAGTGCCCCTTTCCCCCACGCTCCACGGATTTTCTGATCTCTTGGCTTTTTGCCGGCTAATATTTGATCCATACCGCTCATTTCTAGTCTCAATAGTTCTTTATGTTACGATGCGATTCGGCAGACCACTAAATTCTCAATATGGTCCCGAATACAGCTGCCCTACCGTCTGGTTATGCTGACCATAGCTGTGTGACTGACTCCTGACTCCTGACTCCTGACTCGGTGAAGGGTAAGGAGGCTGGACAGCGAAGTGTGAGAATTTGGGTCCTCCCCCGCAACTCTGGGTGTTAGTTCTGGACAAATGCGAATCATGCGGAAGCTGGGGTGCGTCTGTAGGCCATTTTTTTGGACATGTCCGATTGTGTTGCCGGACCATCTTGTCTCTAAAATCTACCACTGTTTTGCTGGCGCTTTTTTCGTGGACTCCAAAACAATAGATCTACCTAGGTACAGAAGCTGCTACCCACCAAGATGTTTTGTAAGAGGTGGGTATGCTGTCTGGTCTAATGATCGGCTAATGTGGGTTTGGCCCCGATGTCGATTCATAAACCTAAATGCGGGGGCGCGCTGAGTTTGTCCGAAGTTTTTCCACCTGCTCCGATATTCATGCAAGTGTCATTGACCAGACACGGCCCCATTTTTTATCATTCAGTTTTTAGAGCAGCCTCAGACGTAAAAAGAATATAAAAGCATCCTTTCTCCCGCGTTTGGTACTTCTTGACGCTCTATATCAGATCTTACAACTGTTGAACAGTACATTATTTAAGATATAAATCAAGATAAAATGGGTCTTATTGCTGAGGAGGTCAAATTCTTTAAGAGCAAAGAAAGTCGTGCTGCCACTGCTGCGGCCGATGAAAAGCGTGTCGCTGCTAATGAGGACCCTAACGGAGAGAACTTGAAGAACTACTTACCACACTACGATCAGTGGTGGTGGAGAGTTCCACACCTTCTTAGATTGAACGTTTTGATGCTGATTATTTCATTGACTTCTACCAACACAGGGTACGATGGTTCCCTACTTAATGCTTTCCAGTCGATGCCTGACTGGATGGACGCTATGGGTAACCCATCTGGAGCTGTCCTTGGTGCTATGACCAATGGTGTTGTTTTTGGTGTGCTTTTAGCCACCTCTGTTGCATCTCAAATCTCTGATAGATTTGGTAGAAGACATGCAATTACATTGGGTAACATTATCATGATCTGTGGTACCATCATTCAGTCTTGTGCAGGTACTTGGTTGACTGTTAGAGGTGAGGAAAGTGGCCAAGACAAAAACAGACGTTGTTATGCTATGTTTTTAGTTGCACGTATCGTTTTAGGGTTCGGTAATGGTATTGCAACTGTCTCCTCCCCTCCATTGATTTCCGAGCTGTCTTACCCATCACATCGTCAAGCTGTCACAGCTTTTTTCAACTCTAACTGGTACTTGGGTGCTATTATTTCTAGTTGGGTTTCTTTCGGTACTAGAAATGTTGGTAGCAATTGGTGTTGGAGAATTCCTTCAATCTTGCAAGGTATGTTCCCAGTCCTTCAGGCATTTTTGATCTATTTCGTTCCAGAATCACCTCGTTACTTGGTCTCTAAAGGAAGAAACGAAGAAGCCAGAGCTACTCTTTTAAAGTACCATGGTGGTGGTGATGAAGAAAAAGCTGGTGCATTGGTTGACTTTGAATTGTCTGAAATTGAACTTGCTATTGAACAAGAGAAGATTGCCAACAAGTTCTCTTACATGTCATTCTTCCAAACTCCAGGAAACTTGAAACGTTTATGGATTTTGACATGGATTGGAATCTGTATGCAATTGTCTGGTAACGGTTTGGTCTCATACTATTTGGCTAAGGTTTTGGATTCTATTGGTATCAAATCTACCTCTCAGCAATTGGTTTTCAACGGTGGTCTGATGATTTTCAACTATGGTATCTCCATTATCATCAACGGGTTTGTTTTCCAGCGCACCAAGAGAAGACCTGTCTTCGTTACAGCTGTCGCTTCGATGCTTGTCACTTATGTTATTTGGACGATTTTGTCAGCTATCAACCAAGAGAGAGATTTCAAAGACAAATCACTTGGAAAAGGTGTTATGGCTATGATCTTCTTCTACTACATTGCTTACAACTTGGGTCTTAATGGTTTGCCATACTTGTATCTTACTGAAATCCTCCCATTCACTATTAGAACCAAGGGTGTTAACTTGTGTCTTTCTGTCCAGCAGGTTATGCAAATCTACAACGGTTTTGTTAACCCAATTGCAATGGATGCCATCGAGTGGAAGTACTACATTGTCTACTGTTGTATATTGTTTGTTGAATTGGTCGTTGTTTATTTAACATTTGTTGAAACTTCTGGCCGTACCCTAGAAGAGGTTGCTGAAGTCTTTGGTGAAAGCATCAATGATCTTGACATTGACCATCTCAAAGCTAAGGCTACCGCTGAGCACGTTGAAGGTGAGAATGAGTCTTCGACCTCGAATGAAAAGAGTACCAACTTACTGGTTTAAGATAAATGACTGGTTTATTTGATTGTCCTTTATGACGTTACGCTAATGTTTTCTAATAGTTATAATTATACAAATTTAGTGTCTTTAAAGTATACAAGGCGTAGTTTTGAAACTTTCTATGTATATATCATATTACTCAGGTATTCCATTCACTTCCCGAGGATATCTTTAAGAACAGTTTTATAATCGGTTTCCTTCAAAGACTGTCCTTCAGTCTTATGAGCATCAATGGAACTAGGTGGCGTAGAATTCACCATTATACCCATGTTTTCAACAAAGTCCTTCTCCGTGAAAGAAATATTCTCTTCGAGGTTATCTAATCTGTACCTTACTCTCTCATAGGGATTGAGCATCTTCAACAGAGCGACGAGGGTATAATAAGCTCTGTTCCCAACGTTGTTAATCTCACTGAAGGGAATCTCAAGTCTTTTGAGAATGGAATTTAGAGTAATCACTTTCGCTATACCAGGAGCTACACTCCGCTCTGGGGAGAAAAGGAATGGTACAACATACAAGTAATAAGCATCGAGAACTGATGACAAGTTGTTTGGGATACTCAAGCCCGCTTTCTCCATAGGTTCGTACCTGGATGAAATATTGAAACCTGACACCACAGCCTTCCCCTCTTCTTTGAGATAGTGCTGGAGTACTCCACGAGCAACCTCAAGAGCTTCTGTGCGAGGAAGAACTATAGAATCTCCATGGAAAGTGTTTGTTGACAGTACCCCGAAGAACTCTTCAAAAATGAGATGTACCCGCTTCACGTTAGGGAACATTGAGTACCTGTTCTTTATTGGATCGTAAACTGCTAGTCCTATTTCTCTTAGCTCTCCTCGTACAACTTTGGGTTCCATGCTTACTAGAACTTTCTCTTGATCATTTAAAGTGTAGATGGCATTTTTCAGATATTCAAAACGTTTGGACGATAGAGAATCTTCTCCCTTACCCCTGTCGTCTAATCTTTGACCTAGAGCCCATATGTAGTCTGAAGCCTTGCTCATTCTCAAGCCTTGGATGTATGAAGTGTGCTGTCCAGTCGGCATCGTTGTGTTTAAAACAAAATTGCTCAAGTCACTGTTATCGGTCTCTATGGGTGAGGATTTGAAGAGACTAAAAGATGTCTTTAGCCTTCTGAGGTCTTCCTCAGTGAAGCCGTACTCATCAAAATCAAACGGCTGTGGGAACCCAAGCAGGGAGAAGGAGTTTTGCAGCTTATTCCTCAAGTTAGACGAAGAACTCTGCTCCGTCATCGGGCTCTGGGACAGCTCGGTATCAGGCCTGAGTGTGTCAGCTGGTGTCCCAGTTGAAGTGCTGACGGTCCTGTAGCATTTCTTTCGCACGGCTAGCCTGCAGCTCCTCAGAAACATCGGCAGCGTTTCTGATGACTTCGAGGGTAAAGCGAAGCCGTACGGGTCTTCAAATTTTGAGAAGACACTCCAAGTTCGCGGGCTTTAAGTAATGGATCTGTTGATGTTTACACTGCGGCAGTCCTGACCAAGCGCCTTGGCTCCTACTACGGTGGACATTCAGCCTATAACAATGACGCGTAATGTCTCTTGATTATACTCATAAACTATTGGGTGGTGTCTAATATACGAGAAAGCTCATCCAAGTTGTCTTCGTGGTACTTTGCTTTGAGCTTTTCTAAACGTCTGTTGAATCTCGAGCGTGGGTTTAAATGAACCAGCTTCTCGTGTCTTTGATACGCATCCTTTCTCTTCAATTGTTTTCGGCACAAGGGATATTGGCAAGGGTACCTCTCAGCGGCCGCAAACTGGTCTTTGTCCATCCCCGATAGAGAGGGAGTTGCAGACGTGTCTACTCGATCTGAAGTCTTGCTGGATGGGAATGAAACAACGCAAGCATGTTGGGAAGCACAGTGTCTTCGTACTTCTGCACGTCTTGGAAGTCCTAAAATGGACCATGGGCACTCGCTGAATGGACACTTATGCGGTCTTTTAATTTTGAACTCATCAATATGCGAAGCCAGGTCAATCAGGGAGGTGAATACCGATGGACAATGTGTACATTTGTATATCCCTTTCTTTTTTGTTCCCATTACTTTGGCCCAAATAGATGGGTTCATTTTCAGCTTTTCCATCTCAGAGCTGTTCTCTTCCAATGCTACTGAATCCTTAAGCTCTTCATCGTTGGCGTTCCTTTTACGCCTAACTCGTATACCTTTGGGCTCTGAGCACCGCACTGCTTGAGAAGACTCCTCATCGCAAGTGGTTGGGGTTGGTAGCCCATTGTACACTTGAATGGTGCTAGTCATATCGCTTTCATGTACATCTCTCACACGCCGCTGCACTCTGTCAGCGGTCCCGATTTCATGTGATGTTGTTTTTTGTTTATCTAAGCTTTGTTGGGTACTTTCTTGATGATGAGAAAAAACGCCTTCTTTGAGATGCAGATATTGTTGACGTGCCAAAGAGGGTGCTTCGATATCAACTGGTGTTATGAGTGGCCCCATCCATGATCGCCTTTCCAAAAACATATTCTTATCTATGAAGGTATCTGATGTGATGAGTTGTGGGGTAGTCCGCCCAGTTGTATCCAAATTTGACATTTTCGAGTAGTAGTATGGCTCCACTGACAAAAGTGATGGGCTTACTAAAATACCTGGCTCATGTTCCCCTAGCTCTTGATTCTGGTACACTTGATGAGGTTGTAAACATGGATTGTTGAACTGTCCTAGAGTTAAAGGACCCGCCTCCTCATAACATCTGTCCACTTGATAGGTGTTGCCACTACTGTTTGGATAACCATGTCGGCTTTGTGGTTCCCAAGTATATGTTTGCTCTAAGCCAGAGGGAAATTCATCGAACGTATTCATCACTGTATCAAGCCGTATTTTGCTAAAAAAGCTCAGTTTCACATTTGTTGCAGGTCCTACATTTTTATATCATAATCGCAAAAAAAGAAGCCGAGCAAACGACAGTCATCTTCTTCACCTCGCTGATCAAGGGGTTGCAGTTGTCGCTTTTTGGATCTCTAGATCTGCTCGATTGTGTGTCATGTTCTGCATTAGTGCAGGTTTCAACTAATCAAGTCAACAGAAGCTCGCAGCTGAAGGCAGTGGATTGCATTTATTTGCTGAAAACGGTTCGCTGGGCATGAAAAATATACTACACTTGGAAGTTTTGTCAAAGCTGTATAAACCGATATCTGCAACTAGTGCAGGGATTTAGATTTTGATGTACACTTTAACGCGACGCCATACGATCGACGTGCTTTTTTGAGCATGCCAAAAGCTCCAGCCGAAGATAAATCTCATGATTCGCTTAAACTATTAAGAGTACTCGATTCGAATTAGCGTACTACAATGGAATACGATAGGCACACTCAGTTTTCAACAGGACAATCCATCAACTGAATAGGATAAGACGTTATCTCGTTCACAAATTTGCGAGCCTTCCGCAGCGGCCCAGTTGCAGCATAGTGCGCGCACACCTCCCAGTTTGGTAATTACAGGTTTGCATCAAACCAACCACTACCCAACGCTCGCCGCTTTTGTCTCACTACCCTTTGTTTCATCATGAAACAATCTAATCACCGTGAAAGCTTTTTGGACCTTGTGAAGTGGAATCTAGCTGCACCGCTTCAGAGCCATCATGAATAAGGACTCAATATAATTCTAAGGGCGGTCATATGAGACGATAGAGTCGAACAAATAAAGTATAATGTTCAGCCATGTTGTTTCTCCCCGCTAGCTGCACCCACAGTCATTTGAAAACCCCCGAGTCGTGAGGCAAATCCTAGCACGGTACGTTGGTAACAAAACTGGGCTGAGACCACGTCAACGTTAAAACACTATAATTTCCGCCTGATTACTTTGCACTGGTATTGTAGATTGCCCCTCTTTTGAACAGCTGGGTAATTATGCTATTGTAATTCTAGCCTCTCTTGCCTCTTCGCATAGTTATATATGTTTGATTTGGTTGCAGGTGCATGCCTTTTTCCTTTTCTTCGAAGTATCGACCAACAGTGGACATCTTAGCTTAGATAGCACTGGGAGGAGGAAAAGCTTGTGAGTTGTACTCAGAGATATCGATCATTTTTGAGCCCATCACCAGGTCTTTCGTAACATCACATAGTACACATCTACAAGATGAAGCCCCCTGGTAGATGTACTCCTCAGCAAAGGCGGATTATTAGACTGTACGAATTGTGTATGTCGGCACGTCCGTAATTGTTTTGGTTATATATGCGGACCGATTCCGTACAGCATATCTATTTGATGATGCATGAAACGGCGTATGCCGTCCATGTCAAAATCTTATTGTTGCAGATAACTAACTTATAGCTGTTCTATGAAATCTAACATTGGCCTCGATCGTCTGGTGGGCTCAAACTTATGGACGATTTATACTCAATATCAAGGTTTCCTTGACTTTCAGGCTGATTTGTCCGGACTCTCGATTCTGCGAAGTTGAAGGGGAAGCATTAGGCACCTAGTTGGTTAGGTTTACGTGATGGACGCCATATGATTGCACAGACGTACGTAGATGAAGAGAGTCCAAGAGTTTAGCACTGTGATTAGAACCGGCATGTAGCTTATGCTATTTGAACAACAGGGTGAAACTGATGGTCAAGGTGGATTGTACTCAAAGCTGTGGTGACTCCATTCACTTGTAACAGTAACAATGGACTTTGAATGAATCTAAACAATTTCGGAGGAAGTGGAATGCGCTACAGTGCCAAGATAGGAGGGTGGGATCCAGCTCAACCAGATCAATCTGTCATATGTGTCTTGTAGTAGACGTTATCATACCGTTGGACTTAGGTGGAGCTGAAATCACATACCGTATACTTTAAAACGTTGTTACAAATATTTAATACCCCAAAAAAAAAAACAAAAAACAATCATCGTAAGCATTCATTTGTCAAACTGTGTAAAATTGATTAATTACATAAGGCTGATAATGGCTACTTGTCCAAAGCCAAGGGAGTCAATCGCAAATAAGGCTTGATGATTCTGAACTTTGGAAATAGGGTCTTAGCCTCATCATTAGAAACAGATGGGTGAACGATGACATCGTCACCTGGAATCCAGTTGATTGGAGTAGTGACTCTGTACTTGTCACCAGTCTGTAGTGAGTCCAAAACTCTTAGAATCTCCGCAGTGTTTCTACCTGTAGAAGCTGGGTACGACAGAATCAAACGAATTGTCTTCTTTGGATCGATGATGAAGACAGAGCGGATCGTTAACTGAACCCCCTTGTCATCAATATTTGTGGCATCTTGATAATCGATCATATCGTACTTCAAAGAGATCTCTCTCTTTGGGTCAGCCACAATTGGGAAAGTTAAATTAGAACCCGTTATTTCATTAATGTCCTTGATCCAAGCATGGTGGGACTCTGTGGAGTTGGCCGAGATACCAATCAACTTAGTCCCTCTTTTCTCAAACTCAGGCTGAAGTTTAGCAAAAGCTCCGAGTTCCGTTGTACAAACTGGTGTGAAATCATCAGGGTGGGAGAACAAGATTGCCCAGTTGTCACCAATGTACTCGTAAAAGTCAATTGGGCCATTAGAAGTATCTGCTTGAAAATTAGGAGCCTTGGATCCGAGACGTAGTGTTGAGCCTTCTGGTTTTGGCAAGGACATTTTGAATGTATATAGGACGAATCTTTTAGCAAACGTCGAAGGTTGTGGGAGTGAGGGGGCGTAGGCCTCGTCTTTATATTTGACACCGCAGCCAGTTTCTCTTGTCAATCAGCTTTACACTTTTGCTGACTTCACGTGACTCGACTGTGCCACACCTGCGCCACATAGCGCCACATTGCCAGCTCATTGTGGCTGGTGAGAAGTTGAACCTAGAAATTGGCTAATGGCTAAATATATATGGTGACGGGCTTAATACGAGCCATATAGGATGTTGCTGGTATATATCTGGAGGACAGATCCGATTTAGCTCATCGTCTTAAGATGAACTAGTCCGCGCCAGTTAGGCATATGGCTCCCACGATCTGAGAAGGCCTGCCAACGTTTGGGAGACGAGCTAGTTCAATCGAAGCTATGCTGAGTTTCGATGTCATATCACGATGGCTCTAGGAATCTGCTATTATAAAGCACGATTTTAAGAAGGATTATACATGATTTAATCATTTACTTTTTTCTCATTAAACCTAACAGATGTGCTAGCTAAAATCGTAGCAAAACAACGCAACTCAAATAAACCCCGTTTTATACCCAATTATCATGTTCTTTCCTCAACGATTAGTGAACCATCATCATGCAAACAAAAGTCTGAGGGACACATGTTCTCAAGGTCTGAATATATTCCGTCCATTAAACGGTTTCCAAAATTTCATCCTTGTAGCCAGACGCAATTTTCTTACCCTTTTCCTCGGTTGACGCCTCACCATGTAAAGCCAGCAAAGCACCCAAGTCGAATTTTGGTTGTTTCAAAAGCTTCACTTTTCTAATGTGAACATTTTGAAGTGGAAATATGTTCTTGGTAGCCTTTTCAATTTCACGACCAATGACTTCTGGAATCAACTTGGACGTGAGTTGAGCCAAAGTAGCATTCTGAACTTCCCTAGTTATAATCTCAGTCATTTGCTTTCTGATGGCTCTGATATGAGATGATTGTGCGTAAGTCGTCTTCTTGATTTGGTTAGCTTGACGCTTAGTAAAGGCAATACCGAAAACTCTGACAATGTAATCATCCGACGTCTTAGCAGTGACATTGGCCTCAATCAAAGTTTGCCATTTTCTAACCAGGGATCTCAACTTGTCAGATGTGAAGTCCATGCCGTGAAAGTTGGTCAATAAGTTCTTACCTTGAACTTCATCAACTCTCAATTTGATGTTTCTGAAAGAATAGTCCTCAGAGCCTTGCAAATCAGCCAAAGAGATCTCAACAATACGGCCCTTCAACGCATCTGCGGCGTTCTTCAAACCAGTTGACTTGTTCACAAGGGTCTTACCGACGTTTCTATTCTCAAAAGTGGATGGAGCTTTAATATCAAACCAGTCCTTTCTAGTGAATGGATCAACCACTCTCTTCTTCAAACCTTTCTTTCCTTTGGATAGTCTTTTGTTTTTACCGACAGCCATCTTGACTTAAATTAGTTTATTGAGTTGTGCTTGGCTAGTAACGTCAGTACCATCTACAGCTGCAATTCTCAAAATTTTTCAACTAGCCTCTTCATCCCTGTTGTGGTGACTACCGAAATGTTTCACATCAGAACACCAATCAATTCGGCAGTCACGTTGTTACGGGCACTCTCACCATGGGCTTTACAACTGCAACATCACGATTCAGCAGCTTTGTGGGCTGGGCTCAGCTACAATTGTATTTTGAAAGATCACAAACAGAAGTCTGGATTCTCTGAACTTGTCTTTTCATTAAACAAAATTCATGCAGATGTTTTCATAACCAAAATATCCCAAATAAATACACAACAGTTGGAGAAAAAAAAAAGTAGGGTCAAACCTAAACCTTTAAAGTCATTCAATGACCATTAAAGATAAACGATGAGTTTTAAAACAAAACAAATTAAGGAGTTAAAGATGGGCAAGAGTCTTAGTGGTTCTCTGGACGAAGCTTTCTAACTTCCTTACCAACCCTCCAGATTTCCATGTTTCTGATAACTTGAAGTTCCTTCTCCAATTTCTCTCTGTAGTCTGGTTGAGAGTTGAATTCAAGAGAACGCTTAGTCTCAGAACCGTTCTTGACGGATTCGTACAACTTCTCAAATACTGGCTTCAAGGCATCCTTGAAAGTTGGGTACCAGTCCAAAGCACCTCTTCTGGCAGTAGTGGAGCAAGCATCGTACATGTAGTCCATACCGTACTTACCAATCAATGGGTAAAGGGATTGAGTAGCTTCCTCAACGGTTTCATTGAAAGCTTCTGATGGGGAGTGACCGTTCTCTCTCAACACTTCATATTGAGCCAAGAACATACCGTGGATACCACCCATCAAACAACCTCTTTCACCATACAAATCGGAGTTGACTTCCTTCTCAAAAGTGGTTTGGTAAACGTAACCGGAACCGACAGCAACGGCCAAAGCTTGAGCCTTCTCATGAGCCTTACCGGTAACGTCATTCCAGACAGCGTAAGAAGAGTTGATACCACGACCTTCCTTGAACAAAGATCTAACAGTTCTACCAGAACCCTTTGGAGCAACCAAGATAACATCAACGTTGGTTGGTGGTTCAACATGAGTCAAATCTTTGAAAACTGGAGAAAACCCGTGGGAGAAGTACAAAGTTTTACCTTCAGTGATCAATGGCTTGATAGAGCTCCAGGTTTCAGATTGGGCAGCGTCAGACAACAAGTTCATGACGTATGTACCCTTCTTGATGGCCTCTTCAACCTCGAACAAGTTCTCACCTGGGACCCAACCATCTTCAATGGCAGCCTTCCAAGATGCACCGTTCTTTCTAACACCAATGATAACGTTCAGCCCGTTATCTCTCAAGTTCAAACCTTGACCGTAACCTTGGGACCCGTAACCAATCAGAGCCAAAGTATCATCTTTGAAGTAGTCCAAAAGCTTCTCTCTTGGCCAGTCAGCACGCTCGTAAACAACTTCTTCTGTACCACCAAAGTTGATGGTCTTGACACCTCTCACACCAGCAATCTTGGTAGATTGGTTCAAAGCTGGACGAGCAGTTTGCGATAGAGCAGACAATGCTCTCTTTTGTGTGGAGTTGAGAGCTCTAGCACCGGCAATGCGAGCAAGACGAAGGGAGGAAGATCTGAAAGACATATTTAGATAAGTGAATTGATATCTTGTAAGAACAAAATTACGATGAGATCAGAAAAGTGCGACGTGAGCTGTTCTTATACGCCCAACTGAAAATTTTTGGCCGCGCTGAGTCAACCAGCGGAAATTTTTCAGTGGACGCCGGTCGAGGAGGCATAATGCCGGTTTCGCAAGCTTGACTGTTTGTCTTCTGGGCGATCTAAAATACGGCACCAATGTCAATCCACGCCTATATTTTCTCCGTAAACTAGTTATTTAGGGTGAGCAGAAGGCATTTTGCGAACCATCCCACTATCTGGGTTGATGGTAATTGGGATATTCCTGTTTGATCTTGGAAAGTACGATCCATAGACAAGATCCGATCTGAGGACTCTTTTCTTGCTCATTGATGTAGTTTGTAGGTCAGTTTATGCTGCCAACGTTAACTACCTTCGATGCTTCGATTTACGCCTTGCGAAGCCCGGAGTCAAGACTCAAGCGTCAAGACATCAAGCCTGCGCCGGCCCGCTCCGCGAATCCGAATCCGCGAAGGCCAAGCTGGTGCGTCCTCCTCTTCGCGATACACCTGGACACCAGCTAAAATACAGGGCCCTTTCGCAAACTCCATAGAGCTGATAACGTGTGCGGAGTGGCTCTTCAGCGTTAAAGATGGCGCTTGTTTCCAAATGGGCGGATGATGTGGAACTTGTAAAGAAAGCAGAAGAAGAGGACCAGAAGAAGAAGACGGTCACATCGAAACGAGGCCAACCTTTGGTCTCAAAATGGGCCTCAGTTGAACCTGAAATTACCCACAAAACAGACAAGCAACCAACTAGCGTAAATAGAAAGCCGATACGAGGGGACAAAGCTGATCCTGTTGCTGAACGTTCGCCAGCAAAAGGTGATCTTTCTTCAAGGTTGAGTACCCTACATCTGAGGCAAAAGTCCCCTGAAACAAGAAGACATCATGAGGTCAAACAGGATCCAACCCAGGATGATGACGCATGGGAAGACGATGACGATGACAACCCGCCCCCAACAAAAGCTGCTCAGGAATTTGCCTCGCGTCTCGGTATATCGTTGGGTTCTGCTGTAAAGAGCCCCAACCAATCAGTCAGGAATTCTCGAGAAGCTGAAAGACAGAAGAATAGGAACAAAAAGCTCAAAGACCCTAGAGATTGGGATAAGGGTAAACCTGGCACCAAAGTTGATTATACAAACAAGAGAGAGAAGCCAGCAACTAGTACACTCCCCGAGAGTACTGTGGAACCTGATTTTTCTAAAGAACGCCAAATTCTTGATGATATCGCTCAAGGTAATAAAGTTAACTGGGCTGACTTGGATGAGGATGACTATTGAGTAACATGCACGTATAAATTGAACGTTAATGATTTTACTATTTATCCCATAGAACCTCCCGTTTTTTTTTGCCATCAACCGTCTTTATCAAATGAGCTTTTAATATTTTAGCTTGTTTGACATGCTCTGCATCAAATGTCCCCTTGAAAACGACATCTGCAATTTCCTTGTTTTGACCTTCTAACGTTACCGTGCCAAGAAACCACACGTCTTCGTCTTTCAGGTTTCGATTCACCATAGGTATCTCGAATTTCTCCTCGCCCCCTAGATTCTCCATCAAAACCTCAAAATCCTTTTGTACTTTGATTGGCTTCTTGATCAATTCCAGCTGTGGTCCGGGCCTTATCTCGACTCCCTTTAACGATACGTTTCTCTCTTGTGTCCATATTTCGAAATCGTCATGCAATCGAGTCTTCAATGGCAATCTGAACTCGCTTTGAATCTTGGAATCAACTGATAATCTCTCGAGTATCTGCTCTTCAGCAACCATTCTTATGTATTTAACATCGATGTCTTTGTTCGAAGGAGATCCTCTTGATCGTGAGATCCATAATGGAATGAAACACGACTTGTCGTTGTACAGGCTATACGATACGTATAGCGCCATGGTGCCGCAAACAATAAATGTACTTCGCAGCAAAATGCGAAAAGGACTCGGTTTTGGCTGGATCGGGACGAAGTTCGTATACGCTCTGATCTGTGAGGGCTTCATATTGACAGCCCGAGTAGCCGCACGCTTGAACATTCTGGTAAAGAATCTGTAGATCAAAACGTCCCTTAGACACATAGAAGAAATACCAAGAAATCTGCTAAGAGCTCATCCTCCAGAGGTTATGCAGCCCCGCAATATGCTGCCTATACCGACCGAAGCAAGCGCTGCGTTACTACTTCAAAGACATAATCTAATCCAACAATGTGTTTACTTCTTACAGAGGGTTCCACCCTAGTTCAGTGATACGAGACAAACAGATAAAGAAAGAAAGAAAACCAAATTATAGAATATGCAATCATGATCACAAATAGCTTGGCAACGATACCAAGATGAACCATCTAGTGTACAAATGTGAGGGGGGATATTTTGAGCAGTTCAAAAAATCCAATCAGTGATCTTTGAACGCAGTGTCTCTGACTTTTTACCTCTGCTCTCCAGGCTTTCCAAGTATCTTAACTCGTGTTCTTCCACTTCATCCAATCCAGTGGTCAAATCAGCCTCGCTTGCCTTCACGAATTTCGTTCTCTTCACCAGTTTGTACACAACGTAAATGACTATATCTAACAAAGTCATGAGGTAATAAGTTAAGAAATTCTCCACGCTCCAAGAACCAGGCATGAATACAGTGTACCCAATGGCACCAACCATGCACAATGTCAGAATTCCAGCGAAAATAGCAGTGTAGGGCTGGAACCAAGAAGTATATGCAAATTGATGTCTGTTCAGTCCTTGAGCATTACAGGCACGGTAAAAACCTAGATAAGTGATGCACATGAAAAAATAATTGACCAGCTGCGCACCGGTACACAAATTGACAATCCAATTCAAGACCTTGGCAGTGTTATCACTCAATTGTAACAGTGACAATAGAGAGAACAAGAAAGCAACGCCGACGCAAAAGATTGGAACACCTGACTTTGTGCAGTATTGGAAAAACTTTGGTGCAAATCCTCTTTGAGATATAGAGTACAGAGATCTCGAGGAACAATACACATATGAGTTGCCTGCAGAAAACGCTGAAGCGACACATAAAACGTTGACGATGTGGGGGAGAACTTTGATTCTCATGTTGTTCATGGCGATAATATATGGTGAGTAAGAGCCGCTCGACGTGGACCCTGAAGAAGCCAGGTCTACCAACGTTGGATCGTTGGAGGCAACCAAGATACCAACAGATAGAGCTCCCAAAACATAGAAGCACATCAATCTGTAAAAAACGGTTCTGAAAGTTCCGGCAAGAACTTTCCGTGTCTCTTGACCAGCTTCACCAGCCACCATTGACAAATACTCTGGTCCAACAATGGTGAAGCACGCCTTGTTAAGGGCAGCCATAAATCCATGGAATCTACCCATTGATCCTGTTGTGATAGTCTCCACAAGGGGACCTGGGTTCTTCCAATATCTGAACCCAAATGCATCATGTTGTGGATTACCTCCAACCATTGTGATGAACGTGAAGAAAATCAACCCGATCGCCAAGATAACTTTTCCGATACTCAAATAGAATTCTGATTCACCAAACCATCTGACAGCGAAAAGATTAAGCAATGTATAGAAAAATATTTGCAAGCAGAAAGTTATGGCTGGTGAATAATCATCTCTCCAATAATGGATCATACCGTTAACTGCTGTGACCTCGAAGGGGATATAAACTGATATCATGATGAAATAGTTGAATCCAACAACGACTTCAAAAGCCTCGTCTACACAACGACCAGCCATTTGGATGAATGGGGAGCTTACGGGCAAGTAACAAACCATCTCACCAATGCTTGCAGTCACACAGAAAATCACGCCAGTCCATATAAGAAAGGCAAGAAATAGTCCAAGAGGTCCACCGTACAACAACCCCGTTGAAATTGTAACGAATAACCCAGTACCAATGGAACCACCCATAGCGATCAGATGAAGCGTTCTCGAATTCAGTGTACGATGCGTACCACTGGTCCGCTGCTGCTCTTTTCTATCCCCATCTGAGTTGGAGCTTGAAGAGCTACGGGAAATGGTAGTATTGAGTTCGGCAAATTGCTTCTCAGACTCTACGTCCGAGCTTTTGTGGCGAGAAAACACCATGCTCTCTCCTAGCCTCTTGAAATGATTAAGTCTCTGATGATGTCGCAAAAATGACACCCAATAGTAAACTGATCAGTCGTTATTCTGATGACTGAGAATATTATAGGTCTTTAAATGGCTGATCAACTAATTTAGCTAATAAAGACAACCTATATGGTTAAAGAGTGTTTGATTGAGAATGATTGATGATCTGGAGTCCTACTAAATTCTCGAGAGTATGATGTGCAAAAGTAATGTGCAGACCCCACTATATATATATCCACAAATGGTTCGGATTCTACCGCAGAGAAAAAAAAAACTTACTTTGATATATCTGGCCTTGCATAAGCGGGATTAGCCCCTGCCTTTTTCTATGAACTAAATGACTTGACGAGACGGGCTTGACTCGAAATGTCTGAGATGAAAGTTCGTGATTTATGCAACATGAGGTAATGTCAAGTGCCAGAACCGATTATGTCTTGGTGCCACTTTTCCTGGTCATCGATCACGAATAGTAGCTCTTTTGTCTTACGATGATATTTATGTGATAGTCGTTAATCTGCTGGAGTCGCTGTTTTTGAAAGAGGTATCAAACGGTTTTTTGTTTAAGATATCACGTACCTTGACACATTTTGTGACATGTTTCTTTGTTCATCTCAGCAGCGGAATTTTCCCCCAGAAGACTGCAAGAAAATATTTTCCCATTATGGTTTGTGACACATTAAGAGAGAAATTTTTTTAGTTTCAATTTCCCCTTTGGGATGCTTTTTTTCTTTTTTTTTTTTTTTGGATTTTGCTGGCCATAGTTCCTTGAGGGTTATATTCGCGGATGGGGTTAAACACCAAGCGTGAGCTGTACTAGTAAGCCAGGAAACAACACCCCATGACCTGTGTGCCAGGGTCCTCAACCCCTCACTTGACTCTTAGTGTAGCAATAGGGACCTCCAGGAGGAACTCTGGTATATTACAAGTGTAATGACCCTTTGTTTTGCGGTAAATTCAGCTGTTTGGGCATACCCGCTTGGCATGTCATGTGATCAGCCTCTCTTGTTAACGGCTTTTTTAGCCACTTTCTCTTCAGTGCCGTCCGTTTCATTCAATCTTGATTTTGGTAAGCACTCTATATGGTTTTGTAAGGTTGTAAGCCCTGAATATAACCGTTGCGTCTTCGGTCCACATATCGAGGTTGGGCCGAGCAGCACTTGCTCCAAGCGCACATATATTGGATCTCGTGAAGTTTCTCAAATCAAGTCATCTCCGGATCTTCAATCGCTATAGTCAGTGGTAGTAGTTAGTCCGGGCTTTGACTCTGCAACCCGCCGAATTATCACGAAGAGGTTTTACGTACCGAATCACCATTACATAACTATAAAACTACTCGGACTGGATAACGAACTATATCATGATAAATTAAGCGCAGAATAACAATCAAGAAACAAAAGTTTTATCATACAGAATGAGCGGCACTGATAGCTTTACAACAAGATGTACCATTGAAAGAGGCCGCATGATACCAGCTTTTAGACGTGGTCCTCAGAACTAGTTTCAAAGTGCTCAGATCTGATCTTGGACGGATCGACCTCACCATGTACTTCCTCCGAGATCTGCTCCAGTGTTTTTCTTTTCGTCTCTGGGATCAACAAGGTTAAGAAGAACCCAAGTAACATGAACAATGCAAAAATCTCCATAACATGTGGCAACCAACAGTTCTTATGTTTAGAGTCACATCCGTGGTTGATTAAAGTTCCCAAAGCAGTTTGAGCAATGATAGCACCAACTTTCCCACAAGCTGCTGAGATACCATGAGCGGTAGATCTGTATCTAGTTGGGTAACATTCCCCTGGAACTATAAATGTTGTTGTATTTGGACCAAAGTTTTGGAAAAGTTGAGCCAATACGTAACATGCAAGCAACCCATGCTCTCCAATTTTATGATAACCAAACCCTATGATACACAGGATGACGGTCAAGAGGAAGAACCCCATTAATTGAATAGGTTTTCTGCCAATGAAATCAATAGTTGCAACCGATAGCCAGTAACCAGGAATGGAACCGGCACAGATTAGAATCAAATTTCCAGCTGCAGAGTTGTACAAAGAGTGATAAACGTTCTTAGAGGAGGCATAGCCGATGGTTTGCAGGATAGTGGCACTATTCAAACTCAAACCGTAATAAGCAACATCCAACATGAACCAAGAACCTGCAGTCCCCAAAAGGATCTTGAAATGTTTCCATTGAGAAAAGTGATGGACAAAGTCTTTGAACGAGGCCTTTGGTGGCTGTATAATCTCAGCTTTGACCCTTTCAGTGACTCTAAGTCTTTGGATCTCCTCGTCATTGGCATTTCCATACGCTCCGGAGTTGAATTTCACAGCATCTGCAGCACCTTTCTCGATATCGAATTCAACGTCCAGAGTATATCTTGGAGATTCTGGAATTGTCAATCTGTAGTAAAGGGCAACCACCCCTGGAATACACCCAAAACCGATCACTATTCTCCACATCTGGTCGCAGGCTTTTTTACATGCATATCCACACTCAGCACTAGTGTTCGCCGTGATAAGGTCATCTTTATAAGCTGCAACACAAACTAAAGCAACAATACCGGCAAAGAGCTGTCCCCAACCTTGGTTAGCAAATACTGAACCCATAATGGCTCCTCTCCATTTGGTAGTTGCGAACTCGGAAGAGATAACAGATGACATTGGATAATCTCCACCAATCCCAATACCTTGGATGATTCTGAAAAAAACAAGAATAGCAGTGAAGTTTATAGCTTCTGATGAGCCAATAACACATTGGGCAATCGTTGCAACTATCATGACGATCAATTCAAGACCATAAATTTTCTTACGACCAACTAAGTCGGAAAGAATACCGAACCCAAGTTGACCAATAACTGTCCCCACCGAGGTGGAAACTTTGATCAAAGTGCTTGTTGACGCTGGGATGTCACCATCTTTCCAGAAAACATGCGTCATCATAGCAAGACCCAAGTTAATGGCAAAGATATCATATGCATCCGTTAAGAAACCAACACCGGCAACAGAGATGGCTCTGATATGGTACCAACCGAATGAAGCCTGATCAATTTTCTCCAGTGCAAGTCTTCTTCTTTCAAGGGGGTCTTCCACATGTGCGAAATCATTGATGTAGTTATGAAAGGCAGAGTTACCTCCAGCTGTCTTTACGCCGACATGGGCAACGTTTGTCTTCTCTTCAGCCATAGTTGGAAAGTCAGATGAATAGATCTACAGAGTTCAGAAAAGGGATGTGCTACAGACTCAAAAAACGTGGTAGATGGGATGCTATATATACTGATCTTCCCGAACGCCGGCATCTCTGCCCATACTCAGATTCTGGGTTGCACGACAGCGAGTATTAATCGCACACGTGCCTGAAGGCTCAACGGTTGCCAAACTTTATGTGGCCAAGCATGCTCTTGGCGTAAAAGTCGCGAAATTGCGCAAAAGATTACAACCTCATCGAAGACCACGTTTTGCTTGAAGTATCTTTATATTACACACGTACCACTGGATTGTCAAGCCATATGAAGATATCTATATGACGTTTTGTCTTGTCTCAATATCAGGAAATCTCGCATTTGAATAGCTGATATCAATTTTAATTGCCGAAGAGAAAACAGCTCGTAAAACATGATTTTAACCTTAGCCAAGTCGATAGGGCCTTGGCCCACGAGCTCAATTTCCTTATTTGTACAGTTAGGACCGGAAGTTCCCTGTCACTACCTGCTAGTTAAGGCGCGGTATTTTACCTAAATCCTCGTGGTACCCGTGGTGTAGAGCGATTACGAGCCGAATGAAGCAGTGCAAATGAATCATATACTAAGGTTCAACTGATCTGAACCACTATGGACTCAGGAGTGCGCTCACCTTCCTAGGTGTGTCATGGTAGGGTGTTTTGTATTGCCTACAAGTTTATTATGAATGGTTATATCGATCAAAATGTGTAGGATTCCTCATGTCAGGTCTTCGGAAAACCTAATGGAAGCAAATCGCATTTAGCGTTGAGATCATAATAGTAGTATGCATTGAAGCTGATTTTACAAGCTTCAGGCTATTGTCTCCCACACCCACGAGGTGTGCAATATAATCCCGATCATGGGCTTGGGTCAAGTGACCTGATTGATGTAACGAAGCACGTTCTTTTGAGAAAGCGCCAGATTTGCGCGTACTTCAGTGCATTTTCACTCTTCCCGCATGAAATCTTGGAACTGGGCCCCACGTGCGCTGAAGCTGACACAAACTTTCGGTTTTGTTTTCGATCCGCATTTCGATAATTACGTAATCTTCGGTCTTATGCGCGATCCCAAGAGACTCATCAGCCGTAGTCCTACTGGCAAAAATTATCCATTTTAACGCAACAACTTAATCTCGTGGTTAGGATAATTACGCCAGTGCATATATCACAATACACAGTAACTATATCATCTCACCGGTATAGACATTAGCTTACATAATTAATTTCAATATTTGATATTGACAACGTAATATTTATTATTTCTGTGAAAACGACGTCGACTTGAAAATAATATAAAGTTGTTGCACCCATTGACATCGAAAATATATATATAGTTAAAGTTATAGTTCCACCACAACATGTATTATATGTTGCAGAACCAATCAAACAAAGTAGGACGAGGGTTAGAGCTTGCTTACTATATGAAAAAATCAGTTTGATGCATGCAATAATATGGGCCTGATCCGTCATGGAAATATTTTTAATACTGACATATCACACCCGGACACCTTATAATTGGGGTTGTTCTTGTATAGGATCAAATAGACCTATGCAAGAGAGAAGCTGAGGGATAAGAGAATCACTAGTATAGAATTCTTGTTTATTGAGACCAAAAGTTTGAAACTAGAGGAAGGTTCTATGGTTGAGTGAATGGAAACCGATTCAGTAGATCTGTTCGTCATTAGTATACATCATGTATCGACTGTCAGTCGTATTAGATTCTCCATTTATCAAGCCGATTCTGATAACGGCATAGCTGTGAGCGACACCCGACGATTACAACTCAAACTCTCGGGTCTACACTGAATGAAAAGATTGGTTGATCAAAAAAGCAATCAGCTTTCTGTTCAGATATTACTAACAGTTGAAATGTGGCATAGTAGCGAGCATTTGAGAGTACCTCACTTCAGCCATAGGCAAAGATGATGGCGCAAAACATAGGCGAAACTACTGCATCGGAACGCTGGACCTTACAGGGTCAGCTAAACAAGATCGTGACTCTCTGCAGTTTATAGCTACAATGCTAGGTGAAACAGCGTGAGCTGAATGCTCGCTGAGTAGACGCCCTAGCTTCCTCAGTCCTGAGCAATTGCTCTGAGATTGAGGTGACCATCACGATACAACTAATGGTAGACTCGAAGCGCTAATATTTGGATCTTATGGGACACCAGCAAGATCTATCGTGGTGTCCGGATGCGCGCCTTTGGACAAAAGATTCTTGCCCCATCACACATTAACTAACACAGCAGCGATCCAGTGTTATTAAATTTTCTTCAGGCGAGCATAGCACCAAGTTAACTCTGGACTAGGAGAGACTCGATACATTAAGGCATGGAAGCGCGCGTTTCTGCGAAAGGAGATATGTATACGCAACAGAACACCCCAAAGATTGACCTGGACCAAGCAATGGATACCTTTATAAGGTCAAGCGCGTATCCGCCTCTCACCTCGAACGCCCCAATAACTGTGAATCAGCCAAGTGACTTTGATTATGGCGAGGGTGTAGCTCCACTGAAGAACTCTGAGGTGATGTCATTCCCATCGATTGAAGTGGACCCCCAAGTGCCCTTGATTCCCAATGAATCATCGGATCATGATAATCAACAGGTGGTACCTCAACTCTCGGAGACAACTAATACAAATGGATCAAACAGGGAAAATACATTGAAGATCAGGAAGACCTCAGATTTTTCTCCACTCGATGAGATCAATTCTATAAGGAAAAAATTAGCCACAGACGCCAAAACACCCACAGAGTATACCTTGCACATTCTATTCACTCAATTTGTAAGGCATGCAGAGAGGAAGCTCAACATGTGCTTGACGTATCCTCTTAATACAGAGCCTCCGATTGTGGATTTGCTAGCCGAAGGGGTTGATCCAGCATTCGATAATATCATCGCGTCTTTGGGGTACATTTCGAAGAATAATCCCAAACCCGTGATAGATTCTGTCATGTTTTGGAGAAAATCCAAGTCTGAAGTTGCCGCTTTGGCATCTGAAGCAGCTGAAAAAAATATTCAGGCCTTGAGGGATCACAAAGAAAGTGCAAATTTCAAAAGACACACACATAGCACAAGTACCGTGAGCAGGTTCTCTCACAAAAGAAACAACTCCTCCAAATCTAGTATACAACCTGACTCGAGACTTTCGTACCTGGAGGCTCAGGTTCAGTCATCTCGCGAAACAGCAATACAAGCTGATAGAAAGTCACTAATAAGTATTTACATTTTGTGCCGGGTACTGATAGAGGTTGTGAAGCAAGTCAACTTCGACTCTGATGCAGATGATCTGGGTGATAAGCTAGAGGAAATTGTGTTTTCACAACTGCGCAGCACAGATCCGATTTTGATAGCTTCAAGTATCATTCGATCCGCTAATTGGAATCTCTTTGCCGAACTTTTGGGTTACATGTCTGAAAAGCGATTCCTTAGTGTTAGTGATAGGTTTATTGCTGATTTGGAGAAAATACCCCCTGTTGTGCCTAAGGAAATTGAGCCTTCGATTCATCTATTGATTCATGGGATGAGGTACTTGAGGTTAAGGAACTACCCATTGGAATACTTTGAAGAGAGTGCAGACTTTCTTCAGTCAATCGCAAAGTTTTTCAGCTCCACCAAGACCCACTCTATCAAGGTTGCTTACTCTCAGGTGATTACGCACATTTTACTTCCGTTGGCAGAAAGTGTAACTGCTGAAGTAAATCACCCCACCTGGGCCGATGCTATCAATGTGATATTCAAAACCTGTGAAGGTCCCGACTTTAACCAGAAAAACTGGTTAACGAACCTTACGCTCAAGACTTCCGTCCTTTGCGTTGCTCCAAGCGAGCTCTTTTTAGCAAACTGGTATGAAATTGTTGAGACTAGCATAGGACACCTTAAGTCTAAGCACTCCTCCCTGGAGGAAAAAGTTGCTATTGCTACCTGTATCGCGAGATTGGTCTGGGTTTATTTGTTTAGGTGCACTGAGACTTTGAACAACACCACCCGAAAAATCGACTCCATCATCAAATCTTTGTTTTTGGGTAAAGGTAAACAAACTTGGCTCGTCACAGATGCCAGTCTTATTTTGCCATTAGTTCAGATATTCAGAGCAGTAGGATATGCTGCACAGAATGCAACCGTTGAAAACTACATCATTCCGCTAATCAAGTCCTCTTTCAGCGGCAACAGCGTTGATAATTTACAGCAGGAGAAGCTCATTTTGGCAATCAAGTCTTATATAGCTATCTTGGGCGATGAGGAAAGGCCTGTGTTTCCTGAAAATCCAGAGGTGTTAGTGAGACCCGACCCAAACCTGAATGTGAAGACGAGTAACCATGAAGAAATATGCAGATATAGCGATGTTCTATTAGCATTGCTTGACAAAGCAGTGGGACCACAAGAGCACGGCAACGAGGCTCAGTCTCCCTCGACACCGTTTTACTATAGTACCAAGTCTCCTTTCAGTGGGTTTCGCTTTGGTTATGACCTCTCTCTTCAAATAAACAAGAATCTGAACACTGAAGCTCTTGCGGTGATGATAGAGGCCTCACCTTGGTTAATCTACGGCACACCGAGAAAAATAGTTGAGCTTCTGTGTCGCAATTCATTGCATAGTGATTTTCGTGTTGCCAATGCAGCCTCTACAGCTTTGAGGCTCATGGCTTCGAGAAGGAAACCGCATAGTCTTGTTAGCAACTTTGCAAAATACGCTTTTAATTTCACTGAGAGATCTGGCCATTCCCAATCATACATGATCTCTAAAGAGTTGCTTCGATTGTATCTCGACTTATTGGAGCAATGGCTGAACTTTCTTCAGGAGAGAAAAAAAGAGAAGAAGAGCGACTTCATACCCGGAAACAAAGAAGCTAAGGAAGCACAAGAAGATCCGGTGGATGAAATTGAATTGAAGAATACGATCACAACAATCGAAGAGGTTGAGGGGCATGGTTTATTTTTCCTGGCGTCCCAAGACTTTGAAATTCGTAAGCTAGGATTATCGATTCTCAGAATAACCGAGAGCTTTGATCATGCTTTGTATGAAAAGACCAAGAACTCCAAGCCAAAGGTTCATCATTCTCGTTCGAACTCGAAGTTTGCTGCCGACATCGGCACACGTGTCTACTTCATTTTACAAAGCGTCGACTTCTTCAAGCTGATAGGGTCTCAAAGACAGCATCTTAGTGTCGCTGAAAGGTCTAGGCTAGCTAAGCTGAATCAAAAACAGAGACGTGATGTACTTATCCGATTGGCCGAATCAGATTACGGGGTTGATTCTGCACTCTGGTTCAGAGTGTTTCCAAAACTGTTGAACACGATCTTCGAAAAATGTGCTATAACTATGGCTCTTTGCCGCTCAATCGTTTGTACGAGGCTGGTTCAGATTCATGAGGCTATATTGGAAATATCAGATTCTCCACGTTCGACGCAGGTGTTGAACTACGGTCCTCCTGAAGTACTGGTCGAACAATGGAAGCTGTATTTGATTGTTGCCTGTACATCATTGACCTCCACTAATGATCAAAGACTGCACATCCCTGAGGCTCCATCTCATGGGAAGAAGAAATCTCAGCAGCTTCTGACAATTCAGCACAGCACAATCACAAGTGCAAGAAGTATCTTCAAATTGACCATCACCTTGCTAAATAGCTCCAACCAACCCGTTAAGGATGCAATTATATCGGGCCTAAGCTGCATGAACATCAATATTTTCAAGACCTTCATTGAGGTCGTCGATCCTATATTCACCCAATGGGAAAATGACCTTGGAGTTAAATTCATTATGAAGGAAAGCCGCCTGAGGATCGAAGTGGTGCATATTCTCAACATGGTCTCGGAGTTCTTGAATGAAGAGGTTATATATCGGGACGACTGGATCATTGGCAAGCTTGTCAATTTTGTCAAAATTATCAAATCCTTTTTGTTCCAGTCAGAGGTCCAGCATGCTTTTGAATTTCAAAAGCTGCGCCGCTATTTTTGTGGATTGCTGGAAAACGTATACAACGGCATTCAAAAAAGAAATGATTCGACCAAATGGTTTCCGTTCGAGGCTAGAGTTTCTTGCTTCACATTTCTAGAAGAGTGGTGTGGATACGGAAAATCATCGGTAATAGCCAAACAACGCTATGCCCAGATGACTAAACATATCAACAATGCACAGGAGTTGACAGCCTTGAATTCAGCAATAGAATTCGAGAGACAGATCCTATCAATTTCCGCCACAAGTACAATGATTACTCTCCTAAACGGGAAAATCCAGGAGCTGAGGGGCCAAACGATGTTGAAGTTTGACTTACCGGGTCTATTGTCTTGGATAGACTTGTTGCTTGGATCATCTAATGAGCGGATATATTCCCTAGCGAAGAAGGGACTCAGAAGCTTATTTACTCACAACAAATCTGACGTTGAGCTTTTCAGCGAAGTCTACAGAAAGTGTATATTTGACCAGAAAACTTCCGTCATCGAGAACTACTATGTTGTCATTGCTGGTGCTCTTGTTGAAAGTGACACTTTCCCACTGCAAAACTACCAGGTTTTGCTGTTAGCTCTTTATGGCGTTGGCTTCAACAACTACGAGATTCGTGTGGCTGCTATGAGATTGCTTATAGAGACAGAAAGGCGACTTTTTGATAAGGACGTCGTGTTCAAATTCTCTGAAAGGGTGAAAAACAAAAACAAGATAATCTATAAGCGAGCACTTCTCGAAATCTCCACCTACTTGGCCTCATCATATACTGACATGAATAACAACTTGATTTCTGAGCTGACCAAATACTTTACAGTGGTAAATTTTGAGTCAAGGAAAGATTTTTTGACTATACTTCTTCCATGGCTTCAGACTGTGGAGCTCAACGTCAATGAAGAGCAACCAATCGATGCTAACTCTTACATGGTGCTATGTAATCTGTTCGAGATTACAATCAGGTTTGCAGAATCGATCCCCAATGAGATTGAGGCGCTTTGGATATCTTTGGGTAATGGAGGAAAATCTAATAATGTCATTGCAATTTTGAATTTTGCGTTACAAACGAGCTTGATCAAAAGAAACCCGCTGTTTGTGGAATTTTCCAGCAAGGTGCTAGTGTATCTTTCGACTACTAGTTTGACTTTGGCGGACTCGTTGATATCTTATATTGATCACAAGAACATGGTTCCCCCGCAGCCTACCATTGCCGAGCCTCCAGCCGATACTGTTGACCTACCGTATGTTGCTGATATTTGGAAAACGCTGAACTATAATGGCAAAGACTCGGTCTTCTCAGTGGGTCAACTGGCTCTAATATTTTTATCTGACCTATTTGTTATCCCCAAAGAGTCCCTGAACTCTAAGATACCATTACTCTTGCACGTTTCGTTTGTGTTACTGGACCATTATCTCCCGATTGTTCAAGAGTCGGCTGCCAAAATGATCATTTACATTCTTAGCACGGTCGCATCTCATCCGAAACTAGAGGAGACAAAAGAACTGATCAGGAGTAGTCAGAAGTGTCTCTGGACTTATGACGATCTGAATAACGACAAGAATGGTGCTAGATCTCCAAAGGATATGGATCTTCTAGTGAGAAACATCTTAGAGATATTTGCTGCTAGCCATCCAGCGATTCAGGAGGATTGGGGTCGTGTATCACTGGAATGGGCAACGAACTGCGCTGTTAGGCATATTGCTTGTCGTTCGTTCCAAGTGTTTCGGTCTTTGTTGTCCTTTTTGGATCAATCAATGCTTCGCGACATGTTGCACAGGCTTTCCAATACCATTTCAGATGAAACCCAAGATATTCAAGGTTTTGCAATGCAGATATTGATGACGCTGAATGCTATAACATCTGAGCTTGATGCCGGAAAACTGATTGATTTCCCTCAACTTTTCTGGGCCACAGTTGCATCATTGAACACGATCAATGAACACGAATATATCGAACTTCTCTCTGTGTTAAACAAATTCCTCTCCAAGATTGATCTGGACTCCGAAGAGACAGTTCAATGCTTGGTATCTACATTCCCGTCTAACTGGGAAGGAAAATTCGAAGGATTACAACAAATTATCATCATTGGGCTGAGATCATCGGCTTCTTGGGATGCCTCCCTGCAGTTATTGGATAAGCTAAACAAACTACAGGACAGCGATATAATCGCTGGTGAATCGAGACTGTTGTTTGCATTATTAGCAAACATTCCGAGATATTTGCACGCAGTTGAAGAGGGGAACTTGACGCCAGAAGTTTTGGATTCCGCTGACACATTAAGTAGGATGGCAGCCAACAAAGGCCACTCAAATTTGGCTCGCATTATTGACTCTTTCGCCAAAAGCAAGTTCAGAACCAAAGACGATTTCTTAAGACAGCTCATTACTCATATCTCCGAGCATTTTCTTGAAAAATATAGTGGTCAAATTGTTATCTTTCTGTTAGGTTTGCTATCAAACAAGATTGATTGGGTTAAAGTTGAGACCATGAATGCTCTGAAATTACTTTTCCCGAAAATTGATCTCTCTCAACCGCAGTTTCAAGGATGTGGTGCTGATTTGATTTCACCGCTCCTAAGACTTTTGCTTACACCTTTTGCGCAGAAAGCCCTTGAGGTATTGGATGAAACAACAAGCATTTCTGGCTCCAAGTTTGACAAAGACATACTACGTATGAGCCTTGGAAACAAGACGATCAGGAAAGATTACGAGAAAACTGCGACTTTGTTTGGAATTCCAGAGGAGACTGGCTGGTCCATACCCATGCCTGCAATTACTGCCGCTACCACTAGGAACAATGTCCATGCTGTATTTTCCACATGTGTGGCGCTAGTTGAATCAGAGGCACCTGTACCTCAGCAGGAACAGATTAAGTTCCACATGGAGGATTACTATTCTGCGCCGACTGCGGAAGCGGTATCTGTGGGCGAGGAAAATGATGGTTCCTTGAGTCATATGTGGGCGGAGCTAGATAATTTGGACTCCTTCTTTACAAAGGATGCCGAAAGTCTCTCTCAATACTCTGGTAACACTAGTAACAATGATGCTGGTCATCATTATCGCTCTACATCAATTGACACAAGATACAGCAACAACGATCAATTGGCACCTTTCGACTCTGCTCCTCAGATCTATGACAAAAAAGTTTCAATGATTTTGAACAGGAGTCTTGCAAGAACTCAATCCAATACGTCTTTCAAGACATCTCTAGCTGATTCCATTGCCAATAGTGATAATCGTCACTTGAGCTCCATTAGCAGCGCTCGTGACATTGGTAGAGCTAGGGGAGGGTCACCTATTGGTATGTCGACGTCTCCCCCAACTTCACCAATGTCGCCATTATCGAGAGAGGAGCTGTTCCGCTTCGAGGGGCTGTTGGGGCAGCCACAGGTGAAGGCGAAGAAAAGGACGAGTAGATTCTCTAGTCGGGAAAACCCGGAGTATATGTCGAGCTGGTCACCACATGCTAATTCTACGTTACCAGCTGGTACCACCGTCAGCTCTAGTATGAGGAGTTCTTTGAAAGAAAGAACGTCAACGTTTAGCCTGAACAGGGACAAGAGACTGTTTCACCAAGATCACTAGTGATCGTGTTCATAAAGTGCTAGAACTTGAAAAATTTGGCTTTCAGTTCAATTGTAGATACGTCTGTAGCGTCTTTTTCTTTCGAAGGTAGCCTCGCTGGGATACATGAAGCAAGACTACATTGTGGCTGGTAGTACCGACATGGCATGCGTTCAGATTTTATATACATATTATTTGAAGTTACCCAGAACCTGGAAGGGCATTAATCATCTTTCCAGAGTTGTCAAAGGAGAATTTACGGTCCTTTTTGTTATCACGTAAGGTAGTACCGTAACGGAAACCAACCTGGCCAACTTTAGCCTTGTGGAACTTGAAAACGTATCTCTCGTTTTCCGATGATTTTGCAGTGAAGACTTCCCTCTCTTGACCTTTCGAATCGGTAGTAGCATGGGCTCCAGTCTCACCCAATCTCTTTAAAGTCTCAGCGGCTGGTTCCAATCCAAAGATGTTAGCAGCATCGATAGGGCCAAATGGTTCAGATTCCGCAATGGTAATGAATTTTGATTGCAAAGTCTTGACAGGAACAGGGATTTCCGAAAGGTTATCGGAATGTCTTGGTCTCTGGAATAAAGGAAACATCCTGTACATAGTGTCTGCCATTTTCTTGATCTCCGGGGTTATTCTGTTTCTGGACTCCCATCTTTTTTCAATTTCTTTCAATCTAACAACAGCTTCTAATCTTGGGATCTTGATACCGAAATTTACGGCAACTTCTTGAACAGGTATTTTTTGCACCGCAATTCTTTGGTAAATCTCCTCTCTGTCTTCTTTACTCAAATTCAAATTTGTTTGGCAAAACTCGTTATTCGGGAATGGATTCAATTTTCTAAAATTTTTCTTATTTTGAGTAGAACCACTGAGGACGTTACCTTTATAATCTAGCGGTTTACCAGTTTTGATGTCAACGAGTGGCACACCGTTTTCGACATCTGGCGTGATGTAGTTTGGCTGGTGATTCTGGGGTGCCTTGTAGTATTTATTAGAGAGGTATTCACCTTTAAAGTTTCTTTTACCCAAAAATAACTCCATTTGATACCTCAGGTTCGTCTTGTGGTCTTTCTTATCTGTGCGTCCTCTTGGAGGTGTCTGATAAAAAGGATACGCTATACGTCTTCTAGAGAAGTGACGCACGTGCTGGTGAGCAGCCCCTGACGTCACAGGGAGCTGTTTGGAGGAAGTGAACATGACAACAGACACACGATCCCAACGCAAAGGGCAAAAGCCGGTGGATATTATAACAAGCTGGTAATTTTTCATCCAGTAGTGAAGCTTTCCGAGGTGCCGAGGTCCCGGTTCAGACCGGTTTAGGAATAACCGAGGGTCAGAAGGCAATGCTTCTCTAAAAGAGAATTGAGAATAAATCAGGCCAATTCATTCATTCATCGGTGACTGCTACCTTCAAGCCGTCAAATCACGTACGCAGCACCTTAGACTGATTGCAATTGATAAAATGGGAGATCATACCATGGTGTGGCCCTACCACAGTTTTGCAATCCAGTAGTGCCAACCATAAAGAGCTGCTCGATTTGAAGATTCCAGCCCAATACGATGCTCACTGCTTGCCAGAGCTTTGGCATTTTGATCTGTAGATGAATCTCATATAATTTTGTGTGTATTAGTTTCTACTCGACGCTGATTGGCCGAGCTCAGCTCTCCACCGACACCGCTTAGTCCCTGTTGCCGCTACCGCTCCTACTAAGAAAAAATTATCAAAGACTCATCGGTCAGTTTTACAAGATAGCAGAGTCTGTTCTGGCATTTGTTTCGGATCATACTTGACAATGCTATCGTCAAAAGCACACTCTGCGAGAAGGTGAGTCTTCTATAAGCTTCCTTGCGCCCGCTTCACCGGGTCGGTTGACATTGTACTAACTAATTTCAGATCCTTCACGTCTTCTGCAAGACAATATGAGAAAGTGCTAAATAAGTACTCCCGGATCATCACTCAGCCAAAGGACCAAGGTGCCTCTCAGGCCATGCTTTATGCCACCGGGTTCACTCAGGAGGATTTCAACAAGGCCCAGGTTGGTGTGGGTTCTGTATGGTGGACAGGGAACCCTTGTAACATGCATCTTCTTGATCTAAATTTCAGATGCTCTCAATCGGTCAACGATGCTGGAATGAAAGCTATGCAGTTCAACTCGATCGGTGTTTCTGACGGTATCTCTATGGGTACTGACGGTATGAGATACTCTTTGCAGTCAAGAGAGATCATTGCAGACTCGTTTGAAACCATCATGATGGCTCAGCACTACGATGCAAACATCTCCATCCCATCCTGTGACAAAAACATGCCAGGTGTGCTTATGGCTATGGGTAGACATAACAGACCATCTATCATGGTTTATGGAGGGTCTATCTTACCAGGATCTTCTACCTGTGGTGGTGGGGAACCAAAAAAGCTTGATTTGGTGTCCGCATTCCAATCGTATGGTCAATATATATCTGACCAAATCTCAGAAGAAGAGAGACAGGACATTGTTTCACACGCTTGTCCAGGTCCTGGTTCATGTGGTGGTATGTATACCGCAAACACTATGGCTTCTGCTGCTGAAGTGCTTGGTATAACTTTACCAAACTCTTCATCGGCCGTTGCTGTTTCTAAGGAAAAATTGGAGGAATGTGCCAACATTGGTGAGGCAATCAAGAAGGTGATAACTTTGGATATCAGACCAAGAGACATCATGACCAAAGAGGCTTTCAAAAACGCTATCACTTATATCATTGCCACTGGTGGTTCGACTAATGCTTGTTTGCATTTGGTTGCCATTGCTCACTCTGCTGGTGTCAAGCTGACTCTGGATGAGTTCCAAGAAATTTCTGACAAGACTCCATTATTAGGTGATTTCAAACCATCTGGAAAATATGTGATGGCAGAATTGGCTCAATATGGTGGTACCCAAGCCGTGATGAAGTATCTGCTCAATGAAGGTTTCTTGAATGGTGACACTCTCACTGTTACTGGTAAGACTATGGCTGAGAATTTGGAAGCATCTGAAGGGTTGCCAAAGGGCCAAGATATTATTAAACCAGTTTCTGCTCCATTGAATCCAAGAGGCCATTTGCAGATCTTGTACGGTTCTTTGGCTCCAGGTGGTGCAGTGGGAAAGATCACCGGTAAAGAGGGTACCTACTTCAAAGGTAAAGCTAGAGTCTTCGAAGATGAAGACTCTTTTATTCATGCCTTGGAGAGAGGCGAAATCAAAAAGGGTGAAAAGACCGTTTGTGTAATCAGATATGAAGGTCCAAAAGGTGGTCCAGGTATGCCTGAGATGTTGAAACCATCTTCCGCATTGATGGGGTACGGTTTGGGTAAAGATGTCGCATTATTGACTGACGGAAGATTCTCTGGCGGATCTCACGGTTTCTTGATTGGACACATCGTCCCAGAAGCTGCAGAAGGTGGTCCAATAGGTTTAGTCCAGGACGGTGATGTCATTGTAATTGACTCTGATAACAACAAGCTTGACCTTTTAGTGTCGGAAGAGGAGTTGTCAGAGAGAAGAAAGCAATGGAGTCCTCCAGCTCCTAGATACACAAGAGGTACTCTTGCGAAGTACTCAAAGTTGGTGTCTGATGCCTCTCGTGGTTGTGTCTTGGACGCTGATGATTAAATGATTGCGAGACACACAATTAGCTCAGCCATATCACACTCAACTATAGAGTGAGCGGTTTCATTCTGCTCACTACAATTTTTTTTTTGCCAGCATATACATATTAATATCCACCTCAGTGACTGTAATGTCACCGGTGATTGAGGGAAGGGATTATATAGGGAGCTTGTCCTCTTGAACGGACTACTTATTTATTAGATCTGCAGCTGTATCGAAGACACGTTGCCTGATGAATGTGGAAAAGAATTAATACCGATGAAGGTATGTCTTTTTAGCTTCGTTTCGTAGTGTATATATCGATTACATAATACATGCGATGAGCTTAAATTTTTCTAGTTCAACAGTCTCGAGATCATAAACTGGATCTTATCTACCAATCCTATTTGCTTTGAAATGGCTGAAGTAGAGGCTATATTTGTTGGAGCTAATAGACAGACACATGTTGGTGACATTCACCCGTCGACATGTATCGTCGCTTATGGCGCTGGTCAAATGGTTGCATTATGGGATCCAGTATCAAAGAGCTCGCAAGGTGTTTACTCGACTTTGAAAGGTCACACAGGCGAGATCACCTGTGTTAGATTCATCCCAGAGACAGACTTTTTAGTGTCAGCAGGTGAAGACTGCAAGATAATCCTATGGAGGTTCAAGAGTTCAGCGTCCGCCTATATGGAAAGGATTGCAACGATTGATGATTTTCATCGGCAATCTGTGATTTGTATAGCGGTTCACAAGTCTTTCTTCATAACTGGTGATGCTAATGGATGTATTGCCCTGTGGAAAGTAACTGTGGATGGGAAAGCTGAGCATTTGCACCATTTTGAAACAAAAAATGGGGTCCTTCCATTAGCGTTGTCAATGCAAGAAGTTGAAAAAAATCGCTTCATAATCGCCCTCGGTGGCTCTAAATTCCAAATATTCATTTATTCATTCTCATATGAATCATCAAACGTTTCAAATTTCGATTTGGTAGCTACTCTAGAGGGGCACGAAGATTGGGTCAAGGCCCTCGCATTCAAGAAATTAAGCGAGGGTGATTTCCTCCTTGCAAGTGGATCTCAAGATAGGTACATAAGGCTTTGGAGAGTGAGAACAAACAATCAGATAGATAGATCCGATGAAGATGAGAAGAAGCTTACCTTATTGAGCAACAAAAAGTATAAATTTACCATTAAGGATACTAGCGTGGCAATCAACTTCGAGGCCCTAATAATGGGACATGATGACTGGATATCATCACTACAGTGGCATGAGTCCAAACTCAAATTGTTAGCTTCAAGTGCTGACACTGCTATGATGGTATGGGAACCGGATACGGCATCTGGAATCTGGATCTGTAACTCAAGACTAGGTGAGATCAGCGCCAAAGGTGCTAGTACGGCAACGGGATCATCTGGTGGATTTTGGGCTGCTATATGGTTTACAGATCGAGAAGGAACTGAACACATTCTGACAAACGGTAAGACAGGGGCCTGGAGATGTTGGAGTGCTAAGGAAGAAGATTCTTGGGTTCAAGATTTGGCAATCACGGGTACAACCAAGAAGTGCACAGATATATCGTGGTCAATTGATGGGAAATACCTGTTAGCCACCTCTTTGGACCAAACAACTAGACTCTATTCTAGATGGGTATTGGAGAGTGACGGGTCGAGACGCGAGCATACAACATGGAGGGAATTTGCAAGACCTCAGATACATGGGTATGATATGATATGTGTTGCTGCTTTATCGAACTCAAGGTTTATTTCAGGCGGTGATGAGAAGATTCTAAGATCTTTTGATGAGCCAAAGGGCGTTGCCAATATCTTGGAGAAATTCTGTGGCATCGAAGTGAGTTCAGAAGTTATGCCGGAATCAGCTTCTTTACCAGTACTAGGGTTGTCGAACAAGGCTACTAGTGAGGATCAGAACTTGGACCAACAGACTCCAGAGGCAGACCAAGCGCGTGAGACTGCCGATACGAATAATATTTCGTTCCAAATCTTAAAATCATTGAGCCTACCTCCTTTAGAAGATCATCTTCAGCGGCACACACTTTGGCCTGAGATTGAGAAACTCTATGGACATGGTTACGAAATTATAGCTGTGGACACTTCACCAGATAGAAAACTAGTTGCGACGTCGTGTAAATCTAACACCCAGCAGCATGCTGTCGTCAGGCTTTTTGACACAGATAGCTGGCAAGAGATAAAGCCGAATTTGAAGTTACACAATCTCACCGTGACCAGGGTGAAGTTTTCTCCAGATGGAAAGTATTTACTAACAGTGTCAAGAGATCGACAATTTGGAGTTTGGGAAAGAGATTTCGAAACAGACACATTTTCTCTTGCCCACCACAATGAGAAGGCGCATGCCAGGATAATATGGGATTGCTCTTGGGCGCCATTGGAAATGGGAAGATATTTCTTCACTGCATCGAGAGATAAGTCCATCAAAGTCTGGAGACTGGAGGAGGACAGCGTCACGCTCATTACCTCCACCAAATTCGATTCTCCAGTAACATCGATTGATGTCCACAAGAAGCTTATCACCGGTCATTGTTTGATATCAGTCGGACTAGAATCCGGTGCAATCAAAACACTTCGGTTCTCTGCCGATAAACTCAGTCTGGTACACGAATTGGAGGCTGAGATAACACCAGCAGACAGAATTTCCAGAGTGAATTGGTCTTTCACTGATGACGAGAAACTACTTCTTGCTGTAGCCAGTCATGACCACTCGACCAGGATTTACTCCATCAGGAAGAGCTTGTGTACATAGTTTATCTAAAAAGGGTTAGATCATCAAGGTGTAGTGCTTGTATCAAATATTTCAGAGATCTACGTAATTGGGCGCTTTGCTTTATTTTGTTTAAGCCTTCAAAGCTCAAACTCGCACCTGCGCCGTTTGCTACGAAAAGCCAGCCCGCCTGGAAACACACTTATCACCAACCCACTCAGAATCTTCAAACAAGGACAGCACAAGCGCCCACCAAGACAACACGCAATGGGGGCCCATTCATCGCGGTTTCCGTTGAGGCTGAAGCGCATCAGGTTCTTGCTACTCATAACTGCAACGCTCGTTGGTCTCTTCTACTATTCTTTTCTCAATGAGGAGTACGAGCTCAACCAACACTTGGATGAGGAGGAGCTTCCACGTGTAACGGAAAAGCTCGACACTTCGGCGGCTGCAGAATTAACCAAAGAGGAGATGGATTCCATGGAGCTGGCATCGTTGAAGAACATCATTGACAAGAACAAGTATTTTCCTCTCCTTGAGAATGAGAAGACGGATACGAAGAAGCAGCAGTATCGGGTGCCAGATGAGTATTTTAATGACCAGAAGAGTATGAACCTCAGACATGCCAAGAAGAAGACCAGATATCCTGTAGGGAAGGAGAACTTTTACAAGATGCCAAGGATAAAAAAAGATCCCTTGTACCCAGCTATTCAGTCGAGCTATTTCACTGATGGTGGCAGGAAAGTCCCTGAAAAGCTTGAGCGTGTTAAAAATGCGTTCTTGAAATCATGGAAGACTTATAAGGAGTATGGATATGGACATGATGAGGTTAAACCTTTGTCGCACAAGGCGATCGATCCATTCAATGGCTGGTCAGCCACCTTAGTAGACTCTCTTGATACTCTTTGGTTGATGGATGAGAGGAAAGAACTGGAAGAAGCTATAAATTTCTTGCAAACCGTCAATTTCAAACAGTGCTATAGAGAAACCATTCCTGTATTTGAGAATGTGATTAGAATTCTTGGTGGCTTAATCAGTGCCTACGATTTGACACTTGATAAGACCCTGCTGAAGGGCGCTGTTGATCTTGGTCATTTGATAATGGAGGCATTTGATACTCCCAATAGGATGCCTCTTGTTTACTACCAGTGGACTAATGAAATCCAAAACAGATTTGCTTCGAAAAAGGCCTCACTTGCAGAAGTTGGTACCTTATCGTTGGAGTTTTCTCGATTAACACAACTTACGGGAGACAATCAATACTATGATGCCATCTCTAGAATCACAAAAATCTTTGAAGAATCTGCAGATAAATTTTCCCTACCGGGGTTATATTCCAACCACCTGGATGTATCAGGATGCCGCATCTTAACGAAGGAAGAGCTTGAGTATGGCCGTCACTTGAATAATCCACAAGTTATTAAAGCTATCAAAGATGGTAAATATGTGCATTGTTTGAAAGTTCCATTTATCAAGCCCACAGATCGTCAGCAGGAGTATTCCATGGGTGGATTAGCTGACTCTTTCTACGAGTACCTACCTAAGATGTTCCACCTACTTCGAGGAACCTCAAAGCATGCAGAGACGTATAAGAAGATGTACCTGTCTGCCTTAGATCAGATAAAAAATTTCATGCTATTTCGTCCAAAGATCCCTGGAGGGGAGAATCTTTTGTTTATTTCATCATTGACAGTTACCGAAAAAGAGAATGAGATAGAAGTTTACCCACACAACGAGATGCAGCACTTATCATGTTTCGCTGGGGGAATGCTTGCAATGGGAGCCAGATTATTCAACGCATCTCAGGATTTAGAGATTGCCGAAAAGATCACCATGGGGTGCGTAGAGCTATATGACAAGATGAAGATCATGCCTGAAGTTATCGTTGTGGACAGAATGGAGAGTGGTGATGATAAGTATGACGAAGCTGAAAAAATTGAGAGAGTTTATAGAGCAACAGGTGTGCCAAAGGACTCTTTTGGTGATGGGTCGAAAATGACCTTGATGTCTGGTGAAGAGACCAAGACGAGTTTACAGAAGGAGGAAGGCAAACATGAATCTTTATCGGACAACAACCAAATAAAAAGCACCAAAGAGCGTCATAAGAGATTGGAGCAAGCCGACAAAACTGTCCGGATTCCCAAACCAATCAAGCTCATTAATAAACCTTACAAAAACTTTTCTCCCTTGGAGGACAAACCTGATGGAACACGCAGATGGCCCGTGGGGAACACTTATGATCAACCACTATGGATTAACGAGATGAATCCCAAATACATTCTTAGACCCGAAGCTATTGAGTCAGTTTTCTACATGTATCGAATTACAGGTGATTCCAAATGGAGAGAGTATGGATGGAAGATGTGGCAAAATGTGGAGAAATATTGTCAAAAAGATGGCGAGTTTGCCGCAGTGAAAGACGTTACACTAGATTTGAACGCCCCAACGAGGTTTGATGATTCGTTAGAGTCTTTCTGGTTCAGTGAGACTCTTAAATATTTCTACTTGTTGTTCGATGACATTTCAGCCATGAGTTTAGATGAATATGTGTACAATACGGAGGCACACCCTTTCAGACTGGTCTGAAAGCGAGGTACGCTTCCCTCTAGTATGTCAATTATACGCTTTATGATCTAGAAAATTAAAATTGCTGTAGCTGCCTTTTTTTCAATCGACAACTCTCCAAGTTGGTAACAGCTTGAGATATCTGTAATCATTATGGTTACCTTGCATACCCTCATGGAATGGTCTAAAGAACCAATATGTGTAGATGAGAGTGGCAAAACAAATCACATAAACCGGAATCTGGACACGCCATCTTGATGAACCAACTAGGAATTCGATAATAAACCCAAAGACGAAAATGGCAAAAAATAATGCTGGTACATAGTGGTGTACATAGGTTACTCTGCCCATCAAAACGAAGGGAACGAAATGTAAAGCCCAACCCAAAAATGGGTAAACCCCTTGGATCAAGAACTTCCATGTTTGGTTAACATCCCAGTCCAAAGTTTGGCGTTGATATTTGATAACGTACACCACGGTTAACAAGGCAAAGCCTAATAGAGCCAATGTTGAGCCCCATGTATTGAACAAATTCCCAATGAGGAAATATCTCACGTCTGCATGATTCCACCCACACATTCTTAAGCCCAAGTACAATGAGGGCCATTGCCACCATTTAGACGCCAAGTGATCAAACTTATCATCATCAGGAACTAGTGCATTATTGGTGGATGCCATAGCAAAGTTTATGAGGATAAAATCTGACCAGAAATTGGATTTAGGCGGGGTATAATATTCATCAATTTGCAACTTGTTATTCATATGATCTTCAACGTTCCACCAAGTTGACTTATCCCATTTGGACCATGAATCTTTACACACCACCTCACTTTGTTTGAACCCCCAAGCTGGATAAGATTGACCAGTCGTTGCCAAATAGCAACCGATATCTGCGTGTCTTAATCTGAAATTTGTAGAAAGAGGGTGCACAAGGGATTTGTTCTCATTGTCATATGAAGCGTTAGGAGAGGTTACTTGTTGTACAATCTCCACCACCCAATCATCTTTGGAATCACCCACCGTTTCTGAGCCATACCCTGACACTTCCCAATGCTGTTTGGAGACATGAGCTGGAATGGTGTGGGAATGCAAGTTAGCCCCAGTATACTTGTGTGATAGCCTGATGATATCACCGTCTTTGACTGGCTCTATGATACTGTCATCAAGGAATTTCTCTGAACGTCTTGAGAATTTAACAACCCAATTGTTGTTACCATCAGAATGACCGTAACCTGTCACTTGTTGTTGATTGGAACCCTCTGGATAAATCTGCACGTGTGAATGAAGTAAGTTTGGACTCAATCCATGTGATCTGATAGTCACTTCCGATCCATAAACCACATCCCTTGGAGATTTTTTGATCTTATTGTTCTCCAGGTTGACTTGGAAAAGAGAGGAAGTTGAAGCATCACCAGTACCGGATTTGTACAACAAGGAGAAATGGATCTTGAAGCTTATGATGTAGACGATGAAGGGGATCAATATCAAGGACACAATACGAACGCTCCAGTGCTTTGCATACTTTCTCCAGTCAAGCTCACTGTCAAAGAGTTTCTCCATCAAATCCTGTATCGTATAGATACCAACGAGGACTGTGACAAACAAACCAACCCACTTCACAGAGCAAACACAACCTATCGAAAGTCCGGTCAACGCCATCCACATATACCATTCACGAGTGAGCTCTTTACCTCTCATTCTCAAATCATGTACTTTGATAAATGAATAAAATGTAGTTGCAGTGAAGAAAAGTAAGATCGAGTCCAATAGAATGAACTTACCCAGTGCCACGTATGAGCTCTCAAGTGTAACCATCAATGTTATCAGATGGACGGTGAGTAATTGAAAATGCATGCTTTTAGCAGCCCAATAAGCCACTGGTGTCACAGCGGTACTGAACAAGGCATTGAAGACTCTCATTGTTTTGAAATCGCAATCTTTAGGGTATTTTGTACCAGACTTGAACTCGAAATCACCATCAAACCCAGCAAGCCATTCGCTAAGCCCTATAAGCATTTTCCCCAGTGGAGGATGAACATCATGGTAGAACTCATGCTTTATGTAATACGATCCAAATTTGCCAAAATGTGCCTCATCCCACACAACTTTGGGTGATCTATCGATAAGATGGAGCCTTACATAGGCTGCTAGTAGCGTATAGAATAAAGGGGCCAAATATGGCTCAATCTTGAGAAGGAGCTGAGCCGTTTTGGTGAGTATCGAAGAGTTGAGTTTCGGCTTGTCTTCCGGCTCATCCGCCACAGGCAACGAGACAGCTGGCTCAATTGTGGAGCCACGAAACACAGGTTCAGATTCCCCGAAGGAGGCACCGGTAGCCTTGGACATTGAAGTTGTGTTCGATTTGACGAGTAGTGAAGTTGACACGGTAGTATAAATTACGGTGTTGGAAATACGCGAATTTCGTATATATATGGCCAAACCTGATATATTCAGGCTTGTCGAATGGAGTGAAGCGGAATTATATGTAGAATCACGATTGAAGAGCCTCTGTGTATTGCCATGCCAAATCCGAAAGGTAATCAGGCTTGTCGCCTAGAATTTCTGAAAATAGCCTCCCCTTCGGGAAGTCAAGATCGATCAATAGTCTTTCAATGATCTCAACTCCGTTTCTCTTCTTGCCATGGTACTCTATAACAATCAGGAAGCACTTAAAATTCCCATGAAGAAACACGTTGATAACTCTGATGATGAATTCGCCATTTCTGATCTCGTATGCATTGCCAGTCTCGCCTTTAAGAGTCTGCCGAAGAAGCCAAAGGCTTTGTAGCTTGGTTTGTATGATGCGGTCGAAACTATCTACAGAGCCATTTGAGCTCCCACTATCTAGTAGTGACTTGGGGATGACCGACGTAGTGATGATGGGAGTCTTGTTGACGAGCGTGATGGAGTTCCCGGGCTCATGGTCAAAGGAGAGGTCGTAGAGGAATCGAGACTCTTTAGAATTGATCGACTGTGTATTAGACTTGAAGATCTTGTATTCGAAAGACCACCGACCTAAGATTTTGGGTATCTCACCCGATATGAGGTCATGGAAGGCCGTTATGCTGTTTGGGGATGCGTCCTGCACCAAGAGAACGCTTTGCGATGTTAGCGTTAGGAATTCAAAAGGACTGGGAGCAGAGAACTTGGACTTACGCTGTAGAGACCATCAATGACTTGTGGACGTCTGATATTAAAAGCCGTTGATGTTATCAAGTTTTACATCAATTGGCTCTTTTCTTACAGTGTGCCATTTTCAGATTACCCGCTCGGAACGTCTAGGCATATATGAATTCATTAATTATACACACTCAATCAGCAAAGCGCAGTCTCTTAACTGGAGGTGCTTCGTCTTTAATCTCCTCTGACTGACTTGCTGGTTCGTCCTCTTTCTCTTCATTATTGTCTTTTTCTTCTTCTTCATCGTCGGAATCCGGTTGGTATGTTGGCACCATATTCTCCTCCTCTTGCTGTTTTAATATCTCCTCGAGCCTTTTCTTCTCTTCCAACTCTTTCAACTCTTGAAGCTCTTTTTGCTTCTGTTGTAGTTCTTGAAGTTTCTCTTGAGCTATTCGACTCCTTTCCGCAACTTTGACTATATCATCTCGAATGGTGGTTTCGAGATCCTTCAGCAACGTCACGTTATCCTCGATAGTTTCTTGAAGTTTCCGTAGATATGGCAATTGAGCATCAGTAAACGTCCCATTGGCGCTCAGAAGTAACTCATGGTAAAACTTCTGAAACTTCTGAGCACTCGTGGCCAATGACCTTAGTTTGTCATCTTCACTTATCCCGACAGCGGTGTCTTCAACCGTTGCTTGCAATTCAATAGGTTGTGGGAAGATACGACGCTCTTTTAACACGTTAACTATCTTGACGATTCTTTTCTGAACGGGTTCTGGAACTTTTTTGTACGCCTCACTTAAAGCCCGAGGAAGTACTTTGTAGAAGGCATCTATAAACTCAAGTCTCTTCTTAGCTCTCGCCTGCTGGACGACATCGTTGGCCAAATAGATCACGGCGAGTTTCCTATGCGTAGGGCAAGTTTGGAGATACTTCTCCCATTGAACGGCAATCCTGTCTGCATATCTGTAGTAGAAAAGAACCCATTGTGAGGTCGACACAATCGAGTCTTGTGTCTCTTCAAGCGCGTCAAACTTCTTCACCAGGTTCGCCTCAGAATACGACATGGCCCGACGATAAGCTGTACGATACGGCTCTGCGTGCGCACCGGGAGCCACTCTTGTCGGATGTGAATAATGAGCCTTCGGACTCGTTGATACACAGTAGGAAATAATGGTGTCCGGATGTCTAAGAGAGTATATATGATAAAGCACCCTGGCTACAAACCTTGGCAGCTCGTCTGGAGAATTGAGCTTTGCTTGGAGCTTTGTGGGCTTTTCTGACACTGCTGGTACTCTGGCTTTGCTTTGGCTTCTATAGGGAGACTCACTTCTTTCTTCTTTGGTCACTGATCATCAACACTCGTTGCTATGATCCACCTTTTGAGGAGGAGCCGGCGGTCTTCAGATCCTGAGCACTCACATCTGGATCGCTCTTCAGTACAAGGGGATGTTCCTAGGTCTTTACAGCATCCCATGGTGCGCTCTAGCAGCGAGGAGACTCTCACCAGCGTGACATGGCAAAATACAACGCCTGTCCGCAACTATTCTACAGAATCATTAGCGAATGGGATTACCAGAACTAACACTATGGATTCAAACGTACCACCTCCCTCTGTTGCGGAAACAATGGTAGATTTGGTTCTAGGTCATTCGTTTTCAGAGTTCAACGAGATTAGAACACTCCCTGTTGTCTCATTCCTTTTCAAAAAAGGTGTCTATATCTTCCCCTCGGTAGAGTCCTTATCGCTATATAAAGACAAGAATTCCAATCTCACAACATTGAAGAAGAGAGGGCTAGGAATGCCCGTGCTGCAAGCTGTCAGTCCAATGATGAGCGCTTTCAAAAGGAACTATCCAGTAATGGTATTCTACAAGTTCGCTCCTCTCGCTGATTCAAACACAGAAAAGGAGAGCTTTGAAGGGTCACGATCTGAGTTTTGTCAAGTCTATATCAAATATCTTAAAGAGGGCACAACGAGGTTTACTTTGAAGTTCACACCAAATGGGAAAAAGGATGATCCGGATAATTTTACCGTTTTCATGTTTTCATGCTTTAAGGCTTCATTTACAGATTGTCTCTATAGAAAAACTAGACTCAGATGGACAGGTATCACACATATGGCTTCTACTACTGGTTCAGGGTTTTTCAAATTGATCATACTCAATGAGAATACGACATCTCTTTGTGACGATGTAAACCCGACAGATGATAGTCCATGTCCGAATTCTGAAACTATCGAACGAGCACTCTCGGATGTTTCCCCAGTTGCATCAGAATTCCCACCTATTGCTAGATTCAGCGATAAGAATTCTTCAACGATTCCAAGAAGAGGCCTTTTAAACGGTGGTGATGTTAAATTGGTAGAGGTATTCAATGGTCAGGATGGGAACACCGTTCAGGACGTACCGGAGTGCTCGTTAGTGCTGACATGTATGGCAATGGTATTAAGGGATCAAGAACAAAGGAAAAACCATGCCAGTGCAAGATGTTACGACTCCACTCTCGCTGGTAGCGTGTTCTACTGAGTTTGACGAAAGGGAGCTCTGTAGGCATGCGGGTTTTCTGCAAAAGAATATGCGCCCAATCTTGCTTACAATATCAAAGCTTTATTATTACTAAATACACAACAAAAAGGGAGGTCTGGCAAACGAGACCTATAAAGAAAGAAACACAAGACAACTCAAAAGATTTAGGGCCTTGGCTGGGTCAAGTTTCAAGAAATCACAGATCTGAAAAAAAGAAAATATTATGTGATAAGACTAAAACCCTCAAGAAAGAGAGAAACCTGAAGGCTTTAGGCAGACCAAAAAGTCCATTCATAACCTCATTAGCAAATATGGCACACATATGTTTTCCTGTTTTCATTTCACAGAAACAGTTGTGTACACAATACTGGTTATTGTGGTAGTGGTGGACGCACTGAGAGCATCGGTCCCGCTAACATACTCGGTACCATCCTCACCGTCATCATAGTAAACCTCACAGACACCATCGGATGTGATGGTCGTGTATCCCGAGAAGGTTGATGAAGCTGATGAAGAAGATGGAGCTGAGGTGATTGTGGATGATGATGAGGAAGTAGAGGTTGTAGCAGAAGCCTTGCTAGAGTTAGCTTTAGTAGAGCTACTCTTGGATGTGGATGACACCGTCGTTGACGTGGATGACACTGTCGTTGACGTGGATGACAATGTTGTTGATGATGGAATGGAGGAGGCGACGTCATCTGAAGAAGTTGCAGACACCGAAGTGCTCGAAGATTGAGTTGATGTCGTTGCTGGACTGGCAGATGATGAGGATGAGAGTGTCAACGAGTCGGCCACGCTGGAAGAAGACTCAGCGACAACAGACGACGATGAACTGGACTGGGATTGTACAGCAGATGTTTCCGACTCCACGGCAGAAGAAGTAGCCACTGGTGATAGCTGAGTGGACGAGGTAGTCGTAACAGCTTGGGTGGTTGCCGGAACAGTGGAAGCACTAGTTGAGATGCCAACAACAACTTCACCGTTGATGGTGGAAGTGTACGTTGAAGTATAGACAATAGTCCGTGCCGGTCTAATGGTACTCACGACTTCAGAAACAATGTAAGTAGTACCATCAATGACAGTCAATGTTCTCGATTGTGCGTCCTTCTTCTCAGCAGAGATTGTGATTGAAGTATCGGCGGACTTCGCTCCTGCGCTCTCAGTAATCCATACTGTTGTTTTGGGATGAACAGTAGTGATGATGGTGGACGTATAGTCTTCAGTAACTGTAGTACTTGGTCCAGTTTTGACAATTGTTCCAGTTACCACATTTGTCTTGATTGTCGAGATGACATCAGTATGGGTAGTTGTAGGTTCCGCAACACCTACAGTACTCGAATCGTTGGAATCACCAGCGAAGATAACACTAGAGGTGGCTTGCTGGCCTGAACCATCAACATTGACAACATCATAACTAAACGTGGAAGTCGAGCCATCTGGTACCGGCATTGGCATTGGGACGGCCTGAACTAGGCCTAGTAAAACGAAAGTTGTGAGGGTTTTGACGAAAAGCATATTTGACTCGAGCTTGAGATAGGTTGTACTGATTGATTGATAAAGAGTGAATAATAGTTGGTGAAGCACTTAATGGTATAAAAGAGAGACAGTAGTTGGTAAGTGCTTGAATGTGTTGTTTGAATGAACGACTAAAGTTGGATGGAAGCTTGCTCTTGCTCTTGCTCTATAAACCCTCTGCGAATCAGCTGTGTAGAATGTGTGGTGTGAACTCAAATTAAGCGGAAAAGGTTAACAGTTTGCGCTGACGGAGAGGATATCTCATTCTTATATCGTAACAGTAAATTCAGGCCGGTGCTGGTTGAAGAGAGCATGCTGCATGGTGCTCACTTTCACTGAAACCCCACCAAAGCTGAAATGGGGCTTTGGTGCACTGGGTGGTTGGTTCATAGCTCTTTTCAGACATGATGGTCTCACCACACTCCTATTTTGTAGTATTCTTCGCGTTTCCAGGTGGTTGGCTTCAGGTTTTTTTGGCTCATCTGTCAACACCATCATGCATATTGATGCACAGCTCGGTATTACCTGCATAATTTTTACTCGGAAGTGGTTGGGTGGTTTCCCGAAACGGTTATGAACTGAAAATCCCGGATCAGAAAAAGTGATACTACGACCCAAAAGGGATTGAGAAGCTCCTCTTTGAGCGGAATGTCCTCCGTAAGTTGTTACATTGTTTGTGAAATATGTTCTTCCGGATTTTGGTGCATCCTATTCAAAAACTCAGTTCTCTGGGGCTGTTAAACCACAAAATAATGAGAACTTAGTATTTGGAACTTGGGTTAAGTACGCGTCTTTGAGCTCTCTCCCTAGCTATTCTAATGATGTGAGCTTTTGAAGTGGTCGAGGTAATGTTATAAGGTCTCTAAATCAATTTAGTCTCGAACGACATGTATGTCTAGTGAGACCTCTTGACACGATCAGATCGTTCAAATTATAGCAGGAGCCCAAGGACACACAATTTACATTAATTAGTTACTACCTAAAATATAATTCTGGCGTGTACAGCATTAGACAGAGACTAAGCAGAAGTCTAGTTACGCTTGAGAGTTCTCTGCTTCTCGGCATTCTGTACGACCTTCTCGTCCACAAAGAGACCCTTTCTCTTTCTGATCGTATTCATGTACTTTCTAGCAATATTCTCACGCTCAGCAAACTCCCCGAGGTGTTCCAGCTCTTCTTCAGTAGTGGGAACCCAGAACGGATCTTCGTCAATAGCTTCAAACCCCGAGAATACCAACTGCGGTTGAGCAGCGCCTGATGTCTTCTTACGAATGTCATCTGAGAAACCAAAAGCTTCCACAACGGGTATCTTCGCAACGATTTGGAAAAATGGCGTACCCTCCTTCATTTCTTCACTTATAATGTGCCCGCGTCTTCTCTGAACAACTGCATACACTTTACCTAGCACCTCTGCCGATGCCTGGATATCACATGTATAAGTTGCCAACATGAGGCGAGGGGACCAGTCAAGCAGAGCTTGATGAATATGATCTCTCGTAGTCGTGATAAGTCTGCCAGATAGGTTGATAACAGGAACACCGGCCGCATCATCGTCTTGTTCAATAACATTCTCCACTATGATGGCCATTCCTTGAATAGGTTCATGAGCTAATGGCCCACTTTGGGTAGCCAACTGAAAGCCATTCACTATACTGTTTTCATATTTAAACTTCTTCTCGTCAGACTTAGAGAACAGACCCCTGATATAGCCATTTTCTGGACCGAGAAGAATATTAGGACCCACACGTTTAGGACCGAATGCACTGATACGATCAACAGCACCTTTCCAAATGTCCTTGTGTGTGTCTTCCTCATCGAATAACTGCTGAAGCTTTATCTTCAAGGAATTAGCGTCCAGAAGGGTACCAACAGTTGCTTCGGAAGCAACATCAGGGTCACGTTCTTCTTGACCTTCAAACTGCTCACGACGCTTGATGACTGTATCTAGAAGCCCCCTCACTGAGCTCTCATGCTCGAGCAAAAAGTCAGTAACATTCTGCGGAAGGGGCAACACCTTCAGTCTGACTGATACGTTTCCCAGCTCAAACTGGGATGTGCCCCTTCCGAGCTCTGGAACCTTTGGTGGGTTCATCTCAGACGTTTGAATGAAAGTCTCACGATAAGGAATAACGGGTTCCGAGACTTGAATCTCAATACCTGCGAATCTTTCTCTCAAATCTTTTAGGCAGCGCTCGAGATGTAACTCACCAGCTGTGGCAAGGATATGTTCACCCGTATCCTCCAAAAATGTCTGAACACAGGGATCGGCCTGGTTCAGAAGCTCAAGGCCTCGCTCCAAACGATCCATTTGAGTTGGATTCACTGGTTCCAGAGCTACTCTGACAATTGGAGGGGCGGCAAGAGAGATACCCGCCAAGTTTATACCGGTATACCCAGGCTGTATCAGTGTACCATTCTTCAGAATCTTGCCCGCCAATCCTCCGATTCCGCAGATATTCCCACAAGGGACCTCATCCAAAGGCACAAGTTCTTTACCCATAAGAAGGTAGAGCTCTGTGATTGTGGCAGTTTGAATGCGTTCTGTAGGCTTGGTTGGGTCATACTTTGGCTCAAGCACATTCAGCTCTTGACCTACTCGTAGTGTACCACTGTAAACCCTTGCGAAGCCAATCAGTTCCTCATGCTTAACTTCAATATCACTGGAAACCTCATCTTCTTCCTCATATTCGAACATTCCATAGGGATCGTTAGGCTTGGCTATGGTCAGTTCATCAAGGTTATTGGCCATCTCGTCAACACTGTCGCCCTCTTCAACACAGCGCTTGGCTTGTTCTGCCGCTTTGGCAGCCAGTTCCCTGGCACGTTTGCCTCTCTCCATGATTTCATCGGTGGTCAGTGCAGCTCTCGCATTTCTTGGAAGTTCGTCCTCGGGGATTGAAATTATTTTGGAAACGTACGCACTTGTTGGGCCTTGATTATCACACTCAAGCATAGCTTTCTTTAGCACAGGATCAATCAGTTCATGATGAGGAACAGACTCCAAGATAGTTGGGATCCTTTCCTTCTGAGATTTTATAGGAGAGGGAAGTTTTTCCGTGACGGTCAGCAATACCGCAGACGACACAGGAAGCCACTGTCCCATAATTTGAGCCAAGAGGTTTTTACTATCCTTCGACCTAAGATCTCTAGGAGAGATTTTGATGTTCAAAGTCTTCACAATCTTCTCTAAAACTTCAGCATTTTTCTCAACAAGAACGTTTTCATAAATCTTGTAGATATTATCTAGTACAAGCTGAACAAATAAAGGCTTTAAATTCCTGCCTTTAAGCCCTTTGCTGGTGATAATTTTCTTTGTTTTTGGGTCCATATAATAGTCACCCCACAAGACTTTCTGTAGGTTTTCTCTCTTCACACCCAACCTCGTCTCGTAAAAACGAGAAAACTGACTTACGTTAAATCCCCATCCATCTATAGCGGATGCAAATATAACATTGTTCTGAGCTGGGTCAAAGTATAAGTCTTTGTCATCTTTCTCCACAAACTCCTGCCCTAATCCTGCTCCATTTTTCTCTATGTTCTCCCTCCAAGCATAATCAGCGGCCATTCTCTCACCAGAGTAGAAAGAGCCAATCACGGAGTTGACTTGTTCGATGACTTTCCCCAGGTGCTGGTAAACCTCAGTTGGAGACAACTTTAGCTCAGTAAATAGTCTGTCAATCTTGTTTAGCACCAGAACAGATTTTATATTATCTATCCAGCATTGTCTCAGTACAGTAATTGTCTGGGAGCAAACACCCTCGACAACATCAACCAGTACCACCGCACCATCACATAATCGGGACGCCGTAGAGACTTCTGAGGAGAAATCAATGTGACCGGGGGAGTCAATTAGATTAATCAGATGTTCTTTAGCGAGAACATCGCCACCCTCTTGCTTATGCAGTACCCTGAAGTACAATGATATGGCTGACGACTCCATTGTAATGCCTCTTAGTTGCTCATCGGGACGGGCATCTAAGTACCGCACTTTACCTGCAAGCCTTTGGGAGATGATACCATTCGATGCTAACAACGAGTCACTAAGAGAAGTCTTTCCATGATCAACATGCGCCAGAATGCAAATGTTTCGTACGGACTCTGGGTCCTTCTGAAGGCGCAAGAGAACATCAGGAGTTACTCTCATCACAGTATTGGGCTATGAAGCTTTCTAGAACTCCTTCGTGTTGTCTACAACTTCAGCCTATATAAAATTTGACCTACTTACCTAAAGCGATCGGTTTGAGCACTCATAAGGCGATGAGATCCTGTCATATTTCAACGTTACTGAAATATCTATGACGTTGTGTGTAGGGAGACAGTTGACAAGTTTTGTGAATTGGTGCTTTGAGACTATGTGCTATATGACTAAAGAGATCTTGTAGATAGAGTTGAGAATGGTGGCTCTTTTCGTTTTTCCAGATGACGGATAAGTTAACATATGACCTACTACCTAAGACTTGTGCGTTTTTTGGGCTGGTGACCATGAATAATTGACAATTTGATTGTATTCCAATTTTTTTTGCGTCTTTGACGTTCGGTGTGATCACTTTTCTGTGTACGTTACTTCACCATCCCTGTTGATACTTATGCTAAACTCCAAATCGTCGTCAGTCGTCATGTCCCAAAACTTATACAGCATCATAACAGAGAACAAGTTACACAGGCTGCCGAAGAACAAACCATCGATATAATGCTTCACCCCCTCGCAAATCTGTCTGGAGAATGCGTAAGTCAGCAGTTGACCAATTATGAATGATAGTACTGCTAATGCAATAACGCCTAACACCCAAAAGTTCTTTATCACGTAGAGTGCCAAAAGGGTTTGAGAGACAAGATAGACAAACAAGAAAATGGCATTGAACACGTATGCCACAACAAATAAACCGGTTGTATGAGTCGGGTTTATTGCCCCGGATTTTGCCCAGTTATGGAATGTTATGATTGCAATTATAAATGTCAAGGCAAACAGGAGAGAGGAAGACACTCTAACAAAAAGTAATGACCTAGTTGTACCGTCTTCCCAAAATCTGAAGCCCAAAAACCCACAGATCATCAAGCACCAGCAAGAAGCAGACGCTAATCCTAGTTGTACCGCAACGAAATATGGGTATGAACCTGAACCAGGCGGGGTCACACCACAATCAACCACCAGTGTACATATTATCAGTGCTAAATTTAGATAGTAGTAGAATAACATCTCCAAACGGCCAATGGCGGTATACTTCGACCTGATGTTGTAGATGATTATTGTGAGCACAATTAAGGCACCTATGTTGACAAAAGCATTGCCAATCTGGAATATGACTGTATTTGCGAGCTCGATTGATCTGGCGTAACAAAGCGGTAGAATCCCCGTCTTTACAAAATCTCTCGTTTGTCCCTCAGATGGGGATACCACTAAGCACAAGGGGAGTGCGGTGTTGTTACAGATTTCATAGAAGTCACCGAACACCATTGTGTATAACGCGGGTAGGAGGTGGTATGGCTTGGTGAGAATGTACCAATGTTGGTGCGGTGTAGAAATGTATTATCTGATCTCGCCCTTATAGTGACTGGATCACTGAATCTTTCAACAACTGAGCGTAAGCTTTTCCGTACGCAGTATGGAGATGGTATTACACTGGTAGCAGAGCTTAATTTGATGGTCATTAAACCAAAACGTAAACACTTCTCGTTTTTCCTTTTTGGTACGGTTGGCGTCTTTAGGGTTCTGAAAGGCATCACGTGTATATATTTAGGGTATCAAAAGCAAGCACTGTGAAGTTGGTGCACGGGTGTTATTGTGCTGTGCCACTAACCAGCTCTGAAAAACCCCCAAAGCGACAAATTATATAAGCCGACGAAGATTTTTGCCAGTTAAGCGTCGGTGGTGTTTGGATGATTGACGCATTGCTTCGGCACTGAATTTTAAATCATAATTTTGAAGGCTTCACAGGTTTGAGTAACAACAGCCAAACAATAATCGTCACTTGAAAATGGGTACGTACAATATGGTACTGGGAGACTTGAGGCGAGTGGATTCTTAAATGCAATGTTTGACTCGTGTGAGGAGATATGCCAAACAAACTGTTCACAAATCAAGAGAGCTTGCATTCTGAATGAGAAGATTTCCAAACATCAAGAACCATGGATTACTTCAATGAATCTCCACCATAGCTTGAGAGCAAAGAAAAATAGACCGTCTACCATTCACACTGAAGCACCGGCATTCGACAAATAGAACATATTATCGATGAGTTGGCACGTTCTCTGGAGGCTACACGTGAAAGGCTTCTTCATAAAGAGCTTTTACTCGACTAGAGTTTTCAAGCACAGCTCAGTTATACAGAATCTGCCTTAGTACAATTCCTCTCCGTTTCGGTTCTCCCAACTGTTTCTCCTATATCTTTACTAACCACGTTTCTTTTAGTTAACGTTCCAAAAACCAGAAAGACTTACTGTAAGGGTAAAGAGTGTCGTAAACACACTCAACACAAGGTTACTCAATACAAGGCTGGTAAGGCTTCCTTGTTTGCCCAGGGTAAGCGTCGTTATGACCGTAAACAATCCGGTTACGGTGGTCAAACCAAGCCAGTTTTCCACAAGAAAGCTAAAACTACCAAAAAGGTTGTTTTGCGTTTGGAATGTGTTGTCTGCAAGACCAAGGCTCAGTTGGCTTTGAAGCGTTGTAAGCACTTTGAATTGGGTGGTGACAAGAAACAAAAGGGTCAAGCTTTGCAATTTTAAGCTCATTGATTACTTGCGATCGTTGTACACTGCTGTTTCGGGGGGTTTTGTATGTCATATAATGTAACGTATTACAGGCTAAACAAAGATCCTACAAGTAGAGGAGTACGGCGGAACATTTGCTAGGATAAGTGTAAAATAGTAAATAAATACCTTCTTGGGATTCGAACCCATCACGGAATTGAAATTCAATATGAAACGAAAGGGACGGTCGCGGATCAGCGAGGCTCACAAAATCATAACAAATCTTTCAGCACAGGATTTCTTTCTCGCAACATTATCCTTGTTGTTTGTCAGCCAATTTGAGCGTTGGGGAGTCACTTGTTCCTGTTTGGCCTTTCGCCTTCTCATTTTCAAGTAATAATCCTCGTTTCTTCCGCTCCAGATCATCGAAGAATGTACAATTCAGATCCATACTATCATCAACAACAAAATGGGCAGGGTTTCGTCCAGCCGCCTGCCCAGTTCAGTTCGAACTACTTGATGCAACAGGGCTCTCATCAATCCTTGCAGGAGCAGCTCTATCAACAGCAGCAACAGGAAATCTATCAACAGCAGGCGTATCAACAACAACAACAACAACAACAACAACAACAACAACAACAACAGCATCAAAATCAACAATTCATAAGCTTGCAGAACACCATGCCGCCACCCTCTGCACCGCTGAACGTGCCAGCTACGCCTCCATCAACCGCCTACACAAATCAGTACTCCGCGTCTCCAGGTCAGTTGAGTGCGCATTCTTATCAACAACATCCACCACAGAGTCCACAGTTTTACCAACCTCAGGTGCCAACTTCACCTACCAGAAGCATCAGGAGCAACAACCTGACTCCAGTACTCTCAAACACCAGCTCCTTAGCGTCAGCGTCTAGAAATGTGAATCTGAATGGTGTTCCTGGATCAGAACACAACGTGAAGATTCAGCCAGCTTTCAATTTAAGCAATTCGCAACTTTCAACTCCGCAAAACAATAACTATGTTTACTTTGAGCGCAAACCTGAGATCTTCAAAAAATCTACTCAGGATAAGGCTGCTGCTGTGAAATTACGTTTGGAGAATTACTATCAGATGAGTGTTTCACAAGCTGTTGAGCGTAACCAAAGACGCGTGGACCTCGAACACAAGTTAGCCAATGAGGAGGGCTCAGAGGAGCGGAAAAATAGACAATTGCAATCATTGGGAAGAAAAGAGTCTCAATTTTTGAGGTTAAGAAGAACCAGACTCTCGCTTGACGATTTCGAAACGGTGAAAGTGATCGGTAAAGGTGCATTTGGTGAGGTTAGACTGGTTCAGAAGAAGGATACGGGTAAGATTTATGCTATGAAGACTCTTCTCAAAAGCGAAATGTACAAGAAGGATCAGCTTGCTCACGTCAAAGCTGAAAGAGATGTCTTGGCGGGTAGTGATTCTCCATGGGTTGTGTCATTGTATTATTCCTTTCAGGATTCGCAGTATTTATATCTTATAATGGAATTTCTACCGGGTGGTGATTTGATGACAATGCTTATCAGATGGCAGATTTTTACCGAAGACATTACAAGATTTTACATGGCTGAATGTGTCTTGGCCATCGAAGCTATCCATAAATTGGGATTCATACATAGAGATATCAAACCGGACAACATCCTCATTGATATCCGTGGGCATATCAAACTGTCAGATTTCGGGCTCTCGACCGGATTTCACAAAACTCATGACTCGAACTACTACAAAAAGCTTTTACAACATGAAGGAGATAAGCTCCAGCAGCCGCAGTCACTCCATGAACCGCGTTCCAGAAATACAATGATGGTGGATTCTATTCATATGACGTTGTCCAACAGACAGCAGATTCAGACATGGAGAAAATCTCGAAGACTGATGGCTTATTCCACAGTTGGGACGCCTGATTATATCGCTCCAGAGATTTTCATTCATCAAGGGTACGGTCAAGAGTGTGACTGGTGGTCCCTCGGAGCCATCATGTTTGAGTGCTTGGTCGGATGGCCGCCTTTCTGCTCTGAAACGCCACAAGAAACGTACAGAAAGATTTTGAATTTTCAAGAGACTCTTCAATTTCCTGATGATATCCATTTATCACCAGAGGCTGAGAACCTCATCAGAAGGTTACTGACAAGTGCTGAGCATCGTCTGGGAAGGCATGGAGGCGCAGCGGAAATCAAGGCACATCCGTTCTTCAGAGGTGTAGATTGGAATACCATCAGAGACGTTGACGCTCCATTCATTCCAAAACTCAAAAGCATTACAGACACACGTTTCTTCCCAACAGAGGAACTTGAAAATGTTCCTGAGAACCCAGCTCTCGCACAGGCTGAAAGGGAAAGACAACAAAACAAAACCACTCCTGCAGATAGTAAAGAAGATTTGCCATTTATTGGGTATACTTACTCCAGATTTGATTACTTGACTCGAAAGAATGCTTTATAGGGTATATATGATACAATGGTTTGCCTATACCGTGAGTAGTTCTGTATCTATGAGTCATTTCACTGTTCATCGTGTAGTGATGATGTTTTTCCATGCTGCTAATAATGAAGAAAAAAATCAAAACATGAGCCTTAAATCTTTTGAAGCTCATCTGATATGTCAACCAGTATGCTGTTCACCATAACTCCACACACTGAAACGACATGCTAACATATTTTAGAGCCCACAAGGATTCCTAGATTTCCCAAAAAGAAACCACAGCCAACTACATCATTACCTCAAACTCCGCAATCGTACCTGGACCTAGGTGTAGATTTCGAGGAGCAAGGAGATCGGTGGATCATTTCAGACCTTTCAAAGACTATAAGGTCTTATCAAAAGGCATATGAATGCTATCAATCTGCGATTCAGGGCGACGAAAGTCTGATGGATGCCTGGTACAACTCAACACGTCTGCTATATCATGTTTTCACGACATATAAGGAGGTGCCACGGGTTTCTTTAACCAACGTTGAAGGTTGTCATCTCTTAGATATCACCTTGGAAAACGTACTCAAAGAGTATGAAGGTGTTATGCTTCGTTTTGGCTGGATCAATTGGGAGTTTGCTTATAATAAGCTCTTGATCAATACGGAAGTAATCGAGAGCGGAGCGCCCTTCAGCGTAGTGTCGACACTTTCAAATGAGAGCATGGAGATTGTGAAAATGGTATTGGAGTACCAATTGAAGGAACTGGAAATATTACTACAGAGATTGAATCAGTCAGGAGACGGAGAAGAGAAAATGGCGACTGATGATGATACTGGGGAAGAGATGGAGTACCAAATGTATGAGCAGGTAACGCCTTCCTCCATCTTGGACACGGTACTGGCTTTTCTGAAAATGGTTCTAGCAGCTTATGAGCAATGCGAGAATAGCGAAGAAATAAGCATTATAAGTAGAGGCGTCACTGACTTCATAGAATCTACTTTATCGAGTGCAATTACTGCAGTGTTACCAAGATTTGACCCGGTTGTGAATACAGATGATGTCCACAATCTCAACATTCATACGGGTTTGATCACAGATCTTCGATTAACTGACCATTGTATCAAAGCAATATCAATTGTCGAGTATAAAGATCTAATAAATCACTGGGAATCTTTTACTGAGGGTTCTGCATCAAGATACTTGGCTGAGGCAGACTCTTTAGAGCACTTCAGGTCAGTTCGAGCCCTTGACTCTGAGGCAACGTGGGTAATTGTTTCTCGAGTGAACCAATGCTTGAAGAAGGCACAGGATCTGTTGAGCGTGGAGCTGGACGATCATCGAAAGAGGAAAACGGCTGAAGTTTCACAGAAAGTTTCCAAAATCATTGAGCTTCTAATAACGAGAGCTGACAATGAGCTTGTCAGAAAACATCTCGATTGTCCTCCAGCTCTCAAAAGTCAAGACGTTCTCAATAGTAACTGCATAAACTTGTTAAAGAGCGGGCTCAATATGAGTAACATGAATGTGGGGCTTCGAGAAACTATAAGTGACAAACTTCGTCGAGAAAAACTCAGACGTGAATGCGTTATAAGACTCATAGTTCTCACGAAGGAACAATTTACTGAGGATGACTTCAAGAGAAACCTAGGGGTACACTGGGTTAGCGAACTCAGAGATCTACAACACGTGGATCCTTACCGCAGGATCAACATCAAGTTTCCACAGACCTTGTTATAGTAATAATTACATTACAGGTGCAACGCCTAATCAATATTTAACAAGGAAAAGAAGTCATCTCAAAGAGAATATGTAGAAATTTCAGGATTATCATGATCATTCATGAGGTTCATTATTGCTGGAACGGGCTTGCCCCGGATTTATCAGCTGACCGGCGCTGATTGCGGGCGCAGCCTCGCAAATCGAAGAATCAAAGGCAAAGTTAAGGGAAAGGGGGCCTTAATAGAATACAAAGTAATTCTAGCTTACTTACCGTCTCTTACTACTAGCAAATAGAGTAGCTCATCTTGTATAGGAAATCCTCAAAGTCCATTTGAAGTCCATCGGCAGCTGGTCTTTACTGCAGCTAAAATTCTGATCTATAGCAATCCCGATTTCCCCTTTTTTGCGCTCGATTTCCCGCAACTCGCGATAGACGGAACGCAACTCGATTCAATTTCGAATCAACTTCTTTCAACGGTTCCAGAAACGATTCCGGAAGGGAATAAAAGGAATCCATTCCGCCTCTGCTCTATATAGTGAGCGTCATATCCCGGATTACAATCTCCTTCACCTGCTCAAAGCTTTAGCATCTTATTCATTTGATGTATTCGTTATCTCAGTGATCCCCACGAAAAGCCGATCTACAAGAATGACTGAAACAACTAGTGGTATAACCGCCTGGCCACAGCGCGTCATGGCTAGTTCAAATAAAGGATCGTTAGGTTCTTCAAGAGAGTTGCCATCATCTCCCCCGCTCTTCTCTCCAATGAGCTCATCAATCAGCTCGTCGTTGTCGTTATCATTATCAAATCCAGACGCCGACTATCAACAAACACTTTCAACAGCGAACTCGATTCGCCCTCAGATCCCCACGGCAATGGATAAGGCGCAGTCGTGTCCTCCGGAACTGGGAGCTAGTCGTGAGTCGTTATCGCGATACTCTGTACGGTCCTCTCTGCAAAAGAAGAGCTCGAAAGGCTCTCGTCCCCCACAGATGGACCTACTTGAATACTTATATCCACAACCGGAGTCACCGCCGAGCTACGAAGTTGCCAACGCATCAAGAAGGATAAAGTTCCCCATTTATGAGCCGGAAGAGACCAATACACTGCCGCCATACTCTCCCGCCATTCATAAAGTGTCTCTTGTGTTGCGCAAGCTCGAATGGCTCTCACCATATGAGCCATCCCCAATAAGATCGTGGAAAAACCTCGTGATGGAGATCAACTCAACACAGTTGAACTTTTATTCTATTGACGATCTTCCTCTCTTAAACCGGGTTAAGAAGACTAAAACAAAGAAACATTACATATTCACTCCTGTCGAGCAAGAATTTATATGTGATGCCATAATGCGTGATCCGAAAACTTATTTGACACCACGGAAACTTGTCAAGTCTTATTCTCTTCAGCATGCTAAGTTTGGGCTTCCTATTGATTACAAAAAGAAAAACTTTTGCTTGCGGTTGCGGTGTGAAACTGAGCAGTTTCTTGTTCAATTCGTTCACCTGGATGAAATGATTAACTGGGCAACCTATATATCTATCGGTATCAATGTGAGTCTTGATCTGGACTCTAGGGAGATGCCCCAGAACAGAAGTGTGCCTAGAAGAAGACGCAGCAGAAGACATAGAAATAGAGCTTTTTCGGATACTGAGCTTATACGACGCGAGTTAGCAGAGCCAACACATCAAAGAAGACTTAGTTTCTCAGGTGAAAATGTAATAAAGAGCAAAATCTCCCGCTTATTTGGTCGCAAGAGGTCCAATGTGGATTTGGAGCAACTGGCTGAAAATTTTGTTCAAGCATCGACGTTGTGTGCACCAGAACGCTTATCAGAATTGCAATATCCAGCTGGAGACACGTCGGAGGAGGATGACTTACATATTGGTGATCCCCTTCGCTCAAATCAAGGCATAGCTACAATCAGAGAAGAGGACGGGGAAGAAGTTGAAGACATTCAAGATAATGAGATCCACTCTATTCGTGAACTACATGATGATTCTGATGATGAGACGATTCATGAAGATATGTTTCATAATTTCACTCTTAGTAATAATGATGATGATTACGATGAAGAGAAATGGGCACCGGAACCAAAGAAGTACTCAAGACGGAAATTTTTGAAAGATTCACTACGTTGCATCAAGCTTCTGCCATATGATGATACTTGGGTTGGTAAACGCCTTGTGAGAACTGCAAATCCACCTGGATATGAGACTTGTAATAAGGTTTCAAGCAAACACTGCACAAATAAATTTGTGTCTGAGTTTGTTGTTGGTTCGCAGGGTTTGGTTCCACCAACTTGATGTCGACAATTAACGTGTCACGATCCTGAAATTGCTGCATTCATTATATGCATTCTCATCATATTTCTGCACTCTAATTGATTAGCTCAATTTGTAACATAAAGAATTACAAGCTGTAGCACATACATGGGCGCGACTCACTCGAAGTATATGGTTTAAGCTCCACATTCATTCAATCAGGCAGATTGCATGAGGTCTCAGGCAAGAGAGTTGAGATCTGAAGGGTAGGGTTTGTTGATCGAGAATAAAGACTGGGGGATTCTGCTTCGGTTAGACACATTACAGCCGCAGTCTTTGCCAGGGCACAGGCAATGAATTTATTACATAGTAATGAGGTGGCAGTTTGTAGAGGGAATACCAGAGTCATGAGTGTTATCCTCCCCAAGCCGAGACTTTGGCAGTAAAAAACCGTTTTTGCCCTATATGAAACCCATATCTACATGCTCTCACTGTGGCCCAATGCTCGTAACCCATTGCGTGCTATAAAAAAACTTTTCGCATAATGTTCAACGCTCGTTCTTATTTCCCTTTCTTTAACATCATTATCGCGTGTGTCCTGTCTTCCCTGTTAGTATCACTTGTGTGTCGATATCGTTAGACACTTGTGGTGCGAAGGGGGGCATAAAAGGGACCTGAAAGCGTAGAGAAATCTAGAACGTTGCTGGGCGCCCGGTGTTGAATTTAAAATGAGATATTGGGAATCAGTTGTTTCTACATTCATATGGCTATGTATAGAATTTATAGACCTCACTGGTATAAATGTTGTCTTATGGGGGATCCTCAAATCTAGTTTTGGGAGACAACCGATAGGGTGCCTAGGTGTGCTCTACAGTTTACACCAGAGGTGGGTCACGTAGGCGGTGTGTACTTGGTTAAACAGTGTGATGGTCTAGATGTAGCTCAAGCACTGACTGACTCATATACACGTTCAAGCACATACTTCATTTAACAAGGTATGTTTCAAACTACGCCATCCCATTATATTGTGTGATTATGAACCAACCATATTTAATACAAAATGTAGAAACTGAATTTGTGTCTGTGTGAGGGGAAACGATCATAACATCTTACTCCTTCGTCAATAGCGCTTGGGCTTTTGGATTTGCAGCACTTAGCTCCTTCAACTTATTCAAATGGTGAACCGTTTTCGCAATCGTTTGGATAAGCAAATTTGGCTTTAGCGGCTTGGAAATATATTCATCCATTTGATGCTGCAAACATCTTTCTCTATCACCTAACATTGCATGTGCAGTGAGAGCAATGATCGGAACCCGTACACTGACTGGATTTTGTGGGTTCACCTCCTTTTCCCACTTTCTAATCTTCTCCGTGGCCTCGAACCCACCCATGATCGGCATCTGGACGTCCATTAACACAACGTCGTACTTACGCTTCTGTACTTCCTCGAATGCCTCTTCACCATTTTGTACAACCACAACTTCATGTCCATACTTTTCCAAAATCCGCACAGCAAGCTTCTGGTTTACTAAATTGTCCTCCGCTAGAAGAATGGTGTATTTTTGAGGAGTATTGTCATCAGATGGAACAACACGGGACTCAAGTGCAGGATTCAAGTAACCAGCAAGATCCATCAGAGAGCATGGGGTATTCCCGTGTGACTGGATACCGAGGTCAAGACACTCTTTCATATTTAATTCGGGAATTCGATGATTCAAGAGCACAAACGGGATATACTTTATCTCTGGAAGTTCTCGTAGGTACTTACCAGTTTCGATGGAGTCAATTATTATCACGTCAAATTTGCTTTGCTCGGAGACTTTCACTTCTTTGATATCACGCACAACGGTAGGTCTCAGATTCAGCTCTAAAAGATCTTTCCGTATCTGCTCAGTGTCCTCCAGGGAATATTGAGTCGAGATAAATAATATTTGATGCAGGTTGAACGTTAACAGCCGCTCATCCCTCTTTGATGGATTCTCTTTAGCTGGTGAAACACATATAGTGAAATAAAACTTGGAACCTTCTCTGTACTTCGATGTGACCCAAATTTCACCACCCATTAAATGTATAAGCTTCTTCGAGATTGACAATCCTAATCCGGTACCACCAAACTTTCTTGTTGTTGAACCATCAGCTTGTGTGAATGTCTCAAAAATTAAATCAAGTTTATCCTGAGCAATACCTATACCAGTATCGCTGACACAGAACTCAAGCATCAATGTGTTGTTCTTCTGAGGTGCATGGATATTGACATCTGCAGGACCGATTATGTATTTGTTCTCTCTCACAGTAGAGGCAATGATGTCGTCTAATGATCTAGTGGCTTTTTTGACCATGAGCTTGACATGACCTTTCGAAGTGAACTTAATCGCATTCCCAACCAAGTTCAAGATGACCTGTCTCAATCTGAAAGAATCTCCAACTAAAGAATCAGGGAAGGAATTGTCCACCTCGTAAATCAATTTTAGTGGCTTCTCAATTGATTTGACAGCAAGTGTCTTTAATGCTCCGAAAACAGTTCCCCTCAAAGAGAAATCGGCTTCTTCTATAGTCATTCTGTTGGCTTCAATTTTGGAAATATCCAAGATGTCATCAATAATCGTCAAAAGGGAGTTTGCCAGGTTATGCACGGTGGATAACATTTCTCTTTGATACTGCGTCAATTCTGTATCAAGCGTTAACTGCGTGTAGTTCAGGATACCGTTAAAAGGTGTTCTCAATTCATGGGAGAAGATACCCAAGAATTCAGATTTAGCGTTATTAGTCAGTTCAGCGGCTTCTCTTGCTGCGGTGTTTCTTTTGATGGATTCTCTTAAATTGAAAACCATCTGGTTGATTTTTGTCTTCAGTGTATCCATTTCACCTGAAGTTTCGACAGTGATGAATTTTGTGAAATCACCATCTGTTGCAGCAGCGGTGATTTGAGCAAAAGCACGCACTTGTGATGTCAAGTTTGCAGCCATGACATTGACGTTTGTGATAATTTCTTTCCAAAGTCCATCAACGTCAGAGACTTGAGCTTGAACACCTAATTTACCTTCAACACCGACATCCTTTGCCACACGTGTGACTTCCGAGACGAAAACTTGAAGGGAGTCCACCATCTTGTTGATAGTATTCTTTAATTCCAAAATCTCACCTTGGGCAACAACATCAATTTTCTGAGACAAATCTCCATGGGCCACTGCTGTCGTCACTGTGGCAATCGATCTCACTTGGTTTGTCAAATTGGTAGCCATAGCATTCACATTATCTGTCAGATCCTTCCAAGCTCCCTCTACACCATTGACAACTGCCTGACCACCCAAAATACCTTTGATACCGACGTCAGTTGCCAAACTCGTTACCTCCATTGCAAATGTCTGCAAGGAATCCACCATCTGATTGATGGTTATCTTCAATTCTAATATTTCACCCTTACAATCAGCGGTGACTTTTTTGGATAAATCACCTTTCGCCACTGCAGTTGTAACGTTGGCAATATTTCTCACCTGATTTGTCAAGTTTGTAGCCATAGCATTAACGTTGTCAGTAAGTTCCTTCCAAATACCCTCGGCCCCAACAACTACAGCTTGTCCACCTAATCGACCCTCAACCCCGGTCTCTCTAGAGACTCTCGTCACCTCAAATGCAAAAGTCTTCAGTTGTTCCACCATGGTATTAATGATATTTTGCAATTCAAGGATTTCTCCCTGAGCATGAACGTTGATCTTCTTGCTGAGGTCACCATCCGCCACAGCTCTAACAACATCTGCAATCTCTCTCACTTGGTTTGTCAAATTCAATGCCATCGTGTTTAAAGTATCACTCAAAACACGCCATCTACCTTTAGTCCCTGTGCCTTCCACTTGACCTCCAAGCTCACCGTGTGCAACCTCTGTGGCGATCTTCATTACTTGATTAGCGTAACGTCCAATCTCCATCATCATAAGGTTGAAGGATTTCTGTACCTTGGATATTTCTGGGTCAACATCAGAGCGCGTCTCGACAAGAAGGTTTTCAGGGAAGTCACCTTCTGCAACACGATAAAGAACTTCACTGATCTCAGCTAGAGAGCGTTTGTTTTGCGAATATTGATGCTCCAATCTTGTTATGTGATGCTGCTGAGCTTTGATCTGAGCTAAACATTCTAGACGAAAAGCTTCAAGTTGGCGGTCATCATTGGATATTGATCTGAATGTATCAGGAGATTCAAGAACCGCCAAAACATCGACCATGGCCATATCTGTGATTGTTCGTTATCTGCACAGTGTTATGTTGAAAACCGAATATGGAAAGACCTAAACGAACGCAGAGCTCTGTTTCTAAGATATCCTCCTTGTTTACACTGAAAGCGTTTATTTGGTTCACAGATCTTACGATTTTACGGCTAATTTGAGAGTGAAATAGCCTTTAAATTAGCCCTTGTGCTTGTTAATGTGAAAATGCCGCCAACTTTTAAGGTCTAAAGAAAAATCTGCTCAATGTATGAGCGACGAATCAGATATCCACGCTTAGGAAATACGACAACCAACGCTGGATTCAAAAATCCTAGTGCGAACTGATGCCAAGATAAGCTGGGATCCAACGTGTCAGCGCGCTTCCAAATATTTTGACCCAGATTTTGATGTCCAGCTCTCCCAGCTTCGTGCCGGGTAAAGCAAAAATAGAATTGGTTTTGGCAGATCAGGTAAGGTACGCTGCATTTTATGAATGCAGCTTTCACCCAAGCTTACGCAATCATGAAACACACCAGGATCTTAAATGATTCAACGCGAGATTTGCAGATAGTGTATTACTTAACTAGGATGTGGCCATTGATGGGAATTTGTATACCTGTTCAGTGGCTTCAAGCCTCTGCATGTCTACTTGCAGAAAGCCTGTCGAATAATGTCAGACCGGGTAATTACAGGGTCTCACTTTTCCCCAGATGTACTTTAAGTACAAATCCAGTATGGGCCTTCTGCTAACGACCACGCTCTCCTTTTGGTCCATATCGATATCATATACGGGGTGTTCATACAGTTGGGTCCCCTCTGTTGCTTTACCTCTAGTGTTGACGTTGCAGTGATGCCCCGGACTTCTCTTGTGATAAAATGGCCATTTAAAGTCATTGATAATTTATCCGGAATGTTAAACTACCTATGTATTCTGAGACTCATTAATCAAAGAGTCCTTTTGTACTAATGTTTTGTTCAACAGTGTTTACCTCAAGAGCAGAAAGACGAAGGATATAGTCAGTGATGACAACCATATGCCTTGTACCTTGTACTGTGTGGAGACCTCAGAGTAATGCGCGAATTTTACCTGAAGTAGGTAATTTTTCTAGGCCGCCGGCAAGTCTCGAAGACCGCGGTAGGACCGGCGCTTTCCACCGGCTTATCAGTTCTGCTTTCAACTGCTGCAACATCATAATCGCCAACTTGAAAACAGTGATCCGCCTACGTGGAAACTTTAGTCATCTCATATAACATAGCGTGGCCATTAGCTCTCTAGCAGCCTTTTCAAGACTTTACGGTTGAATCATGCCGAACAAAACGATGGAATTGACCAAGGGCACCCAGATGCCGCGAGCCAGCAGAGCTTGTTTGACATGTCGTCGACAGAAGACTCGTTGCTTCCCAGCTCCCAATTCGATATCGTGTCTCCGCTGCATAACTGTGGGCAAGGAGTGCTCGTTTCTAAGAGATGGAACGCGACATAATCAAGATCTGGAAACGGTAAACAGGAAGCGCAAAGTTGATGATGATTTCGAGGCCTCTCTCCCCACAAAGGAAGGGTCTGACTCTCTGAAGACAATGAGTGACAATATCAAAAAGGTGCTCGCACTACTACAAAGACAGCACGGTATCCAGATCTCTACTCTGAACGACTCTGAGACTATAGGTAGATCGCTCCCCGCTGCCCAGACATCACCATTCAGCCTCATCGCTAATTCTGTGTCATATCAATCGACCCCAATAACGATCAGCCATCTTCTAACACCAGCATCGCTTTCTATTTCAGAGCCGCCTAACGTCTTATCTTTAGGCATTGTCACCCATGATGAAGCGGTCACTGCGGTAAATAAGTTTAAAGAGTGCTATGGAAGATGGATTTCCCTCCCTCAAGGTCCAACGGAGGACCTCATAGAAGAGATCCAATATTCCTCGCCAATGCTTTTGACAACGATATGCCTTGCGAGTTTACGTTACCAAATCACAGATATAAACTATGATACCTACGTGCAACTTATCAAACAATTGAAATTGGAACTTCATGATGGATTATACAAATCTCCACAATCGGTCAATTTTCTCAAAGGACTTGTGATACTGGCGGTTTATGGATATTCTCTCTCCAGCTCAGATCTTATAATTGATCCATGGTTTCTAAGTGGGATTGCAGTGAAGCAGTTTTTAACACTTGACATGAATTATGATCTCTTGAGTGTATCTGTTAGCGAGACTCCTGCAGCTGAAGCTGAAAAGCTATCCAATTTCAGAATTTGGAACCACATATGTCTTGTACATTTGTGTAACTGCGTATTTTCAGGTAGAATGTGTGTCCTTGATGAAATCCGACTTGATAGATCAAGGCGTAGCTTGGATCTCACTCAGGCCACAAATTTTGATGGGCGCATGATAAGTGAGATTTCTTTACAATTGTTGTTGTATAACTTTATTCAAGCTGGAGGTCCTGCGGAATTTCAAGTTTTTGAAGAAGACTTGAAACTTTGGTATGATCAATGGAACTATTTATTCAAGCAGCCCAACTTACAATTTGTTGAGTTCGGTTATCACTATTGCTATGTGGTTGCATTTTATCACCTTAAACTCGGATCGCACAGTGTATTGGATTCAGGTGATCTCGATTTTTCAGAGCTTCATATAAATGACGTTGATGTGTTGAACAAGATGCTTTATCACTGTCTCAAAGTTTTGAACCATATTATTGGCCTCAATGATGACCTCTATTTCGCGTGCTTATCGGATCAGATCCATATGTGCACTTTCTACGTCTCCATTCTGTTCCTAAAAGTTATTCAATGGTGCCAGCTCTATAATTCAACGTATGATAATCATGAATTGTTGAATTTTGCGAAGAAAGTGGACACAATAAAGCAAAAATTTGAAAACATGTCTACGCTTAGCGATGATCTACCATATAGGTTCTCACAAGGACTTCAAGAGATGTTGGACAGCGTTGTGCCACAATTGGGTACTTAAGATGATCAACTCAAACAAAGTTGTGAATAATAGACAAGCTACGAAAAAAGTTTCCGGTTCTCAGTGGGATAACATATCCATGACTTAAATATAATGACTTTGATTTGATTGTATGTTGGAATATCACCAGCTCATGATTTGCAGATAATATCTTCATAGGCTTTTTCATTGATTCATCTTGCTTTATCTTGATTAATCACTTAGTCTTTGGTAATCTTGGTGTCAGTTCAACGTTACTCCTTAGTTCTTTGCATCCTTGATACCCAAAACGGCTCTACCCAAGTAGTAAACGTTGATGGCATTCACACTCCAGAACAAAGCCCAGAATGGATAAATGTAAAACTTGGATCTTGGATGTCTCAACCACAATGGCTTTGTGGAACTTTGGTAAAGCTTTTGCAACTCAATAACTCTGTTAGCCACTGAATAAAGTTAGTATCTTTGTAGTCATGATATATAATAATAGCACAGATAGATTTGCAAACAACCCTGTAACTAAAGCACACTTGGAGAGTGGTGATATAGAAAAGGGTGTTGCATATGACATATCTGCAATCCCACTAGACATACTTTTCAATGATATGTGCCCAACTTTTTTAAGTTATGGTATTAGAGATATGAAGGCTTCTCTGTATTTCTCAGTTCAAAATTGTAAGCTCACTTTTTCCACGGGCCAATCACAAAAGACCGAAAAAATGCATAACCGGCAAAACTGAAAACAGCCGCGGTGTGACGGTTATGCAGCTGAAATGCACTAGCCACTCCCTCACCAGCCACATCATTTTTAAGTAATTATTCATTGTTGCACTAGCCACAAACAGATGGAGATAGACTTTTTCACTCACCGGGGAATTTGTGCATATTCATGGTGAGCCACAATCATACTCGAGACTGGGATCATATCACCATCTTCAAGTGTATTAGTTATGGCATTCAAAGTAGGTAGATTAGTGCCAGTTGCTTTTGAACCTTGAACTGACCACCCCCTTAGAGGCTTATCAGGTTTATTGCATCTGATGGGAAGGTGTACTTTGGTGATGCGATCCTTCCCAAGTCAAACGATGCGCGGTTGGTGAAACAAGCTTACCGAATCACTGGTGATATCTTCTCGTCGCCTCGAGTTACGAGTGAGGTTCTTGAGGTGGATCAGCTCCTGTCCCCTTTGGATAGCACTCAGGTCCATACAGTTCGAATGATTGGAATGAATTATAAAAAGCACGCACAAGAGATTCAACTTCCACTACCGGAGTATCCGTGTCTCTTTTATAAACCTTCGAGTACATTGAACAATCCCGGAAGTGCCATTAGAGTTCCCAAGCAAGCTCAAATAGAGGACGCCAAAGTTGACTACGAGGCAGAGCTTGTTGTGGTCATTGGTAAGAAAGCCAAGGATGTCTCACCGGAAGAAGCATTGGATTTCGTTTTGGGATATACAGTTGGGAACGATGTTTCACAACGAACGTGGCAAATAGAGAGGGGAGGATCTCAATTCAACACTGGAAAGATGTTTGATACTTGGGCACCTCTTGGGCCGGCCATTGTATCTTCCAACGTCATCCAAGATCCGAATAATCTTAGGATAGGTAGTAAAGTTAATGGTGAACAGAGACAGGACAGCACCACCAATGACGCTATCTTCAGAGTGAGGGACCTCGTAAGCTTCCTCTCTATGGGAACAACGCTCATGCCGGGTGATCTCATATTCACCGGAACTCCACAAGGGGTTGGTTCTGGTTTCAGACCCCCAAAGTGGCTAAGACACGGTGATGTTGTAGAATGCTACATTGAGAATATCGGTTCAATCTCCAACAAGGTTGTGTTTGAATAGTTGAGCTTTTTAAAATATAAAAAAGTTACACTCTAAACAACTTCACTCATCTTCAATGGCCACGCGAAGTCGCCTTAACCTATTCCTCGTCACTGGTTGGTCATCATCGCTATCGTCATCGTTGGTCCCTGTGGGTATGAGGGCAGTTTCACTGTTTGTAGGCTCTTCTCTAAAACCATGCCAGCTTTCATACTCTGTTTCAAGATTGCTCTCACTCTCATCCTCCCAAGAGTCCTCAACTCCAATAACTCCTGAACTAAACCTCAGCGGGTACGATCTTACAGGTGAGGATCCATCTGAGCCATCCGATAACAAAGAATCAGTATCGTGGACTTCAATCTCGTAAAGTTCTCTGTCATCTAAGAATTCCAAATCACTTTCATTTTCAGCCTCCTCACTGGTTGTATACAAATGGCTACTGGCATCATCATCCTCATCATCCAACAGACCCATATCCCTTCGTATATCATCAAAATTGGCTACAGCATGCGTTTCATCCAAAGCATCTCCCAAGTAGCTCCTTACTCTAACCCCACAATTCGGACAAAGATCACCTTCAATCTCCCAATGGCAATGACTACATCGCCTAACACCATCGCTTTCATCGATAAGAGCATGGATTTGATCTTTGAAGATCCCGTTGAACAAATTTTTCGACTTGATATGACTTTTATAGAACGTAACTTTCATGTCACGCTCCCTCTCTATTTCAGTAGGTATGTCCCCGAGAATGTTCTTTGCAGAGGCATAAACGGTTTCAACCATATCCTGGAGAGGTATGTTCAGAAAAGGTGCTTCATGGATTACCCCACGACAAGAGGGACACGTTTCATGTTCTTGTAACCAGCTTGAAAGGCACTAGCCGTAAATGTTAGTATTTGGATCCAAGGCAAGAAAAGAGGGAAGCGAGCGAAGATACACACCTCGTAGCAGAAGTTGTGACCACAGCGCGTGATGAATGGCACAAACATATGGTCCTGACAAACAGGGCAAACTGTCTGCTCCAAGAGCTTGTGAACCAGATGGTTTGTGAGCGAAGGTTCCTATATGAAACGGTTAGTAATCAACGAAATTTGCAGACAGCACAAAGCACATACCGCATCCTTGAGGGCCCTCTCGATGGTTATCGTGTTGTCTGCCATGACTTTGTGCGAAGAAAAGAACAGCAACACGCTCACACTGCGACTTAAATCAGAAGAGTTGTTGATAATAGCTGATGGCGTTTCTTTTTCCCTCACATTCGCGGGATTGTGGATCAAGGCCGCTAGAATGGCCGGAAGCTGCCTAAATTGGCTGCTGGGGATCTACAAAGCTCTCAGGTATATGCAGATTAGTTATATATATATACAAAAGACCCGCTAAGTGACCGTTAGTCCTGTAATGCAAAAAAAAAAAAGCCAATAAACTTCACTGGCTCTCTGTATTCTCTGTAAGCCATGAATCGAGAAACAACATTGTATCTTTCAGTGTGTTTCTAGCTTCCACGCACTGCTTGTCGTACTTCGACTTTATGACGCTATACGTCTTGTCAAATTGCTCAATGAAATCGTCAATTTGCTCGGAATCCGCTGCCTTTCTGATAATAAGCTTACGATATTCCCGGATCCTGTTGAGTGAGTATCTCGTAAGGAAAAGCCCTTCTTCATCTGCAACATGTGTCATGAGCGAGATGTATAAGGCCGGATTCCCCGTATGTGCCAATGCCTTGAGTCCCAGCAAATAGAGGGAAACAGTGTATTTATCAAGTCTGTAATTTTTAGATGTTCTGGCCTTGACCACCATCTCAAACGCAAAATGAGGTGCACGCATATCAAGAGCAACGGATGCTAATTCAGTGTAATTCGCTGGAGTCAATTGGTCTGAGAATTTGTAAACGAAATCACGTACATCATTTAAGGATCCAGTTCTAGAAGTACTGGTCCTCAAAGAAAGCGCCCTTTTCAACCAACATATCTCAACACTGATAGGAACATACGAGTACAAGTGGTGAATTAGTTGATACACCTTGATGTCTTCTTGTGATCTCATAGAGATTAAACCTTTGAGAATTGTGGCTAGCATGCTGATAGGAGGGCGTTTACCTTCTCGCAGAAAGTCATTCAATAATGCAATTAGTTCTTTATCATTATGGTGGTGAATGTGATGCTCAATCTGTGATTGGAGATCTTTGACTGATTCGGAGGAAGGTACTTGGAACCGGAAATGTGGTTTCCTAGAGGGCTCAATCCTCAGCTCTTGTAATGCCTCGCTGGCCCACCAAACCTGTTTAATTCGAGTGTGAAGAAAGTCTCTAAACTGGGTTGTGATCTTGTCAGCAAGGTCCGGATACGATATGACGTAGGTCTTCCAAATATTGACCATATAAAACTTGTCCAACACAACTTGTTTTTGCTTTTGTAATGAAGTCAGGTAGTCAAGCATATCTCTCATGGTTCCATTCTTGGCAAGATTTGTTAACACTCTCTTGTGTATAACCTTAGACTGTTCGATGTCATCCTCTTTCAACAGGCTCAAATATCTAGCCATATCTTCAAGAGTCATTCTTTTCCTTAGTGTATGGTAGAGCATATCATAGAACCTTGTTAGCCTCTCTTTTGTTTCAAGCTGTGTTCGTATACTATCAACTTTCAACCAAATGGTTTCCATGCTATGATTCGGTATATCAGCCAAAAAATAAGCCATTTTGACTTCAATCTCTTCACTTGCGCCCTGATGATCCAGGTAAGCTGTGAGTTGGCCGAGATCTTTCCCTGTCCCATTTTTCAAATACCCCAATACCAATTGGCCATAGGTACGATTACTAACGGGTACCTTCGGGTTGTTCTTTATCAAATCTAGGGCAAACCTAATAGTTTGGAAAGTGCCCACTCTTTGTGCAATTCTAAGAAACTCATACAGAGTGTCGTCATCCATCGGATACTCTGAATAAATCATTTGATATAACAGTTGTTTCGCAAACTCTGTGTTTGTCCTGAGAAACACTTTCAATGCCATATTAAAATATTGTGCTTCTAAATGTGGATGCTGTATGTAAGTGGTGAAAAGCTCTTCAAAAAGCTCATAATCTCGCTGTGCATATGACGATTTGAGTAGAAGCGTTAATAGTAGTGTGTCGTTAAGAATAACATCTTTGTATTTGGGGTAAAGTTCGATGATTTGTAAGTGTCTCTCTAGCGAATGCAATGTTCTCAGAAAAGTGGAGAGTTGTTCGTTATCAAGTTGGACAGAGGGGTCCGTTAGAAGCTGAGGTTTTGTATTAAACTTGTTCCGTCGTATCAGCTCCTCAGCGTTGGTGATCAACTTCTCTGTGGTTTCAGTGTCGTCTATAACTGGAGGGATGATATCAACTACCCCAGCGGACGTGTAGTTATTTGTTACAGAGGTTGATGTTATGGGTCTTGAGTTTGTCCTTGAATATGATGTCTGCCGTACTATGATTCGATGGTTCCCCAGGCTTGAACGGTATCGGCTCTCTAGCCCATGCAAGCTGAGTAGCGATCGCTTTATCGCCAAGCAGCATCGCATATTGGGCGAGGATATGAAGGGCCTATTATGCAATTATAGTGGAAAAGCAGTGGTAAATTACCATAATATAATTGGCCTTGTGGATTATGGGTCAAAAATGATTGGAAACCGGTAATTTCTTGCCAACGAGTCTTCCGTACCACGTTGTATAAAAGAAATAAGTCCCTATCCAAGAATAATGGTGCCTGCAAGCGCTAAGTTAAGAGTGGCACGGATCAATGAGCGTGTTTTCTAGACCGAATCGTCAGTTGGTTTTCACTGAGCTCTTAAGTTAGCCAATTTTTCCCTGCCTAATTATTCCGGGATGTTTTTTTT